>CM046881.1:480023428-480433391 GCA_025667525.1 Glebionis coronaria | reverse complement strand
AATAAGACAAAAACATGTGTTTTAGACTTCTTTTAAAAAAATTGGATGGTTTAAATCTTTTTATTATTCGAACTTCGAAAAATAAAAAATTATAAGAATTATTTATTTAAATTCAGGTTGATTTTAAAGTTTATAAAAAAATAAATTTTAATGTTTACTAAGCGTAAACTGTAAATAAAATATAATAAAAGATAAACTAAAAAAACACTAAACTAAAAGCGCACAAACAATAAACACATGGGAACAAGAACAAAAACGACCCCGCCCGTTGGGCGGGTTACGACGCTAGTATATATATATATATATATATATATATATATATATATATATATATATATATATATATATATATATATATAGATTTGCGTTTTTATAAGAGCTACTCTTAAAATAAAAATATATATACATCAGAAACCTGGTAAAACATTTCCTTAACTCCAAAATTCTAAAAAAACAACACGTGTAATTCATTCTCTAATTTCCATATTCGGCTCATTCCCCCGCCCATCACTATACCGAACTTCACTATTAAAGAAAAAAACGCCCCCATTTACATAATAAAACTTACCATCAGATCCCCAAACACAATCCCATCAGTTCCTCTTCTTAACTATTCAGACTCCCAAACAAAAAACTAATTAAAATTGATTTACGCCGCAACAAGAAAGAATCAACAATGTGTTGATGACAATAAAAACAGATTTTGATGAATAGGATAGACTTGAATCAACATGATCATGTGAGTTTTTCTATCATATTTTTTTGTTTGAATTAATAATTGCTTTGTTTGATCTGTCACATTTATGTGTTCTTAATTGATTATACGTTGAACTGATAAAAACCATCATTCCTAAGACCAGAATTCAATTGTTGAATTTTTGACACCATCCTCATATTCAACGCTGTCAAAACAATAGTTAACCCGTTTAATATTATACGTAAGTGGATTTACTTACAACAATTTTTATGTGTTAATGGCATCTTTATTATCATGAATAGTTTTGCGATTTTAAGGATGCTATTTTATTTATATGATACAGCAATATTTTTGTTTGATATGGTCTTTATTTTGTTTGCTACTAATGATATGTGTTATCCAGAAATCCCGCACAAGATAATCCTGAAACAAAAAACCAAATCAAAAGTCCCTATATAAAGTCAGATCTACCATAAATAAAACCGGATACGGGAAAACTCAAATAAGCCACAACAAGAAGTAATTAAAAAAGTTTTGATGTTAAGAAAACGAATTTCATAACAAATAATGGCTTCGGAATTATATGTTCTGCATGTGTGTTTTTCTATCTTTTATTATATAAAGCCTAATAAGATTTTTTAAATAATTATTGGTTTGTATGATCTATCACATTTTTGTGTGTTCTTAATTGATATACTATGTAATCATAAAAGCCGTTTTTAAGATCTTAATTCAATTCTTGAACTGTGATTCTAGGATGCGTTTTATCTATATGTTTATGGATTATTTTATAGCCAATCCATTTAATTTCATTATGTTTGATATGTACCTTATTGGCTTTTTCTGTGATACAGCTGTAGCATGAAATGTTCTCGGCAAGGGCACATTCAGTTCAGGGTTTAGAATAAATAAACGCGTGATGAAAAAGTATGAATTTAACAGGTAATATAAATAACAAACTAACTCTTCGTAGTAAATTATAGCGGTATTGTCTTGCAACTAAATTCTATGCTACTTTTTCACAGCCGACATGCGGAGAAATATGTGAGAAAGGATTGGTTGGATTGGCCCGAAGGTGCAGCCTCAAGAGAAAGCATTAAAGCTGTGTTGAAGCTACCCCGCCTTCAGAACCTGATTATGCAGCACGTAGACCATTCGGCAGGCAATTTAATTCATTTGTTGCAAGGGCTTTTAAGGTACGGTCCCTCGGAGAGGCTAACTACAAGGGCGGCTCAAACACATCCTTTCTTCACCAGGGATCATATTAGATGATATTAGGCATCAGCGTGCCATGAATGTTAAATGATGGGACAAGTGGAATGAGAGAACTAATTGCACCAGTGGTGGCCTCTTGCTCGCCTGTATATAAATTTAACCCACCAAGAGTTTGGTTGGTCACCTGCTATATAACAGCTTAAGGATCTTCCTTGCTCCCTCAGAGATTGCCTGAAGTTATCTAAACCTCAAGGTGCGTGTATGCATGTTGCATCATGTTTTGAGTCCGTTTCAGCTAATGTTTCTTGCTTGTCTATTGGGCTCATGTGTTGCAAATATGTTATTTTTAACTTAAGCAATGAGAATGAAAGATATATAGGTAATTTGACATTATAAGTTGCCTCTCCTAATACATTGAAAACTGTATAAAATTTTATCCTTTACTCAGGATTATAGACTATATAAAAATATGAGTTTTTACGTTATACATTGGAGGCATGTGAAGTATCAAACTCAAAGGAACTGTTCAAGAGATTAAGTTTAACCATGAAGCTCCAAAACCTAAGCTTCGATAAATCACCACCCTTCCTCAAGACATAATTGAAAATATTTTAACACTTATACCAATCCATGATGCGGTTAGAAAAAGTTTTGCATCTAGGAAATGGAAGTTCTGCTGGACGAGCATTTATTCATTAGACTTGGGGTACATAATTGAAAATCATTCTTTCTAACATTTATACCAATCCAGGATGCGGTTAAGTAGACCAAATATTCTACTTGGGATACGTAATTTGTCAATTATGAAATTGAGAACTGGAGGCATTGATAAGTATAGTGTCTAATTTGGGAAATTAAATAACACGTATATAGCCTTCTTACTTTACTTATTATAGTGTAAAAGAAGCTTAAGAAAAGTTTATTTAGATGGAACAATATGCTGTAAGAAACAGTACAATGTGAAATGTGATACTCAACCACAGTAAAGCTGAAATGTTAGGAAAATTAGTTTTTACATGGTCTGTATGATTTTGGTTGTCTTGGCTACAACGTTAGGTCCATCATATGTTTTTTAGTACGGTTATGAAATTAGGATTCCGCTATTGTTTCAGCGGAATAGGGTATTGCTGTCATCCATGATGAAAATTTGATGTGATTCAGGAGTGTCTTGGATTATTCAATTCAGAGTAGTATTACTACACATTTATTTTTTATGCTATAGAAGAAAGATGGTGGTGGCTACAACAACGTCGAGACTATTTCAAAGTTAAATCGCTTTTCGATACCATCATTTTCGTTTTTGATGCTGGACAATTAAGATGGACGACTATGTAACATCTATAAAGAGCCACTCTTAAAAAGTCTACATTCAAGATAAAGCGGAGCATGGGTAATTTCTTTGACACAATATACAAGATACCAAAACTCATCATCGACCAAGTGATATAATTATACTTTCAAAATAAAAAAGGTATGTAATTTATATTTTTTTTTATACATGTTAGTGATCATCTCTTTGTTTATACATCCAAACAAGCTTATCACAATAAGTATCATTAGTTACATTATTTTCAATAGTTATATACAATCATGTTTGCTGTGGGTATACACTTTTTCCTAATGAATGTCTTATAGTGCGGTTTCCATTTATTTTTCTTTTTTATTCTCATGTTCTCACTTCGCTTTGCATTTTATAAAAAAACTCTAATTCCTTATTTACAGGAACACCTTTCCTCTTCCCGAGGTCAGGTTCTCCAAAAACCAGTACAAGAACACTAGGTCGCCAACAAGAATATCCGACCAAAAATGTCAAAAGGCGGCTTTCATTCAATCACTCAACCGACGGTGGTGTGGAAACACAAATGACTATCGAAATCAAGCGCCACGTAAACTCGAGGTATCCATATTTATTTACATATACTGAATTTGACTCCTAAGCAACATACATTTACCTAACTGTCAATCGTCCATTTTTTGTAGGGTCGCCTACTACGTATATTGACCTAGGCGACTGTGACCAGCGTCGTTACCACTGTGGTTGCTTATTTTGGGATGAGGAATGGCTTAAAGGTCATCCATATAGCCGAAGACTTGAATATCATGGATGTTGTGGATGTGGGAAGATTTTTATGCAACGAACTCCACCACCGCCTTTAATCTAAGAGTTGATGGCAGGGCAACACTTTATGGATAACATCCGTGCATACAATCAGATGTTCTCAATGACCTCCTTCGGTGCCAATATTGATAATTCGGTCAACATGGGAGGGGCCCGGTTCTTTCGGATACTATAGCTACTTCAATTTTAGAGCCTGGAATCACTTTCGCAGTTAGAGTGTCTACGGATCTCAGGAGCACCGTGCGTAGGCTGCACGAGTTTAATTGGTTGCTTCTCTAATTGCTAACTCAGTGCACGGATGTTTGCCTTGGCCTACCGAAGTGTTTCATGTTGCAATTATACCAGCACTCAAGGAGAAAGGCACACTAGGAGTGGCCTCTTGAAAAGAACTACCTAATGAAGTCAAATGGAAGTTTTTTCGGAGCCTATGCTAGAAACTCCTAAACAGCTTCTTCATCGGGACCCAAAGGTGAAATTCATATAAACCATTTGCTGTGTAGAAAGGTATGTGACCCGATGTTGTTTGATATTTTCTTACAACCTTACCATGCAAATCCTTGAACTCTGGTAAATCAAATTAATCTAAGATTATGAATGTTATTTTATTAATGTTGTTTTTTTCTTTTATGTTCAAAAACTTAAATATCAACATTAGTTAAAATGTACCATTTAAGTGCAAAATAGGGTATTTATGAGAAAAGTTTGGCTCATATATTCAGTTTTTTTAATTCAGTCATTGTGTTTGTTCTTAGATTTCTGTTGTTAAGGGGTGTCTGGATGGGCGTGTCGGCCTGTCGGGTTCAATTAATAAAAAAAATGACATAGTATTATATATTCCATAACTTGTGACGTAGTATTATGTATCCCATAATCTGTGACATGAATAGATGAAAAATTATCCATGTTACTTATGTTTCTTTTTAGTTATTTATAGTTTGAAAAATATGCTATTAACCACTACTTTTTTCGTTTCCCTTACAACTATCCCCTACCCATTCATCCCATTGTTCCAGTTTAATATGCCAAAATTTATTTGCAAGATGTTTAGAATTTCAGTAGGCGAGTTGATTCATGTTATAAGTTGTTGTAGACACTTTTGATTCTCTTTATGCATTCTTGGTTCTATAATATATATTATTCATGCTTTGTCATTTTGTAGGTGCTGCAAAAGTTTCAGGCCATATTCTTTTTTACTTTTCAAGATTTTATCAACCGCTTGCCTTGGATTCACTTTGTACAATACCATTTTTTCACTGCATTTTTAGTATGCTTACTCTTTCTAAATTTATGCACACGTCAAACACTTCTTGAGCCCTTCTTTTATTTACGTGTAAGAAAATATTGTTTTCCTTACTTTGCAAGAGCTGCAAGATATCTATCTAATAAATTAATTAAATTCAAAATATGAATCCTATTTGCTGTTTAATAAGTCATACCATTAGATGCATGTGTGACTCGGTTACCTGGTCATTAAAATTCATTTTCTTCACTTAACTACAAAATGATAAAGTTGTAAAAGCTAAGCTACAATAAGAGAGGTACGAAGTAATAGTATATGTACCTTTTGGCGAGTCCACATAAATGAACAAACAAACAACCACAACGAAAACCCGCCGCAACAAAGCGCGGATTTTCAATACTTATGTTTTAACATTTATCTAAGAATCTTTTATATTTTATCTTAAATTATGAGATCATTTTATGCATACATCGATCATCCATTATATAACGTGAATTTATCAACATTTTCACTCTATTTTGTTATCCAAATTTTTTTTTTCATAAAGCTAGCCCGTCCATTGGACGGGCCTTAAGGCTAGTATATATATATATATATATATATATATATATATATATATATATATATATATATATATATATATATATATATATATATATATATATATATATATATATATATATATATATATATATATATATATATATATATATATATATATATATATATATATATATATATATATATATATATATATATATATATATATATATATATAGGGTTGAGTTATATGCAGAACCCATTTTAGGTGTAGAACTGTGTATAACTATTCTAAACCAATCAGAATTTAGTAATATTAAATATTTTAATTTAACATAAAAGGGTATAAAAGTAAAATGCATATTTTATTTTTTTAACTTTTTTATGTAAAAACGTTTTTCTTATTCCTTAATTTCAAGATTTTTTTCTTTTTTTCTTTTTTTATTTTTTTAGCATTCATTTTTAGAAATAAATTTGGTGCATCTATGTTTTCTTTAAGTACATCTTTAAATCATGTGCATATGTGGTTTTTTTAATGTAAATACCCATTTTATGTAACTGTTTAACAATTTCCACAAACAACAAAATCTTACAAACAAATACACTTTACAATTAAAAAAATAAAACGAGTCTGAAAAGTCGCGTATATAAATGTTACATTCCATTCTAATATAAGTTTACTAAACAAATGCAAGATAAAATTTATCTATACACTTATGAAAAAAAAAATATACATGTAATACAAATCATTAACAAAATTATAATCAAATTTACTATAGTGTATGTGCACGGCGGGAAAACATTAATGCACGCCTTTCAAAAACATATGTGCACGGCTGAGAACACTAATGCACGCCTTCAAAAAAACATCGATGCACGTCTGAAAACATCAATGCACGCCTTCAAAAAACATATATGCGTAACTTCTAAAAATATAAATGCCTTCGTCGATTATCTTCATCACCCACATCTTTTTTATTGTTAGACCATCCCACTGAAACATATAAATTTAAAAAATAGTTATAGAAAGAAGCTAAATTATTAAATATAGTAACACATCTAATGTAATAGTAATTACTCATATAAGAAAATAAGGTATCACGTAACATTAGTGTTCTCATAAAATAACATTTATGGTCTCAGTTATTCTAAACAAATCAAATAAGTTTACACGTATTTCTATGAAAGGGACAACCTAAATTATGTATTATCCTCAATAAATTGCATAAGTTAAATAAAAAATAATAAAGATTACGAGTATTCAAAACAAATGAGCAAATGAAGGAATATCGGATCTGCGATTTTAGCATTACGTACCTAGAAAGATATGGAATATCAAATCTACAAAGCAAAGGGACGAAGATTACGAGAACTATCGATCATCAGCTAATAGATAAAAAAGAGAATATTTGATTGTATAGGATTTACGGTGATTGCTATATAATTAGGATTGTAAAAAATCAATCCAACAAATGCATCACCCAAGAACCCTCGCTGTTGTAATCCTCCTCCAACCCACCTTCGAGATAAAACCAAAAAATTATCATTGTCCCGGTCGCCGCAATCCTCCTCCTCCTAACATCGTCGACGTTGTCCTCCTCGAACCTATGTTGTCGCTGTCCTACTCCGAGAACCACCTTGGTTCTCCATCGTACAACTTTTGATACACAAATCTTTGTCCTCCTCGAATCTTTGGCGGCTACACTAAACGCACCATCACCAGTAGTTCTTGTTTTTTTTTCAGCGATTGTACTGTTTATTTTCAGAGTTTAAAACTTTTTGTGATTAGGGCGGCTAGGTTATGGGTGGAGAAGAAACTGATAGCAAATAACTAATCTTAAGATCCATATTTAGTGGTTACAATTTATAGACAGATAAAAAAAAGAATTAAAATGTAATGTCTGTAATACCCTTCTCAGCTTTTTATTTAATTGATAATAAATCCTTATTTTTGGTTTAATTACAATTTTGGCACATTCAATCTTAACCCTTTTATTATAATCATCTAGTGGTCTAAATTCATTTTAAAAGTTCTACATAGTTCTACAATATAATTGGGTTCTGCATATAACTCTTACATATATATATATATATATATATATATATATATATACATATATATATATATATATATATATATATATATATATATATATATATATATATATATATATATATATATATATATATATATATATATATATATATATATATATATATATATATATATATATATATGTATATATATATATATGTATATATATATATATGTATATATATATATATATATATATGTATATATATATATATATATATATATATATATGTATCTATATATGTATATATATATATATATATATATATATATATATATATATATATATATATATATATATATATATATATATATATATATATGTATGTATATATATATGTATATATATATATATATATGTATATATATATATGTATATATATATGCATATATATGTATATATATATATATATATATATATATATATATATATATATATATATATATATATATATATATATATATATATATATATATATATATATACTAGTGGTAAAACCCGTCCGATGGACGGGTGTGACTTCTGATTATTGCTTATCTTTTTCTTGGTAAAACTAATGCATATCAAATTGAGCCAGTTATATTGTTGTTTGAAAAAATATAACTTGTCATAAGTAAATAACAAATGACGACAATTATGTTAAACACAAAATGGAAATAATAAAAAGCATATCGAAGTGTTCATGTAACTTATGAAAAAGTTAAAGTGAGTCGTTAGTGTAATTGTGACAACACTTGCAAACAATTGAGCAAACGAATTAATAAATATTCACTCATCTTGTTTTATCGCGTTTTATCCAAGGGCGAACCCACATGAGAATCGGGTGTGTCACGAGCCACACCCGATTTGAGGCTAAGAAGTTTAAATATTTTCAAAATATATTGCTTTTCTAGTATGTGAAAAAAAAATTAGGCAACTTTGGTTTAGGCTAAAATATGTTTATAATGTAAATTTTATTGTTTATTATAAAGAAAATGATAAACAACATCTCAAAAAAATTGTGAAACACCCGGTAAAATATCCTAAGTCCGTACTATTAGGATAAACGAAAATAATCATTTGTTGCCAAATATTTTATTAATTATTAAAGTTGGTGCATTTTTTGTGTTTCATTATTACCAAACACGATAAATCCGTATGTGTAGATTACCCATAAACATACTACTATTAATTAAAAGAGTCGAAAGATTGTATGTCGAAACATAAAATGGATAAAATGCCACATGTCTTGTGTAACCAGGTCATTACAAAATAAAAAATATTTACTTATTAAAAGTTTTGCTTACTAATATAATAAATTATTATTTAAATCTTTATAATTCTTCTTTACTAAACATAATGAATATAAAAGTAAGCAAAAAAAACACATAATTTTTTGTCTATTAAATAAACCGTAATTATAATTTTTACACTTTTGCTTACTATTGAGTGAGATAGACTTTTAATAATCCTTTTTATTCATTATTTTTTTTAATAATAAATAAAAATAATTTTAATTACTCTTTTAGTAAAATTTAATAAAAAAAATTTTATTGCCCTTTTTATTATTTACCTTTTTTTATTTTTAATTTAATAATCAAATATAACAAAAATTTGTAATGGACACTCTTTTTAAACGCTAAAAGATGGCACAAAAATATATATCAATAACTATATAAGTTTTTTAGTTAACACACAGTTGTCACTGTTCATCAACAGGTAACATTGAAGATACTATTTAATGTCATAAAGAACTCACATTATTAACTTTGAACTCATCTTTACTTGTTAATACTCCGTAATAAAAAGTTGAAGTTTGCTAAACGGTACCCACTAAATAATGTTCGAGGCATAAACAACTCATCATTATTATCATCATTGTATAATTGAAGGCCTATTGTAGTCAAATATCACAAAGTTAATTTAACGCAAAAAGAGTTCATCTTGTAATTTGCCTAATATATTTCCATTTAGGATTTGAATATAAAGATCCAAGATAAATAATAATAACAACTTGACATAAGCTTGAATCAATCTTGTTACCCAAGCTTCTACAATGTACACAAGGTATAAGTTCAACTCCGGTAGCAGCATGATCGCATACGACCATATAAACTGAGTAAATTAACTCATCTTTTCAAATGGTGGAATCCTGATTGTATTAGTATCTGAAATCATGCACATACGTTATATAAGTGACAAGGTCACACGATAGAAGCACTAAATCCAATAGGCTTTAAATCTTTATTGACGACAATAGGAAAATATGGGTTGACGCGCAAAACTGATAAGTGCATCGATAGTACTGCTTATATAAGTTTCTTTTTCCATTGACGCTTGTAAAGTTACATATTTTCTGTAATCAAATAAATCAAACACTATATCTTTGACCATATATGGGGATTTGTTAAACTATACTTCCAAGTGATAAACTGATGTGATGTGTCCCATAATAAAAACAGAAACCGGGTCTTATGAGTTGGAAAGGTTATAAAAAACACATATATGTAAAGGGTAAAAAGAATTTACCTGCTCCAAGACATGCGCAAAATCATAACGTGACTGCTCTTGAACATGTCCCCAAATCCCTCAAACAAAACACCTGCTTAATGATCTGTACTTTTTAACTCAGCTTTCACTTATTGCCATTGCAACGTTCTTGGGGGGGGGGGGGGGGCGTCTATTCTAAATTGAAGATCCTACGATTTACATGATAAAATTTATTTTACCCCGACCACCATTAGCATGTTATCAGACCCGCCCCTTCCACAACAAAGACCCCATACGCAACCTCTCGAAACATAGTTTTAAGATTTAGTTACGGTATTGAGTTCAGTATTTTTTTTATCAAAAAAAACTTTAGCCCAAACCTGGTTAGCATCTTTACTTTTTTAAGTCAATCAACTTCAACTACTAAAGATTCTACCAACCAAGACTACACAACATGCTTACAATAACAGATAAACTGTTTATTAAGTAGTATATTATGTGCTCAAATATATGACTTACCATGGCCCTGAAGGTGTCTAAAATACCATAAAGAGCCCCATCATACTATTTGACCCTTGGGATCCACGATCGTAAGATACAAACCATCCACATCCATTTGTTTCTGTTCAAGAATTCGCCTATAAAT
This sequence comes from Glebionis coronaria, assembly GCA_025667525.1. Classification (NCBI taxonomy): domain Eukaryota; kingdom Viridiplantae; phylum Streptophyta; class Magnoliopsida; order Asterales; family Asteraceae; genus Glebionis; species Glebionis coronaria. Next base: position 480,422,369 of record CM046881.1, on the reverse strand, counting down.
AGTATCCTTTCATCTCTCAATCTCTCGACTACTAATTTTCCCCCAAACCTGTAAAACAGAACAAAATAATCAAAAAATAGAAGCAACTCATTAGTAATGCCAATACATGATTGGTTTAATGTAGGAATGCATTATAATTTCGGATTTTATCCAGTGATCTGAGTCAAAATACACAATGTAGTTTTAGTGGACATAAAAGTAACACGACCAAACCACACAAATAAATCATAGATCTCTTTTGTTTTTACCAAAATGACAGCGGGAACGACATCAGATCAATCACAAAGAACAATCAAATTCATTAATTTATGTTGATCTTTCGATCTTTGACAAATCAATACAATATGTTTCTTTTTTAGTCGATGCCACTAACTTTGGCACCAACTGATTATCATCTTTCCTAAGAATCTAACGTACTGGTCATCATCTTTATATTCAATAAGTTTAATACAGTTTAACAGGTAAATTTCCAATTGATTTTAATACATATTTAAAACCATCCATGGCAAGAGTATTTACAATCTCTAAGATTTTTTCACCCGCACCCATGGCAATTCTGACCTATGACAAGAAAAACACCAGATGTGTGATTGCTATTGCCCATATGACAATATAAAACATACACAAACATCCTTGGTTAAACCAAATTATGTGCAATATCGTGTTTGATCTGGCCTGACGACAAGCATAAAACTGTTGGCTCACCTTCACGTTTCTTTGACTACATCGAGTGGATTTATGACCACGTTCTACAAAGATTTCATCTTGTATTTGTCCAACTAATTGTCGTGGGTTCATTCGTTCCTCCCAGTTTGTAATTTATTCTTGTGGGAAAAGTTCACGAGTTCCATCCCTACGACAATTTTTAAGCTCATTAGTTCACTGCAAAATTCTCGTTCAAATTAAAGAAAAGTAATGAGTGATTATGTATGGATCAAATAACTGGTAATTGCATATAATTGTTAAGAGCCTGAAACATAAAACTTTATGGAATTATAACCAATACATATATAGAGAACTTATTATTTCTTCAAAAACTAAAAAGAAAAAAAGATAAGGAGCTAAGGTTATTAAAAATTACCTTGCAGCTGTTACAATCAGCTTAACAACATTTTCAAATTTATATGTTACCTGCGATATCAAGTTTCGAAAGTCAAAAAATTACATTGCTTACCATATTTCACACCACTAAAAAACTTTTGTCATAGAAACACAGCTGTTAAAATGTATAGCATGGGTATTATCATGACTTAATGGTCTAACCTGTTTCCACGGTTCTTCAACTACCTTTGTACACCCACACACTTTGGCCCGATCAGATATGACGATAGACCAGTTATAATAAGCCTGCAATTAGATAACATGGATATGCTTATACATGTGACAAAAGACATATTTTATTGTAAGAACTAATTAGAGATATAATTCGACATGTCAGAAAATAATTCCATTTAAACTACTTATTAAACTGAAAATGTCAATAATATTGTTTCCTAATCATAATAAACTACTACGTAATTGGTTATCATTTTTGCGTGCATGGAGCATGGGAGCAGTGTATGTCGGCTTTGAAGCTACATGTAATTAAGAAGCCCTCGAAGTATAAGGTGTAGTGGTGTTTTTTGTGGGCAAATTGCTTAATGCTGAAAGGGTTCATTTTCCGTACATTCTTTCGAAGCTGATATGAGTTTGTCTCATATTGTGCATTATCTCAGTTGTGGAAAGCAATATATATATCAGTACTCTAATTTTCTCACAAATATACATATCAGTACTCTAATTTTCGGCGCTTTTTTCGATGCAATATACCCCAACTAAAGAAAAGATGTAAGATATTTTCTCGCAAATGTTCATATCAGTACTCTAATTTTTGGCCGTTTGTTCTTGTAACACTCAGTAGCTTTTGGATGTATACTTTTAAAATGTCTATATGGAGTTAGATACCTAACATCATAAGCGAACATTGAAAGCCAGTTATATTTAACTTAAGGTGTATAGGGTAAGGCTACTCCTGCATGTGTCAACCCAAAAACATTTTACACCCATTCTGACACACCCACCCACTCGTCTATTTTTAATGTTATTAGCAGCTATATCCGTTTATAGCTCATGAGAACCATGAGTTCCGCAACAATAAATGCATTAGCATGCCAGCTATTTGCACATATAGATAAAAGTACACCGAGATCATAAGTACAAAAAAAAGGAAAGAAAACACACATCAACCATGTGAGTAGAAGAAATTGAACTTTAATAATAAAACTTCGCTATTAGCTCAGATACAGGACCTGCCATTGAGAATGTAATAAATTACCCATGTGTATCATTATATGGATAAAGGTGGGTAATGTTTGACATGTAAAAGTACCTTATTAACCATCTTCTTTGTCTTGAACTTTCATATGACTTTTAGAAGAAGCACACTTGCATCCACTGGGATTAATTCCCGACGTCATCCTCTCGTATTCATCTGCAAATGGAGGAATAAAAAATTACGAAACAATTGCACCAATATAAGAAGCAATAACCAAACACCCTTTTAGGCAATAGCATCTTACAATAAAATCAATGAATAACTGTCAATTAAGATGCATTTAGTTATCTCATCCAAAATCATTAATATGTCGGCTTTATTGAAGTGTAAAAATGTATGTGGAGTCAGTCACTGCTCATCAACATTATTGTCTTATGTTAATCACTTGAACAGGTTGCAGAATGTCAACATAAGAAATTTCATTTAGTGATACACGAAATAGATTTTATGTGTCACATACTCAGATGTCACGAAAGAGCTCAAGGACTGATAAATAATATATTTATTCTTTACCTGAAGATTTTTGGGCATATAGCTCTTGAAGAAGCATAGGCTTAATAAATAGAATTAATTACTGCAAAACGTGATGAGTTGATGATGCCAAGAGAGATTAACTTGTTGTTATCAAAATATAAATAAATAGAGCATCAAACGACAATAATGTTATAATGCAATTATTAGAAACTTGGAACCAACAGGCAAGATATAATGTTCCGCTGACACATTAAAAAATTAGTCACCTGTTGAAGGAGAGAGCTTAGTCTTTTGATGATTCATTTCTATCATAAGAAAAGATGACATTTAAGAATATTTGGAGAGCCTAGTCAAAGTTATAGGAAGCAAGCCCAAATTTCAAGCGTCGTACAATCTTTCTCCTGCCTTTAAACAGGATATTAGAAAGAAAATAGAATATTAAGTCACAATAAACAACAACAATCAGCTCAGAAACAAAATATTTCTACCTACAAATTATTGATCATGATCAGGCTTCATAAAATCTAAGAACATCAAAAACACATTATTGTAAAAAAAAAAAACATAATGAACCGTCAATGAATGACTGAGTTTATCACAGTCAGAGCAACCCATTACTGGCTCTGCAGCAGTCTTCATCTTTTAACCTACATTATCATGTGTTCATGTCCATGAATGTCGTTTTTCTATAATCTACATACCTAGTCTTATTATGATCATTAAAAACCAAATAAAAATAATTTATCTTTATAGTGTAAAAGTGCTTACCACATCTATGTAGAAGCTCCTGCTTATATCAGCAAGTCTTCTGAATTAAGATTAACATCTGCACGTGACACCTTAAGACATATTGTATCTACTTTTAGATGTTATTTTCTGTGATGAAAAACTCTTTTCATTGTGTAAGCTTATGCTATAGACGACGCATATCTGTATGAATGTTTCAACAATAGATTCATGAATTCAATCAGAATATGCATAACATTAAATTGATAGAGTAGTTACAATAAGCTTACCAAAACTCCCCTTAATAGAAAACCCAAGATTAATCTACCTCATAATAGTTCATGTTTACCAATTCGTGTGGGTTTTGTTTTTTTCAGTAGCCTTTTTTATTTAATGATGTATCGAGTATTAAGTGATTGATGATTAGGGTTATATTATGAAGTGACTGATTTGAGGGTTTTTTCGTTTTGTTTTTTCTACATCACAATCAGCCGATCGCTTTAGTGGTGGAGTGTATTGTCGATCGCTTCAGAGAGTGACTAGTTTGTGGGAGGATTGAGTTTAGGGTTTGAAGAAAAGTGATCGAGATAATTTTGAAGATACGAATTTTTGTGGCAAGCCGGGTATAGGACACGGCCCGAATGATGAGGTTGTGAGGATGAATGAGAGGGGGGTTGATTTTGTGGCAACATGATTAATGACTGTCGTTAAGCCCAAAATAAAATCCTAGAAAAAAGCCCATGTTGACATGGATTAGTGGGATGATAGATGACGTGGCAAATCCCTCCTCTTATATATAATGTAAAGATATATATATATATATATATATATATATATATATATATATATATATATATATATATATATATATATATATATATATATATATATATATATATATATATATATATATATATATATATATATATATATATATATATATATATATATATATAGTGTAACTTTATTTACAGAACCCATCTTAGTGACAGAACTTGCAGAACTCTTGTTTTTGAAAGCAAACATGTATGTTTGACGAAGACATGTATGTTTGACAAAGACATGTATGTTTTTAGAGAATATTTGTATTCGCAAAGCATATTTGAAGTTCTTTTTGTCAAAATTAAATAAAATTAAAAAAACAGTATCAAAAAACATAAATGTTTGAGGGCGTGCATGCATGTATGTGCACACATTAAAAAACATACATTTTTGAAAGCGTGTATGCATGTATGTGCACTGATCCAAAAACATACATGTAACGCTTTCAAAAATATACATGTACTCCTTCAGACATACATGTTTCCTTCAAAAACAAGAGTTCTGCAAGTTCTGTCATTAAGATGAGTTCTGTAAATAAAGTCCCCCTATATATATATATATATATATATATATATATATATATATATATATATATATATATATATATATATATATATATATATATATATATACTTTAGGCGTGTTGTTTTTTCTCCATAACAATTGAGCAAGCTATGCGTTTCATACTATTTGTCATACTTTTTTATTTGGTTTATCAAGTTAATAAAATAAGCATTCAGTTTTGGTACCACTTCAATCGCAACATACAAATAAATTCAAGACTCAAGTTTTATCTAAATATTCATTTTTACAATGATACGTCGAAGCTACTTATTCGATGTATTACAATGAATTAATGTATATACTTAAAAACAAATAATTATAACCATTCAGACAATTATAAAAAAACAAACAACATTATTTCATTTAGATTCAAATTTTACGACCGCCTCTTACCAGTAACATGCGGTAGTCAGATTCAGACCCAAAACATCTTAATGAAACAAACACCGCTTTAGCCTTGTTATGAATTTATTAATGTATTAATTCTATTTCCCTAGATGAATTCTCATTTCATTTGAATAGCTATTTTTATCGGTTGATCCATGCGTTTTGGTTTAGTGTTGAATCTAATAGCTTAGTATCTAAGTGGCTAGTGAACATGAGTGAACATCCAAATGCTAGTCTATTAAGTTGATCGACATGAGACAACATCCATATCGGTTGTATAGTGGTTGTCCATGAAAGTTTATGGACTTTAATTTTTAATAGTCGTGTGTTATGATCGAACACGAGATTACGAGATTACACACAATACGTAAAATTGATTTACTAAATATATTTATAAGTTTATTAAATTAAATCGAGCAATAACTTTAACCGTTGTTAAGTTTAAGAGTTAAGGACTAAACGGTTAACGTGGAATAATAAAGAAGATGAAAAGAAGATTCCGGAACACCCTTTGGGTGGTGGTTCCGATCGGTGGAGCTAAGAGGAGAAAAAGGAAAAGATTTTTCTTTCCTATTTTTGTAATAGCTTAGCTTGAAGGCTAAAGTTTAATACCCTTATAAATACCCATGAGGTATCTCATAATTGACCATCCCACAATCTCTTTTCCCCTCTCTTTTTTGTGATCAGACGAAACCCCAAAGGGAAGTTCGTTTGGTTTCTTTCTATTGCAATCAACTCCAAAGGAAAAACACCCCTTTTTAGGGTTCCTTTTCTCCTTTGGTTTTGGTTTAGTAATAATCTAGTCTTAGCCCCTCTCTAGGGTTGTTGGGTAGATTTTACACAAGGCGTAGTAGCTCGGTTTACACGTACTAGTATTACGATTAGCTCGTTGCATTACGTGTGTACAAGAACGTGATACAATCTCATTATAGATTGAATCTTGGATTGATTAACAAAACGGTAAGGGGTTAATCATTGATCCTCATAAACCCTAATTTGGTGAATAGTTCTTGTTCGTTGAAATTGCTTTGCAAAAGGTATGTAACCCTAATTCGATTAATTATAGTTATGTTATTATTATGATCTTGTTAAATCGCTTTCGCTATAGGTGCTTTCATCTTTTCTTATGATTATGTAATTGTTATTAACTATTAGCCGAATTATATTTAGCCCATGCATTTGTTATTATTATCGGGCTTAGCCCATCTTAGTTATCTTATTATGCAAGACTTACAGGTGTATTTATATGGAATCATGAATAATATTCAAGCATGGGGTTTTACCAATTCTAATATGGTAATCAGAGCCCTAAAACATTTACCATCAAAAATCATAAATCGTACATAATCACCAAACAATCTTTCTGCCTTCCATCATATGCATACAATTGATAAGTTTTCAATTGTTTAATTTTATTTATTACTTAAGCCACAATTGTTGACCATCTTTATTGTTGGTTGACTTTTTTTTGTTTCTTTGCAAATCGTTGCATCTCGCCAACGATAATTAACAATTGTTTAGCTCGATATATATATATATATATATATATATATATATATATATATATATATATATATATATATATATATATATATATATATATATATATATATATATATATATATATATATATATATATATATACTAGTGGCAAAACCCGTCCGATGGACGGGTATGACTTTTGATTGTCTTTTAACCTTTATAATTGGTAAATACCTCTTTTTGTAAAAAATTTTTAGTACAATTGTCTTTTAATGAATTATCAGGATGATTTGTGTTCGTTGTTTAAGTTTCTCATGAAATTAAGTGTGTGCCACTTTTTTGTTACTACCTCCGTCCCATATTAAGTGTCCACAATGAAAGTTCCAAGTCTTTATAATCAAACTTTGATCGTAAATATTTTTATTTGTGTTATATAATACTTGATGAAAGTTATATGAATAGAATTGGTTTTACAATATATTTTCATTGGTATAATTTTCATCAAGTATTTTATAACACAAATAAAAATATTTATGGTTAAAGTTCGATAACAATGACTAAAAAAAATTTCTAGTGCACACTAATTATGGGATGGAAGGAGTAATATGTAACATCTTCACAAAGCAAACCCAGACACCCCCTAATACCAACGTTTTGAAACCCGGTCTAGCCCGGCTGGATCAACCGGTTGATCTAGTTTCGGTCGAAAAAGGGTAATATCAAATCGGGTTTTATAATTTCGAAACTTGGTTAAACCCACCGGCTTTTGGGTGATATGGGTTAACTCGTTTCTCGAAACCCAACCAAGTTTCGTTTTTATACAAATAAAGTATTTAAATTATGCGTATTTGCGAGCTAATTTCATTTCATATTTTATATTTGTTGGTAAATAGTTTATATGTTCCATACATAGAAGATTTGATTTTTAAATATACGTTTTTGTTAATTATTGAAAATGTAATTTTTTTTTTTATTTTTTTTTGAAAAAACACCGAGTTGACTCGGGTCAGCCGATAAGCCGGTAACTCGGTTGAATCGACATAAAATCTGATTTTTAAAATATTGCCTAATGCTCCCTACATGGCTTATTTATGGAATACAAAATATGGATTTTTTTATAGACCAAAAACAAATTATTTTATCGCTGATTGTCATGACTTTTGAAAATCAAAAGAAATTAAAATAGAATATAAATTGTCAATTTCCATTTCAAATCATATACATGACCAAACCGTTTAACTTGCTAGAGGGGCCGATGGTTGTAAAATTAAACGATATGATCACGTTGTTATTGTAACAAAGAAGTATATTTATTCAACAAAATTTATGCTTGTAAAAGTAATATATATGTTGCAATGTAACGAAACTGTTTTTTATTTCATTTATTCAACAATTTTGAAATATATTCTCTTTAGATATTCTCACACCAACCAACTTTAGAGAAGCTTTGCACCAAAATGACATGTATTTTTTAGTTTCGTTGTGCCAGTGAAAAAAGTTATAAGTTAAACACTGTCCTGTCATAAACCTCCTTATCAAACAGCCCGCTAACAGTTTCATATAGTAACTGGGCAATATTTTTTTATTTATTTACTATAAGCATATATATTGAAGCATCATATTGACTTATCGTCCCACATTTAGTTGATGCAATAAGCAAGTTATGTAATTTTTATTAGTGGATAAGTATGGCCCGGCCCGGTTTGTGGGTCAACAAAAATGCATAACAAAATTCGACATTATAACTATAATATAAGATTGGGAATTTTACGTAATTAAAAATAAATAAAAAAAATAAAACGCCCCCTCACATTGTCTTTTGACGGTTATCTCTCTGTTCCAACCTCCATTGTTATCTTGTTCAAATAAAAAATTAGATCTTAGCATCAAATAGTCATATGACCTTAGTATGTCCAGACATGTATAAGTGAAGCATTAAATCTTGTTACGTCTATTGGATCAGATGTAAGATGACTATCGAACCCCACAAATGAACAACTTTGCTATTCATTAAAAGTGGAAGAATACATTTTAAACAACAACTTGGTTTCGTCTCTTCGCCAATATCAACATCTTATGAACAACTCCATATCGCTCTTTCAAGTACCTTAATTTGTAAACAAAACGATGTATATCAGTCGAATTGCGTTTATAAATATGAACATAAGCATAAAATCTGGTAGAATGCATGTTTCGCGTTATGGCGATACGGGGTATCCAATAGTCAACAACTAAAAATACGCAAATTTTGATTTTCTTCATACCAGAATTAAAAAACATACAACGAATAATTAAAATAAAATAATAATTAGAAAAGTCCCTCATTTGCTAGACCAAGATACAGATGGATTTCACCCATCATGATCCAGTAACTAATTATAATTTCAAACTTAGTTAACCCCCAGAAAGCAAGAAAAAAATAAAGAGCATGATTCAGTCTTATTATGTGTTGCGTCAAGATCCCTTTCCTTCTTTTTGACAGACCGTTTAAGCAGTACTTGCGTTGATCTACCTTTAACTTAATTCATAGAGTATTACTTATTTCAAGCAATACTGATTTCAAAATTACCTACACAGGCCACGCATAGGATTCCTTCAAGCTCACATTGGTATCCAACTGTTTAAACTTTAAACTCATGGTAAATGAGAGCACTGGATGCATAGAAGACCTGCACACAGTGGCATACGATATAATGGTATTTTAGATATTTCAAAGATAGTCAAACAACAAAAACTCACCTTGTCAGAATCACGACGCAAACTCCGAATAGCCGTTTCACCATCTTCAAACTAACAAAACAAAAGCCATATAAATTTAAAATAAAATTTTATGTAAGGGTGAATTGTTCAAAGTCGGGTTAGACCATTGTCAACAATCAATCTTTTAATTGCAGCTATTTTTCTTATTAAAATTAGGAACTATGGGCTTTATATAGTGAGTCAAAAACTAATCGACGCCTACGTAGTATGAGGGCACTTTCCCATGCGCATTGGAAGTAATCGGGTATATTAGTCGGCTTCGTTCAAAGTAGGGTCGAATTGTCCAAAGCGTCAGACCGGTGTCGAACAGTCCACCATTATTCCTTAGGTTTTTTAGGTTTGGTTAGGTTCGATTCCAAGTGGATAAACCACATGGACACAAATTCCGATGTACACGATCCAATAACAAAAACATTCATAAATCCTTTCCATTTACCAAACAACTTCAAAAAATATAATAATCTCTCATCTTAAGAACTGTACATATAAAAACAACAGCGGACTTATACATTCCAAGTATATAGTCAAAGAGAAGGGGGAAAGGGTATGTATCAGTTACATGTATAATAGATACTACTATCACTACAGTAAATAAGACCCTAAGGCCGTGGCTGTTTTATATGATAAATTTCAAGTATGAAATCTGCATAGCTATATGGATACATAGAAATACAACAAAATAACAAAATCGACTTCTGAATGAGCAACCCAACTTCTACATTCAAAATCATTAACTTCAGAAAAATATAAGTAATACCATAACATTTTTGTGTAAGAACCGACAACAAAGACTAAAACTTACTGATGTATGTTCTGAAATTTCCTGACATGTTTTAACCCCAACCTTTCATTTTGAGTGAACAGAAACATGCACCAGACACATCTTCATCTGTTAATTATCTTTTATATATTCAACGTCAAAAGTAGAGATATAATACACAAACTATATCGACGCAAAACTGAAATTAAATGGACACAATGTGATGTAGTATTCAACGTAAAAAGTAAAATTATACCAGTTACCCAGCCCGGATTTGGAGAGCTGAAAACTACATCACACACTCTTTCTTGTTAAGATTTGCAGCAGCTGAAATAGAAGCAGTCACTCGATTGGGGTTGGCTGTCGAATTAGGATTATTCCGCCTCTCTGCATTAAACACGCCATCAGCATCTTCTCTTGTAGATCCCTTATCCGCTAGAAGCTTCATCGTCACATCCTACCAGTTTATATTCAATAGGAACATTAACACTCAATACCGATAGACCAGTATATGAGCAATTTTGATGCAAACTTTAACAACCTACATCAGACACATGTTTGAAACATGTGTCTATGGATGAAACAATCTTCAGATATACGGTAGTTTATCTTCCAAAAATGGGCTAAAGGATTTCCATATATATCTTATGGCAGGGTTCATATTTGTAAGCTAAATGTATCTTTATCTCACGACGTTATCAATATATTCCTGGAATAGCTACTACAAAAACAATTTTTCATAGAACAAACAATTTTGCGTAGAACACGAAAAAGATATCAAAAGCAGACCTTGAAAATAGTACCATGGGAGATCCAAGTAACCAGAAATATCTTCTGTGGTTAATGATACAGAAGGATTCTTTGGGTCCATTAATGAAGCAGAAATTTAGAACTCTAATCAGATACATGCAATTCTGCTAAATAACATAAATTTCATTAAATAATGCAAACTACACAAAGATATCAATGACGATACTCTCAAATACACAGAATATCCTAGCATCTTATGCAACTATGATTAAGCATAAACAATATATAAATTAATATCAATAGAACTTGGTAACATCAAGCAACATATCTAGACGTGTTAGAAGCTTTGGGAGAAGCAATCCTGTTATGGCTTGCATAAGAACCGCACTTGAAAGGTGCCCTTTGAGATTCTATATGGTTCATTTACATCAATAAAAAAGTGATGGGTCATATGAAAAACATAAAACTACGATCCTTTGAATCTCTCTAGAATCCACACTCTGAAATAAGAATAAAATGAGACGGAGCCTATTTAGATAGAGCTACTTGTTTTGACATTGAATATATAAGCTTTGTCACTAACTACAGACTCCCACTGGCTTCTTTCTAAAATGTACTTACCACCTCGGAGCTCATGATCTGATGGAGAAAAACACAATTAACCACCACAGTTATCGAATCACCAGCATAACAATTGTTGTTCTGAATCATATAAAAAATATTAGACAATCTTCAAACCGCACCTTTTAATAAACATAATTAAAAAACAAAGTTTGACATATAGGGTGGTCAGCAAAAAAGAATTGTCGACACAAATCACTGTAACCTGCAGCATATTACAGATCCAACAAAGTTTATTTAATTTTAAATTTAAACAAAGAAATAAAAAAAATCAAAAAGAGCTAGACAAAAGAAAGTACCTAGGGCTCCTCATGGGTTTGAAATCGATTCTTTGTAACCAGGCGTCGTGTCTAAAATCGATTGTAAATCAGCCATATATTCTCTATATTATATGGTTTGCTAGGCTGAGTGAATCTGTATTATATGGTTTGGTAGCTCTAAAAGAATGAAAGTGTGAACATCAATCATAAGCCGATCAATCAATTTTTAAGGGTTTAACATAAATAATTCATCGTTATTCATTACTTTCTTCCTTTAAAATTTATGGGTTCAGTGGAAGATCGATAAAACTGATATCGATTTATGTTTGGGTTTAATAGGATGCGATCAAGTTTTGTTTGGGTTCGGGAATTTTTAAGCACAGAAGTTAAGCCCATCTGCTGACTGGGATTAGTGCCCTGATAGATGACGTGGCAAATCCCTCCTCTTATATATAATGTAAAGATATATATATATATATATATATATATATATATATATATATATATATATATATATATATATATATATATATATATATATATATATATATATATATATATATATATATATATATATATATATATATATATATATATATATATATATATATATATATATATATATATATATATATATATATATATATATATATATTTCACATTGCTTTGATTGGTTGCTGTTTAATTAATATTGCTTGCTCGGTTTGCATTTGATCTTGCGGATATCTCAATATAATGATGCAGCATGCACAATTTGTACCCTATGCTTATTCACAAGCGAGCCAGGTCTCTTCATTGCCTATAGGCCATCAAGTGTTCCCAGTCACATCATATCAAGAAGTTATTGGACCACTACAACCCATATACATGCCAAATGCGCTTCAGTCTCAAGCAATTATGACTAAAGATTCTTCTTGGAACATGGATACCGGTGCATCTTCTCATGTGGCTGACAATACAGGTATACTCACTTCCTTTAGTAATTCAAGTATTTATCCATCTGTATTTGTTGGCAATGGTCATTCTATACATGTCACTCATACCGGACATAGCTCTTTGCAGACATCTCATAAGCCTCTTCATTTAAATCATATTCTTGTCACACCTCACATAATTAAGAATTTAATTTCTGTTCGTAAATTTACTCGTGACAATGATGTTTCTGTTGTATTCGATGCTTATGGTTTTTCTGTGAAAGAATACCAAACCCAAAGGCTTCTTCTTCGTTGTGAAAGTACGGGTGACCTTTACCTAGTTACTCAACAACAATCTCCATTTGTTTTGCTTTCATTTAGTTCCACTACATGGCACAGACGCCTCGGTCATCCGGGGGACGATGTGCTTCGTCTCTTAGAGTCAAGTAATTTTATTTCTTGTAATAAACCGAAGTTGTCCGGTTTGTGTCATGCGTGTCAATTAGGTAAACATGTCAAGCTTCCGTTTCATAGTTCTGAGTCTTCTGCTGGGTCTGTGTTCGAAATTGTTCACTCCAACATATGGACATCCCCAGTTCTGAGTGAAAGTGGATTTAAATACTATGCTATTTTCTTAGATCAATTTTCGCATTTTGTTTGGGTCTACCCTTTGCATAAAAAATCTGATTTATTTGCTACATTTGTTGCTTTTCGTGCTTATGTCAATAAACAGTTTAATGTAGACATTAAGGCTTTACGGTGTGACCATGGAGGTGAATATGACAACACTCATTTCCATGACCTTTTTCGCCAAAATGGCATACAGTTTCGCTTTTCCTGCCCTCGTACTTCCCAACAAAATGGAAAATCAGAACGTATGCTTCGCACCATTAATAATCTAATCCGTACATTGCTATTTCAAGCTCACATGCCTCCCTCTTATTGGGTGGAAGCTCTTAATATGTCCGCTCATCTTTTAAACATATTACCTTCTACTGCCATTAGTAACGAAATACCTTTCACGAAACTATACAACAAAATACCCACATATGAACATCTGCGTGTTTTTGGATGCCTTTGTTATCCTCATGTTGACGTTGCACACAAACTCGAATCCCGTTCTACACGATGCATATTTCTAGGTTACCCTACCAATCACCGTGGTTATCGATGTCTAGACTTATCCTCTAATAAGATAATTATCTCGAGACATGTACGATTTGATGAAGACGTTTTCCCATTTGGGACTGTCATATCTTCTACTAAACATTCGTATGACTTCTTACTTCCGCCATTACTTCCACCTTCACATATCATGCCCAATCACACAACTGCTAACCAACCTAACCAACCACGTACTCCAACCCTATCACCCCCTCATACACCACCAGCTCACCAAACCAATGATAGTCCACCACCCACTAGTTTCCCTGCAGCCCAAACTACCCCCCAACCACGTGTTTCACCCACAACCCAACAACAAACTACCTCCACCTCTAACCCAGTTGTTGTCCCTTCTGCGAACCAAACATCAGCTGAACCTGTCCATAACGTTCATCCCATGGTTACACGTGCAAAGTCTGGTATTTCAAAACCTCTTGAAAAAATGTGTCTTAATGTTACCACTCCTTCACCGCTTCCCCGTTCTCATGTTCATGCTCTTCGAGATCCTAAATGGAAAGAAGCTATGTTAGATGAATATAATGCTTTAATTACTAACGGAACGTGGGTTCTTGTGCCCCGGCCGGCTAACGTTAACATTGTTCATTCTATGTGGCTTTTCAAACATAATTTTCACGCAGATGGCTCATTAAGCAGGTATAAGGCTCGTCTTGTTGCCAACGGACGAAGTCAACAACAGGGTATTGATTGTGATGAGACATTTAGTCCGGTGGTTAAACTGGCTACCATTCGTACAATTTTGAGTCTCGTAGTTTCTCGTCAGTGGCCTATTCATCAGCTTGACATGAAGAATGCCTTTCTTCATGGTCATTTATCTGAGATGGTGTATATGCACCAGCCTCCTGGGTTTGTTGGTTTTGCTAGACCTGATTATGTATGTCACTTGAAGAAATCATTGTATGGCCTTAAGCAGGCTCCTCGAGCTTGGTTTCAGCGTTTTGCTAGCTTTGCTACAAGGATTGGTTTTCAGCAGAGTAAAACAGATGCATCCTTATTTGTTTATCATTTTGGAACGGACATTGCTTATCTGTTATTATATGTGGATGATATTATACTTACTGCGTCATCTACATTGTTGCTACAACGAATTATTGGGTCTCTTCCTGGCGAGTTTGCGATGACAGATCTTGGCTCTCTTAATTATTTTCTTGGTATTTCTGCTCAACGGACTGCATCTGGTTTATTTTTATCACAGTCCAAATTTGCTGAAGAGATTCTTGAAAAAGCTCATATGCAGCAGTGCAATCCTTGTAGGACTCCGGTTGATACTGAATCCAAGTTAGGTCCTAACGGTGACCCGGTTTTTGATTCTACCATGTATCGTAGCTTGGCAGGTGCTCTTCAGTATCTTACTTTTACGCGACCAGATATTTCTTATGCTGTTCAATAGGTTTGTCTTTATATGCATGATCCCCGTGAGCCTCATCTTGCCGCTTTAAAGAGGATTCTTTGGTATGTTCGTGGTACTCTTGATCATGGTCTTCAGCTACATGTTTCTACTACCACTCAGCTCACTGCATATACTGATGCTGATTGGGCAGGTTGCCCAGTCACCCGCAGATCCACTTCCGGATATTGTGTTTTTCTTGGGGATAATCTACTATCATGGTCTGCTAAACGTCAGGTTACTGTTTCTCGGTCTAGTGCAGAGGCTGAATATCGGGGTGTTGCTAATGTTGTTGCTGAAACTGCTTGGATTCGTAATCTTCTGTTGGAATTACATGCTCCTTTGCATACTGCTACACTTGTTTACTGTGACAACGTCAGTGCCGTTTACCTTTCTACTAATCCGGTGCAACACCAACGTACTAAGCATATCGAGATAGATATACATTTTGTTCGTGATTATGTGGCTTCTGGGCAAGTGCGTGTTTTACATGTTCCGTCTCGGTTTCAATATGCGGATATCTTCACCAAGGGTCTCCCAAGTGCTTTATTTCTAGAGTTTCGTTCCAGTTTGAACGTCCGAAGACCTCCCGTTCTAACTGCGGGGGAGTATTAGCCGAATTATATTTAGCCCATGCATTTGTTATTATTATCGGGCTTAGCCCATCTTAGTTATCTTATTATGCAAGACTTACAGATGTATTTATATGGAATCATGAATAATATTCAAGCATGGGGTTTTACCAATTCTAATATTAACTTCCTAGAGCTTCAGTCCATATCATCAACTAAGATAGAATAGATACGTAAGAAGTGCGAGTAAACACTTTTTAGTAATTCTAATAAGGGTTTAAAGGTGAAGGAGTGAATTTCATATATCACCTACATTTACAATCAATTTCATATATACTCAAATATGCTTAAAAGTCATTTTACATTATGCATTCATTACTTGTACTTTGGGTATATATAAAATTAAGTTTAAAATTAGGGTGATATATGAAATTAATCCTTTTTACATTACATAAATCAATAAATTAATAGGATACTGGTTGTTTATTAACAATGAACTAGATGCCTATTACCCATGATAGTTCATACCGCGCGAGATAATAGGAATTACAGGTTAGGTTGCAACGACCAATCAGGCCTAATGATATTACAAACACCATATAGAGCGAGAGTAGACAATCCACTATGACTATGAGGAGGTGTCATGACGTTAGTTAAGGATGGTTGCCACGTATTCTCCCATTGTTAGTAAACACATTTCATTTCCGTTATTTGTTTATATAATTATTTCTGTAATCTTAAAATCGTGACAACCATGGTAGTGTAACTAGAATTTGTAAACCGCCTCACATTTTCGATCAACGGGTCATATTGACCCGAGTTTCACATTTTCGAAACCCGGTAAGACCCGCCGGGTTTAGGATGACCCGGGTTAACTCGGTTTTCAAGGTCTGGTCGGATTTTGATTTTTTGGGGTTTTTTTGTTTAAAAAAATATTTAAATTTTACATATTTGAGATGAAATTTTATTTTTTACATATTATATTAGTTGGTTAATAGTTTATATGTTCAATATACGTAAGTTTTCATGATTTTATGTATAAATTTTGTTAATTATTAAAACTATATAAAAAATTAATTTTTTTTAAAAACCGGGTTAACCCGGATTGACCCGAACCCGGTAACTCAAACGGGTCGATATAAAACCCAGGTTTCAAAACATTGGTTATTAGACTTAGAATTCAGTTCTTTTGCTTTTTTTTCCTACATGCTAAGGGCTAGCTATTCATTACTTAAAATTAATTCTTACAAAAAACGGAAGTATTATTTTTGACAAAATGTTCAAAAATTGTAAAAAAATACGAAAAGACTAAAGTTGTTTATATGACGAAATACTGGTTATCATTAGTTATAAAAATATCACCAGCAATAAAAACAATAAAATATTAATAATGATATTTTATAAATTTATTTAATAATCCGTATGTAATATCACTAGTGATATTGCATTATATTTTTTATTAGTGATATTTTTATCAATCAGATTTCATTATATTTACAACTTTAGTCAATTGTCATTTTTTTTACAATTTTTGGGCATTTTAACAAAAATAATATTTCGGTGTTTTTATAAAATTTTAAACTAATTCCTACCATGAAACCCAAATAAATGTTAAAGATTTATCCCTCAACATATAGTAAAAGCAAAAATACAAATGAACTTTTCTCTCGATTTTTTAAACTATTAATATTCCAAGAATACCTGTAATCATCAGCCTATATATATGTAGATACAAGCACAAGCACACATAGCACCAGAGCTTAATAGATTATTCTAAATAAACCTGAAGAGTTCAATTAGTAAGTCGCGTTGAGCTCTTTCTTGGTTTTTACGTTGATCAGTCTAGCGCTTCAATCTATTGAGTTCAGTAAATAATACGATTGTATTGGTATTAGTTTTTATTTAAGCTTCATAGATTGTGTCACTGTTTTATAAAAACCAACATTTCCCTTATATTATTGATGTTGATCCTGTATAGCTTGAAGTAAGATAATGCGTATCAGGTTATGCAAATTCTATAACTTTGTCAGGATTTCTAAGAAGTTTGTTCGTAACTAGTGTGTATCTTTTAATGGAAATGGCATATCTCTATTTCGAGTAGTAAATACTTTGTACCTTCTAATATGAAGTGCTAGTTCGACTTACTTGGAGTTGTTCTTAAGTTTAAAAAATGTAACGAATCAAAATGATTAGTTTTGAATCTTGCAGGTTTGTGATAAATCTTTTGAAATGGCAACTCCTGCTAGTATGAAAATTGTTACAGCAAGACCCTCTACCTTTTCTTCTTGTCAAGTTCCAAATTCGAGTGTCACAGTTTTCAGCATTAACGTTGGAGCGGCATTATGTGCAAAGCGTAAAAACTTATGTCACAATTCTTCAACAAAATTATTATCTCAAAATGGTAAATTCAGTCGTTCAAGATTTGCAAAGATTGCCACAAGAGCTGTGTCAGATTCCAGTGACACGGAAGTCCTTCCTGCAGGGTTGCCAATTGATCTAAGAGGTTAGCAATCCCTGGAAGATGAGGTTTAGGCTTGAATATACTCTGGAAGAAAAGAGTGTGATTCCAGTTGAAACATACATTATAGATTTATATAATTAACTTAACGAGGTATATGCAGGAAAGAGGGCATTTGTTGCTGGTATTGCAGATGATAATGGATATGGTTGGGCAATAGCTAAGTCTCTAGCTGCTGCTGGTGCTCAGATTCTTGTTGGCACATGGGTCCCGGTACGTTTTGAATCCCGACCTTAAAGTGTAAAATGGCATTGTGGCAAAAATGCATGTGTCGGAGGTGATAGCTCAAAATAGGCTCGGGTTTTCTCGGGTAATCATTTAGTACATGTGAAATCATGAAGGCTCATTTGCTCTAATAATAACCGTTGTCTATATTGCAGATTTCTTTTAACAGATAATTAACATTATAACTACTCCTTCCGTCCCAAAATTATCATTACATGTACATTATAACTACGTAGAATCTGTAATCTGATATACTTTTCTTATATGAGTTCGAGGTAAATACCAACCCCCATTAACCTATTCATAAATAAATGGGTCGGAATTGCCACCTTTACATTAGATATCGTCTTGCTACTTAAATTGTATTGTACCTCGCAGGCGTTCAACATATTTGAGACTAGTCTTCGAAGGGGGAAGTTTGACGAGTCACGTGTGTAAGTGTGTATATCTTAGAGGTGGCAAATGGGTTGGTTTGGTTGGGTTTGGTTCATGGGTCAAATGGGTTGTGGGTCAAATGGGTTATGGGTCAAATGGGTCATCATTTAATAATGGGTCAAATGGGTTATGGGTCAAATGGTTTGGGTCGGGTCAACCCACTAACTTACAATATTTTCCTATCTTTTAACATGTTCAAACGTTTTTATCTGTATTCGTTCGATTTTTACGTTTTGGTCAGTTTTTTTAAGTTTTTCATCGATTTTTTTACGTTTTCATCAGTATTTTTACGTTTTCGTCAGTAAATTTACGTTTTTGTCAGTAAATTTACGTTTTCGTCTGTAAATATACGTTTTAGTCAGAAAATTCACGTTTTCGTCAGTAAATTTACGTTTTCGTCAGATATTTTACGTTTTCGTCAGTAAATTTACGTTTTCGTCAAAAAAATTACGTTTTCGTCAGTAAATTTACGTTTTTCGTCAGTAAATTTACGTTTTCGTCAGTAAATTTACGTTTTCGTCAGAAAAAATACGTTCTCGTCATAAAATTTATGTTTTCCTCAGTAAATTCACGTATTCGTCAGAAAATTAACGTTTTCGTCAGAAAATTTACGTATTCGTCAGAAAATTTACGTTTTCGTCAGTAAATTTACGTTTTCGTCAGTAAATTTAAGTTTTTGCCAGAAACTTTACGTTTTCGTCAGTAGATTTACGTTTTCGTCAGTAAATTTTTGTTTTCGTCAGTAAATTTACGTTTTCGTCCGTAAATTTACGTTTTCGTCAGAAAATATACGTTTTCGTCAGAAAATTCACGTTTTTGTCAGAAAATTCACGTTTTCGTCAGAAAATTCACGTTTTCGTCAGTAAATTTACGTTTTCGTCAGTAAATTTACGTTTTCGTCAGAAACTTTACGTTTTCGTCAGTAAATCTACGTTTTCGTAAGTAAATTTACGTATTCGTCAGAAAATTTACGGTTTCCTCAGAAAATTTAAGTTTTCCTCAGAAAATTTACGTTTTCGTCAGAAAATTTACGTTTTCGTCAGTAAATTTACGTTTTCGTCAGTAAATTTACGTTTTCGTCAGAAGATTTAAGTTTTCCTCAGAAAATTTACGTTTTCGTCAGTAAATTTACGTTTTCGTCAGTAAATTTACGTTTTCGTCAGTAAATTTACGTTTTCGTCAGTAAATTTACGTTTTCGTCAGAAAATTTAAGTTTTCCTCAGAAAATTTACGTTTTCGTCAGTAAATTTACGTTTTCGTCAGAAAATTTACGTTTTCGTCAGAAAATTAACGTTTTCGTCAGTAAATTCACGTATTCGTCAGAAAATTCACGTTTTCGTCAGAAAAGTTACGTTTTCGTCAGTAAATTTACGTTTTCGTCAGAAACTTTACGTTTTCGTCAGTAAATTTACGTTTTCGTTAGAAACTTTACGTTTTCGTCAGTAAATTTACGTTTTCGTAAGTAAATTTACGTATTCGTCAGAAAATTTATGTTTTCGTCAGTAAATTTAAGTTTTCGTCAGAAAATTTACGTTTTCGTCAGGAAAATTACGTTTTAGTCAGTAAATTTACGTTTTCATCAGAAAATTTTTGTTTTCGTCTGTAAATTTACGTTTTCGTCAAAACGTGAATTTTTTGACGAATACGTGAATTTACTGACGAAAACGTAAATTTTCTGACGAAAACGTAAATTTTTTACGAGAACGTAAATTTACTGACGAAAACGTAAATTTACTGACGAAAACATAAATTTTGGACGAAAACGTAAATTTATTGAAGAAAACATAAATTTACTGACGAAAACGTAAATTTACTGACGAAAACGTAAATTTACTGACGAAAACGTAAATTTACTGTCAAAAACTTTAAATTACTGACGAAAACGTAAATATACTGACAAAAACGTAAATTTATTGACGAAAACGTAAATTTACTGACTAAAACGTAAAGTTTCTGACGAATACGTAAATTTACTGACGAAAACGTAAATTTTCTGACGAAAACGTAAATTTATTGACGAAAACGTAAATTTTCTGGCAAATACGTAATTTTACTGACAAGAACGTAAATTTACTGACGAAAACGTAAATTTTCTGACGAATACGTAAATTTACTGACGAAAACGTAAATTTACTGAAGAAAACGTAAATTTTCTGACGAATACGTAAAATTTCTGACGAAAACGTAAATTTACTGACGAAAACCTAATTTACTGACGAGAAAGTAATTTACTGACGAAAACGTAAATTTTCTGACGAATACGTAAATTTACTGACGAAAACGTAAATTTACTGACGAAAACGTAAATTTTCTGACGAATATGTAAATTTACTGACGAAAACGTAAATTTACTGTCGAAAACGTAAATTTTCTGACGAATACGTAAATTTACTGCTGAAAACGTAAATTTAGTGACTTAATAATAAAAACTAACTTTTTAGACTATTGGGTTTTTGGTACAATAAAAGGAACCATGTGACCTATTTTTAAACCCATTTGACCTATTCTCAAACCCATTTGACCCAAACTTCATTTTACACAAAGAAAGGGGTTGACCCATTTGACCCATCACTCTATTTTTTGCTCAACTCATTTCAACCAATAAGGTTATGAAATTGAACCCAAATGGCCTACTTTTGGTGGAATGGGTTGAAATTGCCACCTCTAGTATATCTATATATTTAAGATGTTTCTTCAACAGGAAGGTAGTTTCATTTTCTTTTTTAGGTTGCCAAATGGATCTATGATGAATGTTGCTAAAGTATACCCCTTAGATGCTGTTTATGCTACACCCGAAGATGTTCCTGAGGATGTAAGTTCAAACTCAGACAAAGAGTAAGTTCAAACTCCACGTATTTATTATGCCGAATTGTGCAGGTAAAATCTAAGAAACGCTACATGGGCTCCTCAAAGTGGACCATTAAGGTAACATTTCATGAACATATTTACAGTTGAACCAATACCATTTTGCATTATCACATAGCTAATCTGTATTTATGTATTTCAGGAAGTAGCTGAATCCGTGCAAGAGGACTTTGGCACCATTGACATCCTTGTGCATTCTTTAGCCAATGGACCTGAGGTAAGTTTAGGATATTAATTCGGTTTTTTTCTAATAGTCATGTTCACTAAGTAATTGATGAATGTTAAAAAAGATTATTGGAGAAGCTAATTAAGGATGGTTTGCAGGTTACTAAACCACTATTAGAAACATCGAGTTATGGGTATCTTGCGGCCATGTCAGCATCAAGCTATTCTTTCATATCTTTGCTCCAATACTTTGTCCCAATAATGAACCCTGGTATAATTCTCATAACAACATTCATTTATGAGTTTTATCAGGTTCGGTAGCGGTTCAAAAAAGGCAAATTTGTATGGGCCGAATCAGGGCGGATCGGGTCGACCCAAAAAATTTTTGTGTCTTATATTTTTCATTTAGGAGGAAAATAGATACTGTATATTAAAAGTGAATAACTATACCATTAGACTTTGAGGGATCTCTGACCCATTCCACTCATATGAATAGACATAGTTAGTTTCCCTCAAATGGAAAAGTG
The DNA here is from genome assembly GCA_025667525.1 of Glebionis coronaria. NCBI lineage: Eukaryota > Viridiplantae > Streptophyta > Magnoliopsida > Asterales > Asteraceae > Glebionis > Glebionis coronaria. The sequence goes on along the minus strand of CM046881.1, from coordinate 480,399,659 downwards.
ATACATCTAATACATGCTCTAAACCGTGTTTGGAGCGCGAATTGAACCAGGAGCACCTTAAATGTGGCTTGCTGTTGCTATGTCAAGTGTGTGCTGCAGAAATGATTCCGTTTAAGCTATTTTTTTTTTTACTTTTATCATTTAATCAAAATCTACGAGTTTGAAGTACATGCTTCCTATTAAGTCAGAAATATATATATAGATGGACACATCATGGGTAAATCCTATTAGGTTACTTCCTGTACAAGTTAACTTATTCCATAGGTTAACTTAATGCCCTTGACACCCGCCCCTTCTGTTAACGGCAGATGATTGGGGGGGGACTTTCTTTCAGTGGTCGCAACTGGTTAAAGTCTCCGATTATATAAGTTGACATTTATTAAAGATTATTATATCGTAGGTGGTGCTACCATTTCTATTAGCTTCATGGCTGCTGAGAGGGTCTTTCCTGGGTAAGATTTTTAATCAGACATTTGAAGCTTGTCATTCCTTGAATCATTTTGACGAATTATTATTACACCTTTTTTTAAGCGCAGATATGGTGGAGGCATGAGTTCAGCCAAGGCTGCTTTGGAGAGTGACACAAAGGTATTGGCATTTGAAGCTGGAAGAAAACATGGAGTCAGAGTGAACACAATCTCTGCGGGTACTCCATTAAGCTTATTACCATATATGAGCTACTATTAGTTTCATCATCACAGGACATACATATAAAGGGATTTAAATGTTACAATATTTTAATTACTTATATCGTGTTGATGCAATCGTACAACCAGGACCACTAAGTAGTCGTGCTGCTAAGGCATTTGGTATTATTGATAGGATGATCAGTTATTCCATAAAGAATGCACCTTTGGAAAAAGAACTCTTAGCAGGTGAATTTTGATCTCCCTCTGGAACTTTCATATGTGTCCTTTTCAAACCGTATGTTTTAAGTTTTAGTACCGGTTAATTGGCTCTCTCAGAAAGTTTTTTTGTCCAAATATTTTTTTACTTAGTAACGATTAATGTATGAAATATGGTTAAAAATATGATCTAGGAATATATATTATTTCATCAATAGCCTAATTTGTCGGAACAAGAAACATTTTGGAAAACTTTTCGAACCGTTTGACCCGACTCTCATGTGAGTCCTCCCCTTTATGTAATCGTGTGTACGTTTGTTTATGTTTGTATGAAAATCCTTAAAATAATATATGTAAACAGATGAGGTGGGAAATGCTGCTGCTTTTTTGGCATCACCACTGGCTTCAGCCATCACCGGAACCGTTTTATATGTAGACAACGGTCTGAATGTCATGGGACTTGGAGTTGAATGCCCCGTTTATAAGGATTACGACGTCGTAAGATACAAAATGTTTGAAGCTAGTGAGACAGCACACTAGCTCACTGTTGTTTCGGAGTTTTAAATAAACTGTAATTGTCTTGTTGGAATTTTATTTGTAAGGCTTCACCTATCTTGATAAAGGTAGCTATATTGACGGTTAATTTAGCTATTCTATGCTTTGATAGCCTTATGTTTTCACAATCTTCGTTGCTTATCGCTAATACGAAAAACAACAGAGCTAGCCCTACCTTACGAGGTTCCAACAGACGGAGTGGTAGCCTATGGAGTGGTGGCTTGGGCCCAAAGGGTGCCAACCGTGAACAACATTGCCGTGACCAACGAGCTCGGAGTGGTGACTTGGACCCAAAGGGGGTGCCAAACGCGACCAACATAGCCGTGACCAAGGACGTTGGTTCTTCAAAGGGTGGGGTAATGTTATGATCCCACATCGGCCATGTATGGGAATGGTTGATGGTTTATAATGTCTTGGTGTCCCCTCCTCAAACAAGCTAGCTTTTTGAGTGAGTTCTACACTTGGAGACTTATTGTGAGATCTCGTATTTTCCTGGGAATTATTTTACTCGTATTCATTATTTTAATCATTGTTGGTACTTATTCGAAATTATAAAATTATTTTTTATTTTATAATTCCATATTTATTTAAATCAAATATTTTGATTTAGAATCACCCATGTGCATTTTTACAAACGTTTACTTGAATCAACGGATCGAGAACCGAGGGCTAAATATTTCGACTTAAAGATATTTATCTTTACATTGTATTAAGTCTAGACTGATAACGGGCACAGTAATAAATTCTTGTATTTCATATTTTTGCTGCCGATTGTTTCAATGTTCGATGTTTTCTTTAAATGTCGCGTTAAGTCGAGTCGGGAGTCAATATTATCTTATTTTGGGTGCGTTTTAACTTTTGAGAAGTATTTTTACGAAACTCGAGCCCCGTAAATATTTATAAATTTGACTAATAGTCATTTCCCACTTTTTAACTAAACTATTTATTTTGTGGTCCTAAAGTTTCAAAAGTGACAAGTTTGGTCCCTCCACTCAACCAACATATAAAAGCTTAAATATTTTACTTCCACTCACACATCACCATTTAATAAATAAAAAACACAACACCACCTCCTTCCTTACTTCTTTGCCGTGAGATCACCCCCCCCCCCCCCCCCCCCCCAAAAAAAAAAACACCCTTGATTCATCAAAAATTAACTTGATCAATCCAAAACTAATTAAAGACCACATCCTATTTTTGAAAGGTGATTCTAATGGTACAAAAATTTTGTACATGCAACAAGTTTTCAAATTTTGGTGATTTCTTGGTGGGGATGATGTTTGATCATTGTTTTTAGCATGATCATGGCTAAATTTTGTGTTTTTGATGTTGAAAAGTCTAAGTTCTTGATTTTTATCTTTTGATCTTGAGGCATGCAAGGGTTTAGGATATTTAAGGGTAATATTAGGATGATTTTATGAGTGAGAAAATGTTTAGATTTTGTTGAAAAAGTCATTTGATATGATTTTAAAGTATCAATTTAGGCAGAAAGTTGAGGAAGATTTTGGGCAACCTAATCTTGTTTTATTATTAAAAAAATAAGATAGGATTGTAGATATTTTTCTTAGCTTCGATTTGGTATAAATTAGAGCTTCCAACTTCAAACGAGTTGGAAATGGCGTTAGTTTGATTATTCGTGTACCGGGAGACGAGTATCGACACAATCTAAAAATTGTGTCGATATTTGGATCGAATCTCGGGGACTCTAAATTGAAGTTTTGAAATGTGTAACCTACTGATAATGAGGTGTTTACCTTAGAGGTTGAGTTTACTTTTAAACCCGAGTGTCGGTTTTGTAAACGGAGTCGTTTAAATAAGTTAAAACGGTTGTATGAAAAATTAACGTAAATCTGTCTGGATTTTGTAACCCGAAGATGTGTCGGGCAGTGAGTCTTAGAAGTAAAAACTTTTGACAAGCTTTTTATATGTCTTTCTATATATGTTAAGTGAGCTTCTCAGTTAGTACCATAAACATTTGACACGTCTAAGTGGGGTAAATCAGCCCGCACATTTGGTATGTGCCGGCAGTTTTTATCGAGAGCATTGTCTGATAAAAGTATACTTTTAGATGAAGTCTAGAAGTAACCCTTGCATTGGTTTTTCTCATGTGTCATAATTTGATTATGTATTCATTTAATTCAAGTGATTTTATAAACATTTACTTCGTGTCTTCTAAACTTTCGCGTCCCGTTATCGTAGGTCTCGGATGACTTAAGGTTGCTTGATTTTCTGTTGTTTCTACTGAGCCCTCCAGTTTCGTGTTGATTCCACCGTATAGCTAAGGTGAGTTCATAGCCCCTCTAGCTACTTGTTTATTGTTTCAAAACACGGGGTGAGATTAACATGTTGGAACACAATCTTTTAAACTGTATGTTGTTCAGAATTGTATGCTGCCAGATGAATTCATTGATATTATTGCTTTTAGTCTCTAGCCTTAAGTTTCCTCTCTTGATCATGAACCGTTAATTATCCGGTGTGGTTTGCGCGAAGCGCGAATGTTGTGGGTGGATCCATCGGGATTGACTATCCCCGTCCCGATTACTTTGACGCACTTACATTTGTTTATACTTGAGTATTAGGTTGGATACTCACTAGAGGAACTTACACTGAGTTAAGCTTCGGTTCATGAACTAAGTAGCAATAATATATCATGACTATGGAGAATGTACATAGTCATCCCCCCCCCCCCAGTACTTGTTTTTACAAAGTATATCGTGTTCCATTACTTAGCTTTCTAAACCTCTGAATATCACTCAACTTTTTGTTGACGGGTTTTACATGTTTTAATCTCAGGTAATACTGCTTAATGGGCTTGGACGAGGTACCGCAGGATGTTGGCAGCTTGGAAAGATCTGTGTTGTGATATGTTTATGCTTTGTTATAAATGACGTTGTTAAAGTCTTCCGCTGATCTTTTGTTATCTTAAAACTTTAAACTATGATGTTACGGTTCTTTGTTATGTTTCAAAACTTATGGGACCGAAGTTTCTAAACTCTGATAAATTGTGATGTAATATATGTGTCTTGTATTGCGTCATTTTTGTGTCATTTATAACTCATTGTTACTCGTACCTTGACGTGTAATCCCCTTGTTGCCTAGTTATTCCATGTCTGATTCAGGGGTCTCACAGATTGGTATCAGAGCGATGGTTATAGAGAACTGAGTCATTTTCAAAACTTGGTCTATAACTAAATATCAGGATATTTCATGCTTTACAAGTGTCAAACACAGATTCTGCCAATGTTATTCAATATCTGCGCGGGTAACTCTCTAATCCTTATTGTTTACCTTGATTATTGTTATAATATTTCATACCTTAATTTTTTTTTGAAATATTACATTGCTTTCATTGTGATATGTATTACCTCCTTCTAAATCCCCTCTTGCTTAATATTATATATATATATTCCACTCCTTAGTGTTGCATTCCTTGTTGACAATTAGTTATGCATACCTAAAATCTCTTCTTATTCTATTTTCTCCAATTTCATGAATCTTGAAATATCATACTTATACAAGTTCACACTGAATTTTGTATTGTGTTGTTGACAGAAACATGCTGCCTACCAGAATTCATAGAGCTGATGGACCCAGGAGATCCTGTCGGGCTACTATGGGGAGAGTTATTGCAAAAAGGGTAAAGAAAGCTGTTGCTGAATACGAAAAGAGCAGAGAGACTCAAACTAAAGCTGAAGGTTCTTCAAGCACAAAAGGATGTTCACACAAGACCTTCATGTCTGGAAAACCCCACTCCTTCAAAGGGACCGAAGGTATCGTTGGTTTGACACGATGGTTTGAAAAGATGGAGCAAGTATTTGGAACTTGCAAGTGTGCTGAAGAGGATAAGGTAATTTATGCTGCTAGTACTTTGGAAGGTATAGCACTTACCTGGTGGAATGGAAATATTAAAACCTTAGGTCTTGATAATGCAAACCAAATCCCTTGGAGCGAGTTCAAAACAATGATGACTACTGAGTACTGCCCTGAGACTGAGATAGCTCGGATGAACACGAGCTATGGAACTTACAAATGAAGAATGATGATATTGAAGCCTACAGTAATAGGTTTCATGAGTTGGCCTTAATGTGTCCTGAACTGGTTCCAGATGAGAAGAAGAAAATCAAAAGGTATGTCAAGGGCTTTTCTGAAAGGATTAAAGGACACATTACTTCATCAAAACCCTCTTCCCTACATGAAGCAGTAAACATGGCTCGTGAATTGGTCGATCAGTCTGTGGAAGGTAAAGCTGCTAAGTTAGATGCTGATAACAAACAGAAATGGGAGGATAGTAAAGGAAACAACCAAAGAAACAATCAGGGCAATAACCGTAACAAAAACCGAGGCAACAATAGAAAATCCAACAAGAACAATAACCGACAAGCCAACAAGAGACAAGAGACAACAACCATGTACGCAGCCGCTCCTGCTGCTACTACTGCTGTTCCTGCTACTCCAGCTGCTACTGTTACTCTTGCTGCTCCCATTGCTCCTTCTACCCATGCTGGCAGACGAAGTTATACTGGTAATCAGCCTAAGTGTGATCGATGTAATTGGCATCAACCTGTCGGTGTGTGTCCTACTAGATGTACGGTTTGTAATAGGTTTGGCCATAAGGAAGGAAACTGCAACCCGGTGTGCTATAACTGTGGTGAAAAAGGTCATATCCAGTATAAGTGTCCAAAGACTAAGGATCCGCAGAACGATGGAGCTCGAGGTAGAGTGTATCATGTGTGAAATAACGCTCAACAGAATCCTCAGGTGGTCACGGGTACGTATATTCTTAACGATGATTATGTTAGTGTTTTATTCGATTCTGGTGCTAAGAAGATTTTTCGTGTCTTCTGCTTTCACTCCTTTCATTGATATTAATCCTTCTGCTTTAGACACTAGTTATGAAGTAGAATTAGCAGATGGTAAGATTGTTAGTACCAATACAGTCTTGCGTGGCTGTACCCTTGATTTTCTTGGTCATTTGTTTTTAATCGACCTTTTACCGACGCGTCTCGGCAGTTTTGATGTTATTGTTGGTATGGATTGGTTAGTGTCTCATCGTGTTGTCATTGTTTGTTCTGAGCGAATCTTGCGTATTCCTCTTTCTTCGGGTTAAAATCTTAGAACTTCGCGGTGAAAAGACGGATGACAATCCGAATTCTCTTCTTTCTATCAAGGCTGATAAAAAAAAGCTTGATGACATTCGTATCGTTTGTAAATTTCCTGAGTTTTCCCAGACGACTTGTCGGGATTACCTCCTGTGCGTGAGGTTGAATTCCGTATCGATCTTATTCCGGATGCACTGCCTGTTGCCAAATCGCCTTATCGTTTAGCCCCGTCGGAGATGAATGAATTATCGAATCGGCTTAAGGAATTACAAGAGAAAGGTTTCATCAGACCGAGTCATTCGCCGTGGGGAGCGCCTGTGCTCTTTGTTAAGAAAAAGGATGGTGCAATGAGAATGTGTATAGACTACAGGGAATTGAATAAGCTGACAATCAAGAATCGTTACCCTCTCCCTCGTATAGACGACTTATTTGACCAATTGCAAGGTGCGTGCTGTTTTTTCCAAGATAGATCTTCGGTCAGGTTATCATCAGTTAAGAGTGCATGAAAGTGACATCTCCAAAACCCGCATTTAGAACCCGTTATGGACACTTTGAATTTACCGTTATGCCATTCGGTCTTACCAATGCTCCTGCAGTTTTTATGGATCTAATGAACCGTGTTTGTAAACCTTACCTTGACAAGTTTGTTATAGTTTTTATTGACGACATCCTCATTTACTCGAAATCAGATAAAGATCATGAAAATCATCTTAGAACAATCTTAAGTCTTTTGGAGAAAGAAAAGTTGTATGCCAAATTCTCTAAGTGTGAATTTTGGTTGAAAGAGGTTCAGTTTTTAGGGCACGTGGTAAATCAGGATGGTATACACGTGGATCCTAGTAAAGTTGAAGCAGTTAAGAATTGGAAATCTCCTAAATCGCCTACTGAGGTCCGTTCATTTCTCGGATTAGCCGGATATTATCGCAGATTCATTGAAAACTTCTCCAAAATTGCTAAGCCTTTAACCCTGCTTACACAAAAGAACAAGAAATACATTTGGAATGAAGAGCAAGAGCAAGCCTTTTGCTTATTAAAGGACAAATTGTGTAATGCCCCAGTGTTAACACTTCTTGATGGACCGGATGATTTTGTTGTTTATTGTGATGCATCCCACCAAGCTTTCGGGTGTGTCTTAATGCAGCGAGGAAAAGTGATTGTTTATGCCTCCAGACAACTTAAAACCCATGAACAGAACTATACTACTCACGATTTGGAGTTAGGTGCAGTAGTATTCGCCTTGAAAATATGGAGACATTATCTTTATGGGACGAAAAGTGTGATATACACTGATTATAAGAGTCTCCAGTATATCTTTAACCAAAAGGACTTGAACATGCGACAAAGACGTTGGTTAGAACTCCTTAGCGACTATGAATGTGAAATTAAGTATCACCCAGGAAAGGCTAACGTTGTAGCGGATGCCCTAAGTCGAAAGGGAAGACTTAAACCTAGGAGAGTGCGTGCTATGAGCATAACCATTCAATCTAGCCTCAAGGCTAAGATTTTAGAAGCACAACTAGAAGCTGCAAAGGACTTTAAGGCTCCAGCAGAATTGCTGCGAGGATTAGATGCTCAGTTTGAAAGGAAAGATGATGGAACAATTTACTTTGTTGGACGATTATGGATTCCATAAGTTGGAGGATTAAGAAAGGTAATAATGGACGAAGCTCACGCTTCAAGATATTCGATTCACCCTGGTGCAGACAAGATGTATTACGATTTAAGGGATATTTACTGGTGGCCAGGTATGAAAAAGGACATAGCAGAATACGTTAACAAGTGTCTGACTTGTTTAAAGATTAAAGCAGTACATCAGAAACCCTTAGGTCTTTTACAACAACCAGAAGTCCCAGAATGGAAATGGGAAAAGATTTCAATGGACTTAGTCACAAAGCTAGCTAGAAGCAGTGGTGGTTTTGATGCAATTTGGGTAATTGTTGATAGATTAACCAAATCTGCTCACTTCCTTCCTATCCGTGACGATTATAAAACTGATAGATTGGCTTGAATCTACATCAATGAGATTGTTGCAAAGCACGGAGTACCAATATCGATTATTTCTGATAGGGATGGTCGTTTTGCATCTCAGTTCTGGAAAGTACTTCAAAAGGCGTTGGGTACCCAAGTATTAATTAGTACAGCATATCACCCAGAAACGGATGGACAAAGTGAACGCACTATTCAGACTCTGGAAGACATGCTGCGAGCATGTGTTATGGATTTTGGTGGCAGTTAGGACACTCATATACCTTTGGTCGAATTTTCCTATAACAATAGTTATCATAAAAGTGTCAAGTGTTCACCATTCGAGGCTTTGTACGGACGCAAGTGCAGATCGCCAGTGATATGGAACGAAGTAGGTGAAAGTCAACTAATAGGGCCTGAATTAGTTTTAGAAACTACAGACAAAATTGTTCAGATTAGGGAAAGACTGAAAACTGCTAGAAGTCGTCAGAAGAGTTACGCAGACAAAAGACGCAGACCTCTTGAGTTTCAATTCTGAGACCGTGTGCTGCTACGTGTATCTCCATGGAAAAGTATTGTAAGGTTCGGTAAAAGAGGAAAACTTGCGCCACGTTTTGTAGGACCATTCGAGATTGTCGAGCATATTGGTTCAGTAGCCTATCGACTGAAGTTACCCCAGGAGTTAAGTTGTGTTCACGATGTATTCCACGTTTCCAATCTTAAGAAATGCTTAGCCGAATCAGATGTTCAGATACCGTTAGAAGAAATAAGAGTAGACGAGAAAATGTACTTCATTGAAGAACCAATAGAGATTGTGGATCGCCAAGTCAAGAAGCTGAAACGTAGTTGGATTCCTATCGTTAAAGTTCGTTGGGATTCACGTCGGGGTGCTGAGTTCACTTGGGAAAGTGAAGAGCAGTTCAAGACTAAGTATCCCCATCTGTTCTCGTCTTCTTCTTCCATCCCCAGTTAAACTCTGAGGGACCAGAGTTCCTTTAGGGGGAACACTGTGAGATCTCGTATTTTCCTGGTAATTATTTTACTCGTATTCATTATTTTAATCATTGTTGGTTCTTATTCGAAATTATAAAATTATTTTTTATTTTATAATTCCATATTTATTTAAATCAAATATTTTGATTTAAAATCAACCACGTTTATTTTTACAAACGTTTACTTGAATCAACGAAACGAGAACCGAGGGCTAAATATTTCGACTTAAAGATATTTATCTTTACATTGTATTAAGTCTAGACTGATAACGGGCACAGTAATAAATTCTTGTATTTCATATTTTTACTGTCGATTGTTTCAATGTTCGATGTTTTCGATGTTTTCTTTAAATGTCGCGTTAAGTCGAGTCGGGAGTCAATATTATCTTATTTTGGGTGCATTTTAACTTTTAAGAAGTATTTTTACGAAACCCGAGCCCCGTAAATATTTGTATATTTGACTAATAGTCATTTCCCACTTTTTAACTAAACTATTTATTTTGTGGTCCTAAAGTTTCAAAAGTGACAAGTTTGGTCCCTCCACTCAACCAACATATAAAAGCTTAAATATTTTACTTCCACTCACACATCACCATTTAATAAATAAAAAACACAACACCACCTCCTTCCTCCCTTCTTTGCCGTGAGATCACTCCCCCAAAACACCCTTGATTCATCAAAAATTAACTTGATCAATCCAAAACTAATTAAAGACCACATCCTATTTTTGAAAGGTGATTCTAATGGTACAAGAATTTTGTACATGCAACAAGTTTTCAAATTTTGGTGATTTCTTGGTAGGGATGATGTTTAATCATTGTTTTTAGCATGATGATGGCTAAATTTTGTGTTTTTGATGTTGAAAAGTCTAAGTTCTTGATTTTTATCTTTTGATCTTGATGCATGCAAGGGTTTAGGATGTTTAAGGGTAATATTAGGATGATTTTATGAGTGGGAAAATGTTTAGATTTTGTTGAAAAAGTCATTTGATATGATTTTTAAAGTATCAATTTAGGGAGAAAGTTGAGGAAGGTTTTGGGCAACTTAATCTTGTTTTATTATTAAACAAATAAGATAGGATTGTAGATATTTTTCTTAGCTTCGATTTGATATAAATTAGAGCTTCCAACTCCAAACGAGTTGGAAATGGCGTTAGTTTGATTATTCGTGTACCGGGAGACGAGTATCGACACAATCTAAAAATTGTGTCGATATTTGGATCGAATCTCGGGGACTCTAAATTCAAGTTTTGAAATGTGTAACCTACTGATAATGAGGTTTTTACCTTAGAGGTTGAGTTTACTTTTAAACCCGAGTGTCGGTTTTGTAAACGGAGTCGTTTAAATAAGTTAAAAAGGTTGTATGAAAAATTAACGTAAATCTGTCTGGATTTTGTAACCCGAAGATGTGTCGGGCAGTGAGTCTTAGAAGTAAAAACTTTTGACAAGCTTTTTATATGTCTTTCTATAGATGTTAAGTGAGCTTCTCAGTTAGTACCATAAACATTTGACACGTCTAAGTGGGGTAAATCAGCCCGCATATTTGGTATGTACCGGCAGTTTTTATCGAGAGCATTGTCTGATAAAGGTATACTTTTAGATGAAGTTTAGAAGTAACCCTTGCATTGGTTTTTCTCATGTGTCATAATTTGATTATGTATTCTTTTAATTCAAGTGATTTTATAAACATTTACTTCGTGTCTTCTAAACTTTCGCGTCCCGTTATCGTAGGTCTCGGATGACTTAAGGTTGCTTGATTTTCTGTTGTTTCTACTGAGCCCTCCAGTTTCGTGTTGATTCCACCGTATAGCTAAGGTGAGTTCATAGCCCCTCTAGCTACTTGTTTATTGTTTCAAAACACGGGGTGAGATTAACATGTTGGAACACAATCTTTTAAACTGTATGCTGTTCAGAACTGTATGATGCTAGATGAATTCATTGATATTATTGCTTTTAGTCTCTAGCCTTAAGTTTCCTCTCCTGATCATGAACCGTTAATTATCCGGTGTGCTTTGCGCGAAGCGCGAATGTTGTGGGTGGATCCATCGGGATTGACTATCCCCGTCCCGATTACTTTGACGCACTTACATTTGTTTATACTTGAGTATTAGGCTGGATAATAACTAGAGGAACTTACACTGAGTTAAGCTTCGGTTCATGAACTAAGTAGCAATAATATATCATGACTATGGAGAATGTACATAGTCATCCCCTCCAGTACTTGTTTTTACAAAGTATATTGTGTTCCATTACTTAGCTTTCTAAACCTATGAATATCACTCAACTTTTTGTTGACGGGTTTTACATGTTTTAATCTCAGGTAATACTGCTTAATGGGCTTGGACGAGGTACCGCAGGATGTTGGCAGCTTGGAAATCTGTGTTGTGATATGTTTATGCTTTGTTATAAATGACGTTGCTAAAGTCTTCCGCTGATCTTTTGTTATCTTAAAACTTTAAACTATGATGTTATGGTTTATGTTTCAAAACTTATGGGACCGAAGTTTCTAAACTCTGATAAATTGTGATGTAATATATGTGTCTTGTATTGCGTCATTTTTATGTCATTTATAACTCATTGTTACTCGTACCTTGACGTGTGATCCCCTCGTTGCCTAGTTGTTCCATGTCAGATTCTGGGAGTCTCACACTTATGAACCGCGTACGAGAATTCCTATAATGTTTTGGTTCATTCAAACGAAGAATTTTTGTCTGTGAAAATTACAAAGTTGAATCTTGTCTGCTGTCATTGTTTACAATCATATTTTTCAAACGAGGTCATGGAATGTATATCTTAAAACCTTTGTTTTAACTTTTAACTTAGGTTATAAATCTGTATCAGCTTTTAGAATTCTAAAGCTGCATGCCATATATGTCTAACTTATCACAAGAACTTATTAGTCAACAATACACACCTTAGAATAGGGGCGAGCATGGTTCGGTTTGGTTCGGTTTTTGTATAAAACCAAACCAACAAATTTCGGTTTTTGATTTTTAGGAACCATTCAGTTTCGGTTTTGTGACGGTTTGGTTTTTCGGTTGTCGATTTACTTTCGGTTTGGTTTTTCGGTTTTTTTGTTTCTATATGATTTATCAAGCTTCGCTTTTACATGTCGACTTCGAATATATCATAAACCGACACGTTAAAAGAATTAAATAAACAATAACAACAAGAAACACAACATTAACAATAAGGAAAAAATATTATATAAAATCTTAAAAAAATCATTTATGCGTATAAATCAACACAATAGCAACGATAAAAACCTAATTAAAATATAACCTAGAAGAAAACTTATTATTTTGTCATGTTCAGTAAGCATATGAAAAAATGATTAATAATTAAACATGATATAATTAATCTAGTGTAGCATATTCATCGTCCATTAGCTTCGACGTAAACTTATATATATATTATCATGTTTATAGAGATCGGTTCGGTTTATATCAGTTTTCTTTAATAATAAAACCAAATCGAACCAAAAGCTTCGGTTTTTCCAAAATGCAAAAACCGAACCATCGGTTTTTCAATCGGTTTCGTTTTTTTAGGTTTGTGTTCTTCGTTTTTTTCGGTTTAGGTTCTGGTTTTCAGTTTCTTGCACACCCCTAATGATAATATGCACTAGAAGTCTTATAACTCGCATAAAATAGTCGATGTTACGTTTGTTCAGTATAAAATAATTATTGTGTGGTGTGGTGCGGTTTTGCGGTTCGATTTTACGGGTGAAAGCCGCAACCGAACCGTATTTGCGGTTTTTCTTTTTTTTTAAAACCAAATCGCCGGTTTTTGTAGTGGTGCGGTTTTTTCGGTGTGTTTTTCGCAGTTTTTGCGGTTTTGCGGTTCGTCGGTGCGGATTCTGCTCACCTCTAATTTTAGGTATACAACTTATGTATATTTTGTAGATATATGCTTTTAGATAATATGCACTAGAAGTCTTATAACTCGCATAAAATAGTCGATGTTACGTTTTTTCAGTATAAAATAATTATTGTGTGGTGTGGTGCGGTTTTGCGGTTCGATTTTACGGGTGAAAGCCGCAACCGGACCACATTTGCGGTTTTTCTATTTTCTTAAAACCAAATCGCCGGTTAGTGGTGCAGTTTTCTCGGTGCGTTTTTTGCTGTTTTTGCGGTTCGCCGGTGCGGTTTCTACTCACTTCTAATTTTAGGTAGACAACATATGTATATTTTTGTAGATATGGTTTTAGTTAGGGGTGAGCATGGTTCGGTTTTTGTATAAAACCAAAACCGAACCAACAAATTTTGGTTTTTGATTTTTAGGAACCATTCGGTTTCGGTTTTGTGTCGGTTTGGTTTTTCGGTTGTCGATTTACTTTCGGTTTGGTTTTTCGGTTTTTTTGGTTTCTATATGATTTATCAAGCTTCACTTTTACATGTCGACTTCGAATATACCATAAACCGACACGTTAAATAAACAATAACAACAAGAAACACAACATTAACAATAAGGAAAAAATATCATATAAAATCCTAAAAAATCATTTATGCGTATAAATCAACACAATAGCAACGATAAAAACCTAACTAAAAAAACAACCTAGAAGAAAACTTATTATTTTGTCATGTTCATTAAGCATATGAAAATTAGTAATTAAACATGATATAATTAATCTAGCGTACCATATTCATCGTCCATTAGCTTCGACGTGAACTTATATATATATTCTCATGTTTATAGAGATCGGTTCGGTTTATATCGGTTTTCTTTAATAATAAAACCAAATCGAACCAAAAGCTTCTGTTTTTTCAAAATGCAAAAACTGAACCATCGGTTTTTCAATCGATTTCGGTTTTTAAGGTTTCGATTCTTCGATTTTTTTCGGTTTAGGTTAAGGTTTTCGGTTTCTTGCACACCCCTACCTCAGAATTAATGCCCTTTAGTAACTTTAATCACAAGAAGCTTTTTGAAAATTTATAGCTGGCCCTCAGGGTATCGGTTGGAGGTGATTAATTGAACTGTAGCTTCCCTTTAACTTCTATCATAATGACCTATCCGGTTACTTGAAACCACCTTACCACACACAAAAATAATATACACTTCTCTACCAATGCATGCTATGTCGATTTGTTGAACTTTTTACGGGAAAGATTTTGAGCCAAGAATGCCAATACAGTATATAGAATGGGTTAAGAATAGGTTTTTCATCTTCTTCTCAGATTGTTGTATTCTTCTTGTGCGGAGAACTGTAGAAGTGAGATAAAATAGTTTATAAGAGTCTTGTGTAAGTCAGATTAATTAAGCAGTATAAAAATTAAAACTAGAAATGAGTGAATAGTGAAAAACTACCCTTCCTATAACTCAATGACCACCTCATTTTCAGATTAATATGCATTCTATTAACAAAATGTATATCTAAACTCTGTGTACTAAAAAGTTTGTAATTTTTTTTCTAATTAACATATAACCAATCATTAACGTATACCATCATGCTCGTGAACCTACTTAAATTATCAATGGATTATGAAGTTTTGGCTAAAGTGGAATGAGTTATTGGAACATTTGGGAGGCCCAACAGCTTCCTGGCTCCATGCTATCGTATAAATACATATAGATCGAATGCAGTTAGATGCAAAAAAGATTGTCCGAAACTTTCCTGAAGAGGTAATCACATTTAATACACTGATCAATCATCAATTGAGTTCTTCTTTCTTACTAATTTGTTTTTCATTATTTTATTGCATTGATCTTATTATTGATATAATTTTGGTAGATTGAATTATTAACACCGATCAATCAACATTTTCTAGTGGAAACTTTCAGTGTTAAGCTAAATAATGTAGATCTAGTTATGTGAATTAACCCGTTCAAAACAAAAAGTTATGTGAATTTATAACTTCTCGAATGTTTCATGAATATAAAAATAAAGTTTAACTCGCGTGTGTGTTAATTTTTATGCTTAGGATGTTTATGGTAGTCCTTTATCTCAATTTCAAGCACTTAATTACTACTCCATAATTTGAAAAGTGTGGATGACCTCAACTTATATTGCCGCTATTCTTAGATTCTAGTATCTAACGAGTTAATCAAACGAAGTTTGTGAATTTTGTATGAATTGCAGGTTGTGATTGAAAATTTCTGAAGGATGACTAATACTACTAATTTTACTATGCACCTCACTATACCAAGATGCTCTACATATTCTTTTCGTGAAGTTTCAAACCCGTGCATTGCATTTTCCAGTAGTGATGCTAGAGCAATATCATTTGAAAAGATTAACAGGTCATGTCACATTTCTTCAACAAAATTATTATCTGAAAAAATCAAATCCAGTCCTTCGAGATTTGGAAAGATGATGACAAAAGCCATTTCTGATTCCAGTTACACAACAGTCCCTGCAGAGCTGCGGGTTGATCTAAGAGGTCCGTTTTGTATACTATTCTGGATAACCTATCCTCTTGATAACATTTAAGCTTATATAATTCAGGAAATAATTTTAAACAGTTGGAAGAAAATAGTTAAATATCTCTGGAAACACGATGTTACAGATCTATTAACTTTGGGAAGTATGTACAGGAAAGAAGGCATTTATTGCTGGTATAGCCGATGATAATGGTTACGGTTGGGCTATAGCGAAATCGCTAGCTGCTGGTGGTGCTGAGATTCTTGTTGGGACATGGGTTCCAGTACGTTTCAAATACTTGGCCCAATGCCTAATATAGATACGTTTTTTTTATTAAGAAAGGCGCTAATTATATATACTACTAACAGTGATGGCAAGATGGGAAAGGGGAGGTCGGGCTAACATGCACGGGTCCTCATTTAGTACATGTCAAAACAAGCCAGGTGGACATGTTAAGGCTTTCAATGTCCATGTTCTTAATTTAATTAAACAAATAAGTATTAAATCATTCAAAAGTTCTAAAGCTAGTTAAATTGTATTTGGCTGTCGATGACTATTCACCTTTGTAGGCACTGAACATATTGAGACTAATCTACGAAGGGGAAAGTATGGCGTGTCACGCGTGTAAGTGTGTATATTCTATACTCATTTATTTTGAAAAATATGATGATTCTTCAAATAACAAGTGACTGTAAAACCCGCATACTTTTACCATGAATAGTACCCTTAAGATCGTACGTATATGATTAGAACTTTCCTTTTATAAGATGTTTACGTTTCACGTATTAGAATTACGAGTATTACGTACGTGTTAGAACACGATAAGTATTTATTACGTATGAACACACCATAATTATTCCAATAATAATTATAATCACGAGCAAACGAACATGAAATCATGAACGTAAATTAATCACGAACTAATATTACGTATGTATATATATTTATTACGAACACAAATAAATATATTAAGTCACGGTCGATAACTAATTAAAACACGTAAAACACGAACATGAGAACACACTTATTAATTAGACACGGAAAATGTTCGGGTTACCCCATGTGGGCCCCATACCCACGAAATTTAGAAGGAAAAGGGCCTAGCCCATCAATTTTTACTAAAACATAGAATTAGGAAATCTTGTGTCATTTATCACAAAACAAGAAAAATAACAAAACCCTAATTCTTTCTCCTTTGTTCTTTTGGCCGCCACTTGTGATCACAACAAGGGGTGCTTCGGTTTGATTTTAGCCTTGGAATTTTTACAATGATCGTTGTGTGTTCGTCCTTGATTGTTCCACGCATTCGGTATAACCTTTTTAACCTATTTCTTTTATGTTTTGATTTAATAAATTACATAAGATCATGATGTTTTTAAAAACTAATTAAAAACATTTATTAAACATTTCTATGATTATGGGCTAGATCAAAACAAGGTTTTTAGGGGTGTTTGTCTAGCCGACGCCTAAACCGAACCCCTAAGGGGTCTCGGCTTGGCTTGTGAACCACCACCGAGACCTCATGGTCTCGGTTTGATGGTGTGGGTCCCACGGCAGCAGCAAACAGGGGAGAACCCCGAAGTGGTTCGGGGTATGGTGTTGATTATGGGTCTGGTTCATGGTTTCTAGTCACGATCCGGTTCATTGTTTATGTTAAGGTTTATGATTTTAATAATCATATTTTAACAATTAAATTAATAAAGCATGACATAATTAATTTAATAAACATGACTTAGGTTATAATTTAATTATTAGATCATGAAATTTTAACCTAAGTATTTATAATTTCTAGACTTTATAAGTAATTAATTATTAAAAACCATGACTATAATTAATTAATTAACATGACTTAGGTTATATTATTAATAGTTAATAATACATGTTTTAACCTAAGTATTTTACCTTTATTTAATTAAAAACATGATATATTTAATTAAATACTTTTAACCTATAGTTTATTTAATTTACATGTAATAATTAATAAACTATACTTTATAACAACATGACTTAGAATAATAATCAGAAAACACTTAAGCTTATATAATTAGCTTATTTAACCAGCTTATATCTATTTATGGAAACTTTCTATTTTTAGAAACTTATTTAATTAAGGCAACTAATCTATTTATGGAAACTTTCTATTTTTAGAAACTTATCTATTTTAAGCAGAAATTCTATTTTAGGAAACTTTCTATTTTTGGAAACTTTCTATTTTTGAAAACTTTCTATTTTTGAAAACTTTCTATTTTTGGTAACTTTCTATTTTTGGAAACTTTCTATTTTAGAAACCTGCTATTTTTAGGAAGTTACTTATTATTACACAACAAGTATAATAATACATGAAATACAAGTAATACTTAATCAGAATAGACAGAATGTAAGATAAACACAGTATTAAGCTTAAAACAGTAAAACATGACATGAACATATAAAATAAGCTAAGACATGATATAAAACCAGTTACGTATTCAGTATTCAGATACTTATACACGTATGTATTTATGTAGCATTAGTGATACCGAAGTAGGACTCTCTTCCGTTCGTCTTCTTCGTTCACTGGACATAAGGTACGGATTCCCGTCCTTTCAGTATGGACATTCTTTCCTTAATAGGATTTCCCCGTATGCAGCCAACTGTTTTCCCGTAGTATAAGTTTATATGTTTGATTTGCTTATGTTTAATTTCGAATACCTATAGCCATATACATGCATGACCAGTTTCACCTAGTTATGGAGGTACCATAACCATAACACTAGAGGCACTGGTGTTATGACTTCCCCACGGCGGAGTGATTGCTCGTGGCGTCCCTTCAGCTTTTGGCCATATTATTATATTTATCATTTGGGGCATATGGGTGCATCCTAGTTACATGTTTTCAGCAGATTACTCAGTGTGAATGTGGTGTGTGCCTTGCATCCTTCACAAGGAGTTGATCCCTCCTACCCAAAACCAGTATATTAAATTAGAGGCAGCCCCTCTAATTTGCATGATGAGGTTACCCCTCCAATTATTCATGCACGGTGGATTTTCATGACCTATATTGGCTAATGGTAAAATATGTTAAACAGTTTTCATAAGATAAACATAAGGCTTTTCAAACTATAAAACCAGTTTTACGAACATGTTCCAGGTTTTCCAGGACTTATACATTTCCGCTGCTATTAAGTCTTTATTATGTTTTAGTCATTTATACTATGTCTATATCCGTGCACTGAGCGTTTTTCTCAGCCGTTACTTTCCTTTCCATGTCCCAAAACGGCAGGTACCCTAGGAAAGACTCGAGCATTTGGAGGGCGTGCATAGGATGGAAGCTGCTAGAGACTTCTTTTCCTTTTTGCCTTCATATACTTATGCTTGTTTAGTCTTTCATTCATTTCTTTTTCTTTATTATGTTTTGGGCTTATGTTTGGGAACCGATGTTTTATTCCGGTTATCCCTATGGTCATGTAATGTTTTAGACATTTATCCTTGTATGCTTTTATGACACGCCATAATTACGCGTGACAGTCCACTTATCAAAGTGGGGTGTTACAATTATGGTATCAGAGCCAAGGCTTCGACCTGTAGGCTCTAAAACTCGACCTGTGACTAGTGGGTAGTCACCAGGAGCTTCCTAAGCCAACGTTTGTTATTCCACGTATTGATGTTGTCAGCGCATTGTTGTTTTAACCATGATGTTTTCAGCACCTGGAGGTTTTAACCTTGATGTTCTCATCGATATTGTTTTACTAATATGGATGGACAACCGTCATTCATATTTAGTTATGTGTTATTGTTTCATGCATGATGTTCCTCGGGAACTGTGATTAATGTGAACTAAACCCAATAGTTCATAATTGGTCACATAAAAAAAAATTATGATAAGTTATGACAGATGATTTTCACTTATGTATGTTCCATGTATCATTGTTGCAGGAATTATGACTAAGTAATGGTTGGTACAGGACTGGCCCTATTTAGTCTCATGTGCTTTTATCGAAACTTTTAACTTTGGGACCGACCCATAGGCGTCCTCTCGCCATGTATTTTGTTTTGGGACCAACCCATAGGCGTCCCCTCGCACATATAAAGGTTTTATAAACTACATTATGCATTCATGCACTTTTTTTCATGCATAAAATTTTTCTCATGATTTATTGGCATAAAAAAAAATTTCATGTCCCCTCATAAGTTACTATGTTTTTATGTCAAGTATGTTTTCATACTGTCATGGTTAACTTCAGTTTCATGCTGATTATGTTATACACTCCTTCATGATAGATTGTTTCATGTTTCTTCATGATAATTCCGTCTTCATGTTGATTACGTCTTACGCCTCTTTTGTTATTTATGCTTTCATGCAAGGCATTGTTAGATTTCATTGAATCTTGCTTTCATGATAGTCATGGTTGGTTTTCATTGATCATGCTGTCGGCAAATCATCGTTGAATTTTGTGTAACCACACTTTAACGTTTCTCGATACAACCAGAATGATGTCTATGCTAACACTGCCAGGTTATCATGATGGTTTTTCCTAACCGTCTACCGATATACCTTCCATAAATCATGACAAATGATCGACCCAATACCGATCATTTCATGTGCATTCCGTGTGTACTTCATGTACCGTATTCCATGTGTATCCCACATACCTTAATCCATGTGTATTTCACTTGCAATACTTCACGAGTATTCGCGAGTCGATTCTAAATCATCTTAGGCGTACGTTCACTTGCTGATATTCTACAAGATTGCCGATGCCGCTCATAACTTGGAGATGTTACTAGGGTTGATGCTGCTGATGTTTGGAGACGTTACGAGATGCTGATGCTGTTCACAACCTGGAGATCTTACAAGACGAAGACAAAGGCGTTAGATCAAAGCGATCGGACGAGAAGATGCTTCACCATCAGACGATTTTCATCAATCATTGTCCCTAATTCTTAGTTACATGTCACACGTCATTCAGTCGTCGTTTCAGTTATATGAGTGCAAACCGGTACCAACCGGCCACTCAACTGAATAGTTACATGAATCATAGTCATGAGAATGACCGTCATGAAACTAACAGACAGGACGATAGTAACAATTACTATGACAACAACTATCCTAGAAATCGCAACCGAGGCTCCGGCCGCGGACGTGATCAGACATACGAATGATCAGTAGTCCAACCGATCCGCCAATTCTGGCATAATAAGCTAATATTGTAGTTCAAATTGTTTCACATCTCGAGACACATGTCAAGACATCAGTCAAGACACATGTCTCACGTATACTTTCTGAAGACACGTGTCAAGACACCAGTCAAGACATATGTCATGCTTATATTCCCAAGACACGAGTCAAGACACATGACTCACGTCTAATTATGGAACATTTATAAGAAATCCATGGTACCCTCCCAGGGTATATCCATTTTGTGGTGCCATGTATTAATCAGGCCACAAGAATTTCAGTACCATTACCGGCGCATCAGTGAGAACTGTCACGTTGCCCGACGACACTTCCATTTCTTGTACCCATATCTCATAGATTCATGACCATGAAGGACGCCATTCCTATCACTCATGTATACGAAGGTTTTCCTTCAGTTTACTGATAAGATCCAAGCTGCTAACGCATTTCCTCGGACAGAGGCGAGTTGAATTTAATCCTAGTTATGGACTACTAACCACACACCATGCTATGATTCATGATTTTGTACAGTAATATTCAGGCTCCTAAATACACTCAGCATGGTTTTCCATCAGGAAAATCTGTACAAATTATCTATGCTTTGCAAGCACGTGCTTTGTTAGCCATGACTGCTAAAATTTTTAGCTGTCGGTTAAGACATGAACACCGAAGTCCTTTTACGCATAGCAAATTGATTATTCCAAAATCTTCCCATACATTCCAAGAACCTACAAGGAGAAGGACGGTACCATGAGATTATGTGTCGACTACCGTCGATTTAAACAAATCACCATTCATAACCGTTATCCTCCTCCACGTATTGACGACATGTCCAATCAACAGTACGGCGTTAAGTATTTTTTTCCAAGATCGGATTCATGATCATGCTGACAACAATGACGAATGAAAAAGTAGGACATGTCCATGACTGCTATTCGTGCACGACTCGGTCATGCTAGAGTTATGATTTTGAAGTCTCATAAATGCTCAAACAGCATTATAAGAATGAGTTTCCATGAACTCATAAGCAAATTCATTAGTGTTTTCATTGAGGACAACCTGATTTCCTCTAAGCCTAGAGAAGAACAGGAAGACCATATTGGCACCATGTTACAAATTTTATGACAGGAGAAATTCCACCCTGGAAATTTCCAATATCAATTCTGGTTGATTACAGTGACACGCTGGATCACATGGATTTGGTTAATCTTACCATGACTCAACTTATGCGTAAAGGAGATAACCCTACATTACATTAGGTGTTATAGAAAATCCTACGCTAAGAGAAGTTTAGATTCATAGACTCAGAGTTTCGCAAATTTCTATGTATCGAGTTTCTACGAAGCAAGATACAGTTACGTTCATATCTAGGTACCTGACATACCAATAGGTTAAGATAGGACACCAACAGACTGGGATGTTTTCATCATCTAAAATTGCGAACTGAAATAGGACAAGACCTCCAAGGATTTTGGTTACCAGATTAACGTAAACTCGGAAGAAGCATGATGCTATCTGGGTTATTGCAAACAGTTTGATCAAGTCTGCAGAATCCTTACATCCTTAAGGATTTCAGAACCAACAGATTGATCGGACATGTTCCAGCCAAGGCTCATCTGATCACTTGGCAATCCCTCAGTTATCGGGTTATATTCATAATTGTGCTCCTTATTTACTTCACGTCTAATACTAGGCTAATGCCTAGTAAGAAAATTAAGTTGTTCGTTGTGGTGGTCTAATCGAATTGATTATTGGTTTAAGTGCGACTCAGCTGTCTTTTGGTGGAAAACAAAGGTTTGTCGTTGTAGTGTAATTAAAGTGCAAAGCTTTAAAAGTAAATGACAGTTAATAAAATCTAAGACTAATTAAAAGTTAAATAGTGCAGTATTAAAAACTTTGAAAAGTTAAATAATTAAATGACTTAAAACCTAAGCGTGATGAAAATTAAATTTGACAAAGTATTAAAATGTAACTTAAACAAAGCAAATTATAATTCCAAACCCACAACCATCGGAATCCAGATCGGAATGTGCTATCGAAATCAGATCACAATGTTTCTATCAGAATATGGCTATCGGAATAATGAGAGATGCAACCTATCGGAATGTCACTTCCATCGGAATATACCCATCGGAATGTGGTCTAGATCGGAATATTGCTATACAAATTTGGGCAACACTTCGACTCAAAATACCTCAAGAGCCGTCGGAATGTGCGATCGCAATCCCAGATCGGAATGAGGGAGTTGTTACTCTAGATCGCAATCCCGGATCGGAATGCAAAACCCTTGTCCCAATTCTGTCACAATCGGAATGTTGAGAAGAAAAGCCGTCGCAATGTGTAGAACCCTTACTTTCCGATGGAGGATCAAATTTGCAATAAGCTCAAGTACAATAAGCTATAACTAATAAGCTGAATTCAAAAACTTAAATGAAATGGAAACTGGACGAGATAATAAGCAACAAATTTAAAACCTTTTCAAACACCCGAACTAAGAAGACGAAATAATAAAACTTTTAGAAAAATGAAACTTTTTTAGAGAACTTAGAAAAAACAAATAAGCTAAGTATGAAACAAGCCAATAAGATTGTCAAACTTATGGCTTGTCTTATACAAAAACTTACACAAAGTAAAAAGATAAACTTTTTAGTAAAATAAGCAAAGAGATTAAGCAACTTTTTGCTTAATCCGAATTTTAAAACAAACCAAAAACAAGAGAAAGGTAGAAAGAGAATGATAAAAGAAACTTGATCAAAAGTAAATAAAGATTAAAGCAACAAAATTAAGAACACTTACTTGGAATTAAAATGAATTAAAGGTGCAAGACAAGTATTTAAATTTGACAATTAAGTAAATGAAATGTATTTAAATGTGCAAGGAAATGAAAATGGAAGAGCTAATTGTTACACTTAGCCAACAAAACAAAATGAAATGAAATCTAATCTATTTATAGGAGGATTAGGGAGGTGCTTAGGAAGCTTCCTCCCCTCTTTCTTCTTTCTTTAATTGCATCATTAAGTCCTTAATCTTCATAATTCTTTGACTTTAACGACGTTGTCTCGGGATTTCTTTAAACTCGTCTTGTAATTCTTCAATAAATTAGACTTGAGTTCTTCGGCTTTTAGTAAACTTCCGTCTTTTGACTTTTTCTTCGATAAATCTTTAGAATTGGTCTTGGACTTCCGTTCTTTTTGCACTCTTGATTTCTTGACTTCGTCTTTTGTCTTTTTCTTCGATAAAAGCCCGTGAATGCCCGTGTTTTCTCCCTTTATCACATTTTCGTCCTAAATCACAACAAAAACACAAACCACGCATAATTCCGACATTTACGACATAAAATACACGTTTTGGCTCGGTTATTATTGTAGTTAAGTGGTAAAAAGGATGGGTGTTTACATACCTATCAAATCCCGTACACTTGACCATTGCAATGTCCTCATGCAATGCATTAGTTACAAAGCACGATTACATTTTTCATCACAATCAATCCATATTGGCCTTTATTAAAGAGATAAAAAATTATGAACATTCAAAGTAAAGAAATCAAAAACATACCTTCGGGTTTTGGAAATGTCATGAATCATCATCATCCTTAAGTTTTCACATTCTCCAAACCAAGCTTAAAAACGAGATCATTGTTATTATAAGTTAGCAAACTAACACGAACTCATGTGGGCCAATTATTCACTTAGACTCCCTTATTCCTAGGTGTATCTCTTATATTTTATTGTTGTCTTGAATGATCACGAGGATGCATTGTTGACTTATTTCGATAGTTATTTAGGCTGAAAATAAAGTGGGACGATTTAATCAATAGTTAGCTAAAGGACAAAATCTTTTAAAACTGCTTCTCGGGACCTCATAAAGTTCATATCTTGGCATAACTCGCTTCGCGATTTGAGACCTATCTCGGACCGATATGTGGCAACGACTTCATACTTCAAATCTTGAGAGACTTTCATGAAATAATGGTCTTCTCTTCATAATAGGAATTTCTTCACTTGAAGTTTTGAGAGATTCTTCATATTTGGACCACGACTTCTTCATTTTTCTCCAATCTTTATTTTGGACTTGATATACAACGATCCGCCTCCTTTTTGGACTTGAATCTATTTATCCTCATACCTTGTTAGGGCCTTTTTGGATAGACTTCTCCATGATCTTTACGGGAGTATTTGCTTTTCGTCGTGTGTCTCGATCCTTCATATTGATCTTTGAAAAATGATTCTTCACATCACTTTGGATGTTTAGCAACAAAATGTAGCCCTCATGCCTTGTTAGGGCCTTTTCGGACTCGTCAATCTTCGCATCCCGCTTCAATAAGTTATGCCTTAGCTATGAACTCTAATCCATACCGAGCAACTTTTAAACGATCTTGGGCTAGAAGCTAAGTAAATTTTCAAATCGTACAACCTTATTTATTGCAGATAAATTTATTAACAAGCGATGGGAGAATAGGCTTATAATTAACTCACATAAATTCACGAAAGAATACCAAACTTATAATTGACTCTATCATCTCTCGTTCTCCATAATTTAAAATCTCAAGGAATGAGACTCGTGGATGCTTAGCCTATTAAATCAAAGTTTTGGGTTTTCGAGTCGTCTATAGGATCTTGCAAACTCTTAGACTTTTTCAAGTTTAGAAATCGCATTTTAAAGTTCCCTTGATAAACGACTCCCTAGGATCAATTATAGGAACGTGCGAAAAGTTCTTGTTCTTAGCCCGTGAGAGTTAAAACTTTCACGTTTTAAAGCTCCCTATATAAAAGCCTAGCAAAACTTGACTTAAACACGTTAAGGATACTAGCTAGAGTAAACTTAGATAAGTAAACTCGGGTTGGGTCAAAAGATTCACAACGTTTAAAAATTAAAACCACTTTATTAAAATTTTATTCTAGCAAAGAAGGAAAAATAACTATACAAAGGTAAAAACTAATAGGCCAAAATAGATCAAAAATTTTGAAAAATGTCGAAAAATTGATTTTCCGGTTAAAATGAAGACAAATACAAGGAAAAGGCCACTTAACTTCGATAGAAGTCCCCCTACACTTGATATAAACATTGTCCTCAATGTTTAAGCATGTGGAAGTAAACTCCCCTACACTTAGGACATTGTGCACATTGTTTAAATTTTGCTAAGGAAAAGACAACTAACGAGATTCCTATTTTAATATTGAAAAATATAAAATAGTGAATCGAAAAGAGTTTAGGATAGAACCGGGAAGACGGAAACACAGAATCACGGGTCGTCAAAAATCATCAAGAGTGGATCATTGAGTGCTCGAATCCCTGAATATGAGAAGAGAAGAGAGGAAATAGCAAACCAACGGGTCTCTGCTACACTTGGGATAAAGATAGCTAAAGATAGATACATGGGTTGCCTCCCAAGAAGTGCTTGATTTTTGTTCACCGAGTCGTGAGCCTGACTCGACCTTGATTATCATAGGAAGAAGCATGAAAAACATCCACTGGGATCAAAGACATAGTTTTCGTCCATCAAATAGCGCAATCTTAAGGCGAACAAGGCAAGCCAAAGAAGAGTAGGCAAGGTTCCCTTAAGCAAAGACGGAGCACGGTGGGAGCAAGGGTGAAGAGGTGCAAGTGAATTTCCATAAGTTCCAAAGATTTTTCCTTTTATTTCATCAGATGGATACTTAGATGGCTGAAGAATATCGATACCGGGGTCGAACACCTTTTCCTTTAGGGGAAAATATCACTCAGGCTCAACAGAATTTGAAGATGATCCGCGATGGAAATGCACAACCTCGTCCGCAGAAGGTGGACAAAGAGGTGTTAAATCATACGTGCTGCGGATGTTGGTGTCGTCCGGTTGCTCCTCCTTTGAAAGAATTTTCTTCGAATCCGAAGAAGGATCAAGAACATAATCATCAAAGTCTAAAGGAGGAGCATCACTCTCATGAGGGAAGTAGGTATTGAGAAAAGTAGAGAAGTCTTCCTCAAATGAGTAGTCATCCAAAGTAGGATCAAGTGATGGCGGAGGATCTTCATCATGTGAAGAATCACTCGATAGAGTATCGGCCTCATCATAATCATCATACGTGGGCATGTCGGGATACTCGGAAGTAAAATCATCATAATCATCCCCATCGGAGCTAGAATCATCATCATAAGCATCATAGATCGGTGGAGAATCATATATGGGTGAAGGTTCCAAATTGGAGAGAGAATCATCCACATCATCTTGGAAAAGTGGATTATCAATGCAAGAATCGAATAGAGGATTGTTGTAGACAACAAAATCATCAAGCACATTAATCATATTCGCTGATTCTCTTCCATAGGATTTGTTTGTAAGCTTCCCCATTTCAAAAACTTGTGCATCATCCCCGACTCTTAAGATGAGCTCACATTTATCCACATCACTTAAAGCTTTACCGGTTCTCAAAAATGGGCGTCCAAGTATTAACGGGATACGAGGGACCATTTCATAATCAACAACGACGAAGTCGACCGGAAAAGTGAATGTGCCAACTTTAATGAACACATCTTCGGCGATACCAAGAGGGTACGCGAGAGTGCGATTGGCTAGCTCAAGAGTCATTTTGGTGGGTGTAAGGTCGGGCAATGATAACTTTTTCCAAACACTTAAAGGCATCAAATTTATACTTGCCCCAAGATCGGCTAAGGCAGTAAATTTGTCGGTTTGGTTAAAAGTACAAGGTAGCACAAAACGACCAGGATCTCCAAGTTTCTCTGGAAGTTCTTTAAGAAGGACGGCAGAACAATTTTCATTCAATCGAGTATTAACAAACTCGGCCATCTTCTCCTTCTTATTAAGCAATTCCTTAAACATCTTGACAAATTGTGGCATTTGGGCAAGAGCTTCAACAAGGGTAAAGGTGATTTTCATTCCGGCTATCTTTTCCAAAAAGTTAGCGACTTGAAGGTCATTCTTAGTCAAAATTCTAGCCTTGTTGAGTCGAGAAGGGTAAGGAATGCTGGGGTTGGGTGGTGGAGGTGTAGAAGGTGAAGGTTGAGATGTTGAAGGGTTCTTCTTGGGTACATCGTCATGACGAGGCGGAGACGGTAATGGTGTACTAATACTAGGTGTGGGAGGAGTAGGGATAAATGGTGGTGGAGGAGGTGTAGATGATGGGGGAAGGATAGGTGGTCCTACTAAAGTAACTCCACTATGGGTAGTAATAGCACTCACATTCGCTCTCGGGTTGATGACGGTGTTTGAAGGTAGAGAACTCGAAGTAGAAGGTTGAGTGGTGGGCAAGAAACTAGCCAACATATTCTTCAAATCATTCAATTGATTGATAAAGGAGGATTGTATATTATCTCGAAGCTCGGATCTAATGTCATTCCCTTGCTTGGTGATATCCCCTTTCAAATTGATAATTTGGCTTTGTAGATTCTTGATTTGCTCTCCTTGGGTTCTCATTAAGGCCTCAACATCTTGATTGATGGGTGGGGCTTGTTGAGCGGGTGGGTGATAAGGATTAGAAGCTCGAGGTGGGATTTGGTTGCTTCTATTGTTATTGTTGTTAGGGTTTTGGTTTTGAGGAGAAAAACCAGGTGACAGATAGTTGTTGGACCGGTAACTTAGCAAATTTCAATCCCCTTGAGGCCGGGCTTGGTAATTTTCCGGTGAATAATTACCGTAAGCCGCATACACGCTTTCCGGATTGCCTTGAGTAGAAGGAAAATCAGTGTATGAGTGAGGACCGCCGCATGTCTCACAAGGATTGGCTACCGCTTTAACTTGTTGTTGGTTTGAAGCGATGAGCAAGATATTTTTGTTCATTTCGGCCATCATGCGGGTGAATTCGGTCATATCGGGGTTTGCTGAAGTAGAAGAAACATTGACTCTCGGGTTGTTCCTTGAAGAAGCGGAGGAATCCCAGTTTTTGTGATGAGTAGTCATGTTCTCAATAAGCTCTACACACTCCTCGGGTCTTCATTTCATAAATGTGCCACCGGCGGCTGCATTAATCGTATCACGATCACGAAAAGTCAAACCGTTGTAGAAGGTATCAATTAAGGTCACAGGCAGCATGTTGTGGTTTGGACATCGATTGATCAAAACATTATATCTTTCCCAAGCATCAAAGAGAGATTCATAGGGTTCTTGCATGAAACCGCTGATTTAATTGCGAAGGCTCGTGACCATGGATGGTGGAAAGTAGCGCGACAAAAAGCGTTGAGTCATGTCATCCCAAGTATGAATGGAATTCTTCGGGAGAGGATCAAACCATTTCTCGGCGTGGTGTGATAAAGTATGTGGAAAGAGTTGAAGGCGAAGAACATCCATTGTGGCACCGGGCAACTTCATGCTTTGAGTGATTGTAATGAATTTGTCGAGGTGTTTGTTGGCATCATCATCAGGTATTCCGTGAAATGGATGAGTTTGCACTTGCTGAATCATATGATGCTTCAACGAAAACTCCAGAGCCGTGATTTGCATCAGCGCAATCGGTCCTTCTCGTCCAAACATGATGGGTTGACAAAGCTCCTCCATTGTCCGAAGATCGGGCTGTGGAAGAACATTGTTGTTGTTATTATTGAGGTGAGGTGGATTATTGTTGTTGTTCACACCTGCCATAGTTAAATCTTCAGGAGTCTCGGGCTCTTGATAAGTAGAAGATCTAGTATGCATACACCTGCGAAAGCAAAAGAAAAAGATACCAAACACAAAGAGAATATATATACACAATAAAAATAAAATCTTTTTGGATTTTTGAAATTGTTAATTTTTATGGATTTTTAACAATTTTAATTTTTATGGGTTTTATGAAATTTTTAAGCAAGAAAATAACGCTCACGAATGAACGGATCCCAAAAAGCAACGCGTCTCTCACAGAAAACCGTTAATCTTCACGAAAAGAGGCGGCAGCGGCGTCATTTAATACTAGGCTAATGCCTAGTAAGAAAATTAAGTTGTTCGTTGTGGTGGCTTAATCGAATTGATTATTGGTTTAAGTGCGACTCAGCTGTCTTTTGGTGGAAAACAAAGGTTTGTCGTTGTAGTGTAATTAAAGTGCAAAGCTTTAAAAGTAAATGACAGTTAATTAAATCTAAGACCAATTAAAAGTTAAATAGTGCAATATTAAAAACTTTGAAAAGTTAATTAATTAAATGACTTAAAACCTAAGCGTGACGAAAATTAAATTTGACAAAGTATTAGAATGTAACTTAAACAAAGGAAATTATAATTCCAAACCCACAACCATCAGAATCCAGATCGGAATGTGCTATCGAAATCAGATCGCAATGTTTCTATTGGAATATGGCTATCGGAATAATGAGAGATGCAACCTATCGGAATGTCACTTCCATCGAAATATACCCATCGGAATGTGGTCCAGATCGGAATATTGCTATACAAATTTGGGCAGCACTTCCACTCAAAATACCTCAAGAGCCGTCGGAATGTGCGATCGCAATCCCAGATCGGAATGATGGAGTTGTTACTCTAGATCACAATCCCCAAAACCCTTGTCCCAATTCTGTCACAATCGGAATACTGAGAAGAAAAGCCGTCGCAATGTGTAGAACCCTTACTTTCCGATGGAGGATCAAATTCGCAATAAGCTCAAGTACAATAAGCTATAACTAATAAGCTGAATTCAAAAACTTAAATGAAATGGAAACTGGACGAGATAATAAGCAACAAATTTAAAACCTTTTCAAACACGAAATAAGAAGGCGAAATAATAAAACTTTTAGAAAAATGAAACTTTTTTAGAGAACTTAGAAAAACAAATAAGCTAAGTATGAAACAAGCCAATAAGATTATCAAACTTATGGCTTGTCTTATACAAAAACTTACACAAAGTAAAAAGATAAACTTTTTAGTAAAATAAGCAAAAAGATTAAGCAACTTCTTGCTTAATCCGAATTTTAAAACAAACCAAAAACAAGAGAAAGGTAGAAAGAGAATGATAAAAGAAACTTGATCAAAAGTAAATAAAGATTAAAGCAACAAAATTAAGAACACTTACTTGGAATTAAAATGAATTAAAGGTGCAAGACAAGTATTTAAATTTGACAATTAAGTAAATGACATGTATTTAAATGTGCAAAGAAATGAAAATGGAAGAGCTAATTGTCACACTTAGCCAACAAAACAAAATGAAATGAAATCTAATCTATTTATAGAAGAAAGAGGGGAGGCGGAGCCATTTAATACTAGGCTAATGCCTAGTAAGAAAATTAAGTTGTTCGTTGTGGTGGTCTAATCGAATTGATTATTGGTTTAAGTGCGACTCAGCTGTCTTTTGGTGGAAAACAAAGGTTTGTCGTTGTAGTGTAATTAAAGTGCAAAGCTTTAAAAGTAAATGACAGTTAATTAAATCTAAGACTAATTAAAAGTTAAATAGTGCAATATTAAAAACTTTGAAAAGCTAATTAATTAAATGACTTAAAACCTAAGCGTGACGAAAATTAAATTTGACAAAGTATTAAAATGTAACTTAAACAAAGCAAATTATAATTCCAAACCCACAACCATCGGAATCCAGATCGGAATGTGCTATCGAAATCAGATCGCATTGTTTCTATCGGAATATGGCTATTGGAATAATGAGAGATGCAACCTATCGGAATGTCACTTCCATCGGAATATACCCATCGGAATGTGGTCTAGATCGGAATATTGCTATACAAATTTGGGCAGCACTTCGACTCAAAATACCTCAAGAGCTGTCGGAATGTTCGATCGCAATCCCAGATCGAAATGAGGGAGTTGTTACTCTAGATCGCAATCCCGGATCGGAATGCAAAACCCTTGTCCCAATTCTGTCACAATCGGAATGTTGAGAAGAAAAGCCGTCGCAATGTGTAGAACCCTTACTTTCTGATAGAGGATCAAATTCGCAATAAGCTCAAGTACAATAAGCTATAACTAATAAGCTGATTTCAAAAACTTAAATGAAATGGAAACTGGACGAGATAATAAGCAACAAATTTAAAACCTTTTCAAACACGAAATAAGAAGACGAAATAATAAAACTTTTAGAAAAATGAAACTTTTTTAGAGAACTTAGAAAAACAAATAAGCTAAGTATGAAACAAGCCAATAAGATTGTCAAACTTATGGCTTGTCTTATACAAAAACTTACACAAAGTAAAAAGATAAACTTTTTAGTAAAATAAGCAAAGAGATTAAGCAACTTCTTGCTTAATCCGAATTTTAAAACAAACCAAAAACAAGAGAAAGGTAGAAAGAGAATGATAAAGAAACTTGATCAAAAGTAAATAAAGATTAAAGAAACATAATTAAGAACACTTACTTGGAATTAAAATGAATTAAAGGTGCAAGACAAGTATTTAAATTTGACAATTAAGTAAATGACATGTATTTAAATGTGCAAGGAAATGAAAATAGAAGAGCTAATTGTCACACTTAGCCAACAAAACAAAATGAAATGAAATCTAATCTATTTATAGGAGGATTAGGGAGGTGCTTAGGAAGCTTCCTCCCCTCTTTCTTCTTTCTTTAATTGCATCATTAAGTCCTTAATCTTCTTAATTCTTTGACTTTAACGACGTTGTCTCGGGATTTCTTTAAACTCGTCTTGTAATTCTTCAGTAAATTAGACTTGAGTTCTTCAGCTTTTAGTAAACTTCCGTCTTTTGACTTTTTCTTCGATAAATCTTTAGAATTGGTCTTGGACTTCCGTTCTTTTTGCACTCTTGATTTCTTGACTTCGTCTTTTGTCTTTTTCTTCGATAAAAGCCCGTGAATGCCCGTGTTTTCTCCCTTTATCACATTTTCGTCCTAAATTACAACAAAAACACAAACCACGCATAATTCCGACATTTACGACATAAAATACACGTTTTGGCTCGGTTATTATTGTAGTTAAGTGGTAAAAAGGATGGGTGTTTACACACCTATCAACGTCCTTGTTCAAATTTCACGACTTGCTTTCGCGCTCGCGTTCATGACAATATTCACGTTTATGATCGTATCTTGGCTTACGATTTTACGTTCATTTTCATTCTGGGAAGTTTTGCAAGAACTTGAGAGACCAAACCCAAGTTTAGTATAACTCTCTATCCTCAGATAGACGTTTCACATCATATTCCACGTCTCACCTTGTAGCGTTTGGCGTTACCACCACTATATTCTATGTTCACGATATGTTTCACATGTCATGTTCATTCCACGTTCCTCATATCATGATCAAGATATGTTACACGTATCATGGATCACGATATGTTTACTCATACTACACTCACAATATCTCCACGTAGCACGTTCAAAATCTTTCACGTATCACGTTCAAAATTTTTCACGTACTACATTTCTTTATATCTCGCGCATCGTTTCTAATTATCAGTTAAGTTAGATTGTCTTGCATCGTAACGTTTCAGTTACCCTTGCACGTTAACTCTTATTTCCTCGATCGAATTTAGGGGATCTACCTTCCGTTGATAACCAAGAATTTCTTCGTATTCCAAGTCAAGGTCAGGAGGACCAAGATTTATCATTAGTGTCAAGATCTTGTGAAGGAACCGTTCCAAGAGGGAAGCCACTTGGAAACGGACAAGTTCATCCTGACTTCTTATCCGTTTTTCTCTTATCAATTAAATATGTCCTTTCAGTTACGTCACGTTCCATGTCCTTTCAAGTCATGTCATGTTCCACGTTCCTTCTATCATGTCACATGCACGTTCATTTATCTTACATACCCTCTCAGCTTGATTCGGGTATGTTTCTCTTTCAGTTACGTTATCTATAATTCGGGGACGAATTATTCTTTTTAGGGGGGAAGAGTTGTAAAACCCGCATACTTTTACCATGAATAGTACCCTTAAGATCGTACGTATATGATTAGAACTTTCCTTTTATAAGATGTTTACGTTTCACGTATTAGAATTACGAGTATTACGTACGTGTTAGAGCACGATAAGTATTTATTACGTATGAACACACGATAATTATTCCAATAATAATTATAATCACGAGCATACGAACATGAAATCATGAACGTAAATTAATCACAAACTAATATTACGTATGTATATATATTTATTACGAACACAAATAAATATATAAAGTCACGATCGATAACTAATTAAAACACGTAAAACACGAACACGAGAACACACTTATTAGTTAGACACGAAAAATGTTCGGGTTACCCCATGTGGGCCCCATACCCACGAAATTTAGAAGGAAAAGGGCCTAGCCCATCAATTTTTACTAAAACATAGAATTAGGAAATCTTGTGTCATTTATCACAAAACAAGAAAAATAACAAAACCCTAATTCTTTCTCCTTTGTTCTTTTGGCCACCTTTTTTGATCACAACAAGGGGTGATTCGGTTTGATTTTAGACCTGGAATTTTTACAATGACCGTTGTGTGTTCGTCCTTGATTGATCCATGCATTCAGTATTAACCTTTTTAACCTTTTTCTTTTATGTTTTGATTTAATAAATTACATAAGATCATGATGTTTTTAAAAACTAATTAAAAACATTTATTAAACATGTCTATGATTATGGGGTAGATCAAAACAAGGGTTTTTGTAGCTTAAAACAATGAAATATTGCACAAAATGTATCAAATATGCCTTCGATATGTTGTTTTCTTGTTTGAATGTGTGTAGGTATCAAGTTAGCAAAAACCGGCAAAAACCGGCATGAGTTTGAAGAAAAAGATCGAGGAAGCCAAAATCGAGCTCAACTTGGGTGGATTTGACAATAATGCAAGAAAATGGGCCAAATGGGACCCACAAATGCTTATTGGGCCTGAAAAACCCAATATTGATTAAACATGGTTATATTGTTGGGACTGGACCAAGGAAAGCCCAAGAAGAGTCTATTTGTTAAATTTTAAAACGGATGGTAAAGTAACATTGGGCTAAAAGCCCAATTCAATGGAACGAAAGGGAAGAAACAAATGATTGTTGGGCCTTAGGGTTTGTTTCAGTGAAAAATTAAAAAAACACATAAACGTGTTTTCATTCGTCACTCCCCACTCAAACCTTTCACATTAAATAAAGTAAACCGACTTCACCCACCTCTTACTGCCATCCACTCATTTTTCACACCAAATAAATAAATACCATTCCACCCACTCACACGTTTTTATCCTACACATACATAGTTTATTATTTCGATAAAACCTATGTGTTTCACCTTCATCCCTTTCTTCTCCATTTTTCCACCTCAAAAACCAGTAAAAATTTACTGTTTCACACAAACCCTAGATGCGTAAAAAGCCAATTAAATATGGGGCTTTTGATCACACGTGCTAATCACGTGTAGGGGAATAAAAACCCCCAATTTTAAGGAAGAGAAAGCTTGGAGAAGGGCTTGATACGTGGCAGAAGATGATTTGATTGAACACCTCAATCTCCCATTCCACCAATCAGGAGCCTCAAAAGAAGCACAACTAGCACACACGGATGCCATGTTGGCAATCCGTGTGCTAGTTGTGATATATCAACCATCAGATCAATAAAAGAGAGAGAAAGAAAAGATCCAAGGGACGAAATCAATGAAGAATATTCCTTGGAGATGCGAATATCCTCATCAGCAAGCCCTTGGGGAGGCTATAAAAACCCCCAAATTTATCTTGTAATATGATCTTTTTTTTTACTTAAAGTTATACTGTAGAAATAGTGATAGGAATTAATCTTGTATTTCTTTTTATTAAAGCTTGTAATAGTTCTGAATTTAATAAAAGATCAGTTATTTTAATCGTGTCTCGTTTCCTTTTCTTTACTGCTAAAATTGATTTTACAAATTAATCTTAATTACTGTTTAACAAGAATAATGTTTGATATGTTAAGTTTAAACTAATTAATAGTTTAGATTTAATATATGAAGTAAGAGATTGGATATAATATTTTCCCTACTGGAAAATATTCACACATGGTTGAGATTGGTTCGTTTGATTTTGTTGGTTCGGATGATGTACTTGGGTGATCCGAACGGTTTTTGGTGTTGTAGATGCGTTTGATTGGTCAGCTCAGCGTTGCACCACGTTCCAACGGTTTCTACAAAAGGTGAGTTCCGATTTTAACTTTTGTTTAAATCATGTTTATTTTTGTTTATGTTATTTTTGTATGCTAAATGATGTTTGATAGTTTTAGCTGCTATAAACTGAGTTTCTGTTTAAGTTTTAGTGAAGTCATATAAGAGTTTCATGAATTTTATTATGACTGAAATGACTTTAAGGTACTCTGTGATGATAGTGTGCATATGTTTAGAACAAAATTGATTTGTTACGACTGGTGGATTGAGCTGCTTTTCTTACTGTTAAATTGCTTTTCTTAGCTGAAGTTAGCTGAGAATATTGGTAGTGAAAATTTCTGATTGAAATTTGTGAAGTGAACTAGATAACTGAGTTAATCATAGTTTTATTTTTAGGTAAACATAATGTTACCGATATATATATGTTATGATTCATTAGTTTTTTTTGTAGTTGATTTAATAGAACTTTAGAGGTGATTTGATACTTTAATTTTTAGTAATATAAATGTTTAATTTGTATGAAGTTTTATTACGTTACTGTGATAAGATATAGGATAATAAACTTGTTGAATTTAGGATGTTGATTTAATGGTTTTTCTGAATAAATGTAGTATTTGCTCCTTATAGATAGCTTTTTCTGTTATGATATTCTGTTTTTTTTAATTTGACTGATATTGCATCATTGTTATTTCTGCTATATTGTTTAACTACAAGTTTATCAGATTTACTAATCTGATAAGTTAATAAGCTGTGTCCTCACAGTTTAAAGCATAATAAGCTTCAAAAGTCTCTCCTGAGACTGAATCTTTCACAAACTGTCAAAAAGAAATAAATCAAAAAAATATGTCACTTATGGGTTGCGACCTCGAGACCTGCTGGTTAGCAGACCAGCGTGTTTACCAATTGGGCTTCATGCCCTTTTGAGTTTATATCTCGTTTATTGCTTAATATAGTGTACTCAGTTTTGACAGATTTAAATTAGTAACGTTTCTTTTACTTCATTTACGTTTAAATATAAATTTAATTAATGATTTTATAAAAGTAGTTTATTTTGTTTTCCAATATTTTTAATAGTGTAAAAAAAATAATTAAAAAAAATAAATAAAAAAAAATGTTTTTATTTAAAAAGTTTAATTAGTTTAAATTTTAATTAATTAGATTTTTATAACTTTAGACTTAAATAAATATAGATTTTAAATAGATTTGTTTAAAGTATTTTTAAATAAAGTAAATTAGTTTTAAAAAGTTTAATTAGATTCTTAAATAGCTTTAAAGTTATTAAGTAAATTTATTTTAATAGATTATTAAATAGATTAATTTTTAATTAGTTTTATTTTTAAATAATTAATTGTTTGTAGATTTTTAAATAGCGGGGTTTACGATTCATGCACTTTAAGATTATATTAAATAGTTTAAAATTAGTAGATTTAAATTGTAGTTTAAAAACCGAAAACCAATTCGATTCAATTGTCCAAATCAAAGCAAAACGTCTCAAATTCATAAGATCTTCGTGTACAACGAACTCGATTCACTCACGTGTTTAATTGTATTCGTCATTGGTATTATTAGTCTATTACTTTTTCCTAAAGGTATTTTTTTAATTTACCCTATAACGTAATATCATATTATCACATATACTTATCTCCGCACATCAAAAATTTTGGCGCCGCTGCCGGGGATCTTGTGTACGATTCGTCTTTGTGGAGATTTGTTGATCGTTGAATCGAAGACCCTTTCCGTCCTCGGAAATTTTTGTTATTTTTTTATTATATAGTATGTATCGGTTTTCTCGTTTTTTGTGAATAATATATTGTATTACGTAGAACAATAATTTTACATATCTTTTCAAATAAGCCTTAGTTGGGATTTCAAAAAAGCCTTAGTTGGGATTCCAAAACAAAAATAAAAGGCAAAATAGATAAATACTAATAAGAAGTTTGAACTCGATTTATACAAACTATAAGGTGGGTATAAGGCGACGTGCTATAAAAGGCCGTCTAAGGAAAAAGGTTTTTAAGTGCTTTTTTGCCACCTCGTTTCCCCACTTGCTTGTGCGTATATTGAGAGGGACAACCTATTATTGGTTTGCCAACTCAAGTAGTAATAAATCTTATTTTTGTTGTTTACTTATTGAACCTCGAGACGTTTAGGTTTTCACCTATCGTTTCAAAGTCGACCAAGGGTAATTTACTTCCATAGTAGTTATCCTTATTCCTTGTTTTTTATCGATCATTATTGATTGAGCAATACCAAATAAAAATACCAAAAATAATCTTCTTATTGTCTAAATTCTTTTCTTCAATCCTCTAAATTCTTGTTTTTATGAAAAATACCAAAAATAATCTTCTTAATCCTCTATCATGTTTAATTCTTTTTCTCCTCACCCTCTAAATTTTAATTCTTCCTTCGTCGATTGTGTTGGGTGTGGAGAACCGTTATATGGTTTTTTACCATGTCGGTGGTGCACGTGTGAGCGTTGTGGAAATGACTTACGAAACGATATACGTGTTGGATTTTGTCCTTGTTGTGATGATATTACTTCATTTGGAAATCCGAATTTTTCGAATAATTCTCTCGATTTCAATCCACCTCCACACCCTACATACGAGACACCCTCGAGTGAGTTTTGTGGAAACGATTCTCATTTTGGTGATAATTGTTCGAATCGATTCTCGCTTAATTACGAGCAAGACCCGAGCTACAATCAAAACTTTAATGATAATTGTTATCCACAAGATTTACCGAGTTTATCACAACAATATCTTTGTTGTGAGTATTGTGGAGGTCCTCACGAGAGTTTTTGTTGTCAACCGAGAAATCAAAATTTTTATGAGCCTAATCCTTGCTATAATTCGATTCCTTCCGGTTTTGACCAATCTCCACAATATTGAACGATTTGAAACAATGAATCAAAGAAATGTTGAAATTGTTGAAAAAAGTATTGAAGATTTGTTGCTTGAAAAGAGACAAATTAATCAAGAGATTAATGACATTACGAATGAATTAGGAAGTCGACGATTTCATGGAGAAATAATTGATGAGGGATTTAGACGAGATTGTGAACTTAAGATTAGACAACTTTCACAAGATTATAATGGATTAAGCATTGAAATTCGAAATAAATAAAAAATTCAAGAGGAAGAAAGATATCTTGCTAATCGTGAAATCGAGCGTTCTCTTCTTTTGGATGATGATGAGGATAGTACTCTTTCTTTGCGAGATCTTATGGCTCTTCATCCTTCGTCTAGTGCTATCGTATTTTCTATTCGTATCTTGTCGGCTAAGGAGCCCGAGGATTCTCCCATCCTAGATGATGAGAAAATCTCTCATGACATCACCACTCCTATTCATGATTCTTCCACCGTGGAACTCGAAAATTCTCTAAGCAAGGGGGATGAGCATATTAGCACTATACTTGTCCAAAACCCAAGAGAGTTTGACGGTATTTCCAATGAGATGTGTGATTTGCCACATTGTGATGACTCGATTTCTTCCATTCACTTTGATGTTTTCTCCAATTCTAATGATGAAAATTGTGATGGTAATGAAGATTTTGAGAATGATTCTACTTCTAGTGAATTTTCTAATGAGGAGTTCTCCGATGAACTTTCTTATAAAGATGATATTCACGACTCGGATTTTGAGGGGTTTACCGATGAACCTACTCTTCTTCACATATTTCCACCGGGAAATGAGGATGATAGTGATCCGTTTTATGAGAGGTTCACTTTTGAACTTGCTCCTTTAGACCCATTCCACCGGGAAATGAGGTTGATTTGACTATTCCGATCCTTGAGAAGTTCTCCGATGAACTTACTCATTTAGATGTGGAAGACGTGATTCTTCGTGAGAAATTATCCAACGTCTATCTTCTCATATCTAGGATCGAGGCTTTGAATTCTAAGCATATTAGAAAGTCGTTCTCTCCATCTACTATTCCTGTTGAGGATAGTGATTCGCTTATGGAGGAGATTGACACTTTTCTTGCTTCTAATGATTCGATACCACCGGGTGTTGATGATATCGACCCGGAGGGGACGCTCTCTTTTTGGAGAATTTACTTGATGATGATTTCGTCCCAAGTCCTCCTCCCACCCACTTTGACCTTAATGTGCGGGTTTTTCATGTGTCTCATATTGAGTACCATGATCCGATTGATCACATTTCTAAGGGTGAAATGGTCGTTAAAGCAAAGAATGTTGATTCCACTATGGATGAGATTTTTATCCCACCATTACCATGTGCTTTCTATGATCTTGAATTAGCATGGGGGGACGACACCGTGTTATCTTTTCCTTTCTCCACCGAGGACGAGGTATTCGATCCCGAAATGTTTATTTGGGGAAATATCGGCCTTTCACCGATGTAATAATTGAAAGATTTTTCTATCATCTTGGTGCGAGTTTATCTCGGGGAGTATGTTACATTCATACCATTATTTGTGACTACCATCTCTTGTTAGAGATATGTGTTGGAGTTTTATCCTTTCGTTTATCATCGGACAACGAGGATGTAATCTTTGACCCCGGCATCGTTCTTTATGTTGGATTTTATTCCATTATGCCGGTTTGCACCATTTTCCCTAAGGACCAATGAATGCGGGGATCGAGTCGAGCTCATGACTCGGTGAACAAAAACGAGTGCATTCTATCTTCTTTCTATTTTCTAACACCTAATAAGGCTTGATCTTTCAAGCTCGTGCTCGTGTTTTGTTGTGTTGTGATCTTAGGTATGACCCTAATATTTGAAGACTCTCGTGTTCAGTTTTTGCCGGTCCACTTGATCTTCCATTATTTGAATGCCAAAAAGGGGCACACTTTCTTACCCTTGATTTTTATCGACTAACGTTTTATCTTGAGGCATAATTAATAAACGGCTTATAGATTTGGGTGCTCTTTCCATGCTAGGATTTTGCATTAGACTCTTCGTGTTTTAGCAAGGGGGTGTTACTCTTGAGCTAAGAAACATTGAGGACAATGTTTGGTTTTAGCATGGGGGAGTCAATCGATATAATCGCTTGCAATTGCTTTTGTCGTGTCCAAACGTATTGTTTTTCTCATTTTTCAATAAAATTTTAAATTTTTAGTGTTATTTTTTAAGTTTTAATGAATAAAATAAGTGCTTTTGACACGAATGTAGGCTTTCCGTTGGTGAAAATAAGGATAGTTTTTTACTCGACTCGATTTTTAACCTTAGCTTTTCCTTAATGTATTTGAATTAAGTTTTGCTAGGCTATTATATAGGGAGCTTTAAAATGCGAAAGTCTTAATTCATACGAGTTAAGAACACGAACTTTTCGCAAGCTCCTATAATTGATCCTAGAAATTTGTTTATCAAGGGAACTTTAAAACGCAAATTCTAAAACTTGAAAAAGTATAAGAAGATGCAAGATCCTATAGATGACTTGAAAACCCAAAACTTTGATTTAATAGGCTAAGTATCCATTGATTTCACATTTTTGAAATTTTACAATATGGAGAACAAGAGATGATAGAGCCAATTATAAGTTTGGTATTCTTTCGGGAATTTATATGAGTTAATTATAAGCCTATTCTCCCATCGCTTGTTAATAAATTTTATTGCAATAAATAAGGTTGAACGATTTGAAAAGTTACTTAACTTCTAGCCCAAGATCGTTTAAAAGTTGCTCGGTATGGATTAGAGTTCATAGCCAAGGCATAACTTATTGACGCGGGATGCGAAGATTGGCAAGTCCAAAAAGGTTTTAACAAGACATGAGGGCTATGTTTTATTGCTAAAGATCTCAAGTGATGTGAAGAATCATTTATCAAAAATCAATATAAAGGATCGAGACACACGACGAAAAGAAAATACTCCCAAAAAGTCATGGAGAAGTCTATCCAAAAAGACAATAATAAGGTATGAGGATAAATGAAGCCAAGTCCAAAAAGGAGGCGGATCGTTGTATATCAAAATCCCAAATAAAGATTGGAGAAAAATGAAGAAGTCGTGGTCCAAGTATGAATCTCTCAAAACTTCAAGTGAAGAAATTCCTATATGAAGAGAAGACCATTATTTCATGAACGTCTCTCAAG
Source organism: Glebionis coronaria (assembly GCA_025667525.1). Lineage (NCBI taxonomy): Eukaryota > Viridiplantae > Streptophyta > Magnoliopsida > Asterales > Asteraceae > Glebionis > Glebionis coronaria. The sequence goes on along the minus strand of CM046881.1, from coordinate 480,357,669 downwards.
GTTTGAAGTATAAAGTCACTGCCAAATATCGGTCTGAGAAAGGTCTCAAATCGCGAAGCAAGTTATGCCAAGATATGAACTTTATGAAGTCCCGAGAAGCAGTTTTAAAAGATTTTGTCCTTTAGCTAACTATTGATTAAATTGTTCACTTTATTTTTGGCCTAATAAATTATCGAAATAAGTCAACAATGCATCCTCGTGATCATTCAAGACAACAATAAAATATAAGAGATACACCTAGGAATAAGGGAGTCTAAGTGAATAATTAGCCCACATGAGTTCGTGTTAGTTTGCTAACTTATAATAACAATGATCTTGTTTTTGCACTTGGCATGGAAAAGTGAAAAGTCGAGGACGATGAATCTATTTGAGTTTTATGATCCTTAAAGTTATTTTTCAATAATGAAAGTAATACATTATGTCTTTGCAAAATAAGTCTCAAAAGTTGAATAATGGTGTAGTTATAGTTTTATTTTATCATTGCGTGAGGACACGGCAATTGCTTAGCATGGGAGAATTTGATATGAGCTTAAATACTCATATCATTTGTAGCTTAAAACAATGAAATATTGCACAAAATGTATCAAATATGCCTTCGATATGTTGTTTTCTTGTTTGAATGTGTGTAGGTACCAAGTTCGCAAAAACCGGCAAAAACCGGCATGAGTTTGAAGAAAAAGATCGAGGAAGCCAAAATCGAGCTCAACTTGGGTGGATTTGACAATAATGCAAGAAAATGGGCCAAGTGGGACCCACAAATTCTTATTGGGCCTGAAAAACCCAATATTGATTAAACATGGTTATATTGTTGGGACTGGGCCAAGGAAAGCCCAAGAAGAGTCTATTTGTTAAATTTTAAAACGGATGGTAAAGTAACATTGGGCTAAAAGCCCAATTCAATGGAACGAAAGGGAAGAAAAACAAATGATTGTTGGGCCTTAGGGTTTGTTTCAGTGAAAAATTATAAAAACACATAAACGTGTTTTCATTCGTCACTCCCCACTCAAACCTTTCACATTAAATAAAGTAAACCGACTTCACCCACCTCTTACTACCATCCACTCATTTTTCACACCAAATAAATAAATACCATTCCACCCACTCACATGTTTTTATCCTACACATACATAGTTTATTATTTCGATAAAACCTATGTGTTTCACCTTCACCCCTTTCTTCTCCATTTTTCCACCTCAAAAACCAGTAAAAATTTACTGTTTCACACAAACCCTAGATGGGTAAAAAGCCAATTAAATATGGGGCTTTTTATCACACGTGCTAATCACGTGTAGGGGAATAAAAATCCCCAATTTTAAGGAAGAGAAATCATGGAGAAGGGCTTGATACGTGGCAGAAGATGATTTGATTGAACACCTCAATCTCCCATTCCACCAATCAGGAGCCTCAAAAGAAGCACAACTAGCACACACGGATGCCACGTTGGCAATCCGTGTGCTAGTTGTGATATATCAACCATCAGATCAATAAAAGAGAGAGAAAGAAAAGATCTAAGGGACGAAAACAATGAAGAATATTCCTTGGAGATGCGAATATCCTCATCAGCAAGCCCTTGGGGAGGCTATAAAAACCCCCAAATTTATCTTGTAATATGATCTTTTTTTTTACTTAAAGTTATTCTATAGAAATAGTGATAGGAATTAATCTTGTATTTCTTTTTATTAAAGCTTGTAATAGTTCTGAATTTAATAAAAGATCAGTTATTTTAATCGTGTCTCGTTTCCTTTTCTTTACTGCTAAAATTGATTTTACAAATTAATCTTAATTACTGTTTAACAAGAATAATGTTTGATATGTTAAGTTTAAACTAATTAATAGTTTAGATTTAATATATGAAGTAAGAGATTGGATATAATATTTTCCCTACTGGAAAATATTCACACATGGTTGAGATTGGTTCGTTTGATTTTGTTGGTTCGGATGATGTACTTGGGTGATCCGAACGGTGTTTGGTGTTGTAGATGCGTTTAATTGGTCAGCTCAGCGCTGCACCACGTCCCAACGGTTTCTACAAAAGGTGAGTTCCGATTTTAACTTTTGTTTAAATCATGTTTATTTTTGTTTATGTTATTTTTGTATGCTAAATGATGTTTGATAGTTTTAGCTGCTATAAACTGAGTTTCTGTTTAAGTTTTAGTGAAGTCATATAAGAGTTTCATGAATTTTATTATGACTGAAATGACTTTAAGGTACTCTGTGATGATAGTGTGCATATGTTTAGAACAAAATTGATTTGTTACGACTGGTGGATTGAGCTGCTTTTCTTAGCTGAAGTTAGCTGAGAATATTGGTAGTGAAAATTTCTGATTGAAATTTGTGAAGTGAACTAGATAACTGAGTTAATCATAGTTTTATTTTTAGGTAAACATAATGTTACCGATATATATATGTTATGCTTCATTAGTTTTTTTTTGTAGTTGATTTAATAGAACTTTAGAGGTGATTTGATACTTTAATTTTTAGTAATAGAAATGTTTAATTCGTATGAAGTTTTATTACGTTACTGTGATAAGATATAGGATAATAAACTTGTTGAATTTAGGATGTTGATTTAATGGGTTTTTTTGAATAAATGTAGTATTTGCTCCTTATAGATAGCTTTTTCTGTTATGATATTCTGTTTTTTTTTAATTTGACTGATATTGCATCATTGTTATTTCTGCTATATTGTTTAACTTCAAGTTTATCAGATTTACTAATCTGATAAGTTAATAAGTTGTGTCCTCACAGTTTAAAGCATAATAAGCTTCAAAAGTCTCTCCTGAGACTGAATCTTTCACAAACTGTCAAAAAGAAATAAATCAAAAAAATATGTCACTTATGGGTTTCGACCTCGAGACCTGCTGGTTAGCTGACCAGCGTGTTTACCAATTGGGCTTCATGCCCTTTTGAGTTTATATCTCGTTTATTGCTTAATATAGTGTACTCAGTTTTGACAGATTTAAATTAGTAACGTTTCTTTTACTTCATTTACGTTTAAATATAAATTTAATTAATGATTTTATAAAAGTAGTTTATTTTGTTTTCCAATATTTTTAATAGTGTAAAAAATAATAAATAATAAATAAATAAAAAAAATGTTTTTATTTAAAAAGTTTAATTAGTTTAAATTTTAATTAATTAGATTTTTATAACTTTAGACTTAAATAAATATAGTTTTTAAATAGATTTGTTTAAAGTATTTTTAAATAAAGTAAATTAGTTTTAAAAAGTTTAATTAGATTCTTAAATAGCTTTAAAGTTATTAAGTAAATGTATTTTAATAGATTATTAAATAGTTTAATTTTTAATTAGTTATATTTTTAAATAATTAATTGTTTGTAGATTTTTAAATAGCGAGGTTTACGATTCATGCACTTTAGGATTATATTAAATAGTTTAAAATTAGTAGATTTAAATTGTAGTTTAAAAACCGAAAACCAATTCGTTTCAATTGTCCAAATCAAAGCAAAACGTCTCAAATTCATAAGATCTTCGTGTACAACGAACTCGATTCACTCACATGTTTAATTGTATTCGTCATTGGTATTATTAGTCTATTACTTTTTTCTAAAGGTAATTTTCTAATTTACCCTATAACGTAATATCATATTATCACATATACTTATCTCCGCACATCACCGACGCCTAAACCGAACCCCTAAGGGGTCTCGGCTTGGCTTGTGAACCACCACCGAGACCTCATGGTCTGAGTTTGATGGTGTGGGTCCCACGGCAGCAGCAAACAGGGGAGAACCCCGAAGTGGTTCGAGGTATGGTGTTGATTACGGGTCCGGTTCATGGTTTCTAGTCACGATCCGGTTCATTGTTTATGTTAAGGTATATGATTTTAATAATCATATGTTGACAATCTACTACCTATATAAAAGAGGGTTTTGTAACAGCCCATCTTAACCTTAAATTCTAAAAAAATGCCAAGTGTAAAATCAAAAATAATCAACGGTGGAGGTTTAAAGCTGGACATAAAATACAGTCTACCTAAAAACAAACACCCCCATCTCAACCGTCTTCTTAAAAAAACACACAACACACACACTGTCAATCATGCGATGAAGGTATGTCCTAAATCCCAGATTACACATCGTACATAAATTACAAATCGAATACTTAGTAAATGAACCCAAATCCCACAAGAAAAAAACTCATTTAGTTTGATTAATTTCTACCAAATTATGTTTTTTATTTGTAGAAGACATCCCGGATTATAAATTGTAAATTATCAATCCTACAAAAAAAATATCCCAGTATATTAGTAAATGATCCAAAATCCCAGATCACAACTTTGGCTTGCAATTATATGGTTTATCTCGGCATCAGTTTAGGTTTGATTTTTTCCACATTTCTTTGAGTATTTTTTATTACATATAAATATAGTTTTCTTTATTATCTTGCTGATCAATTAAAAGGTGATGATATATTACTTTCTAATTATTATCAGGGTGTAACGCTTGAATATTGTTTCTTTGACTAATTGAATGAAAAGTAGAGGGGGAGTCAATGGATTAAGTTGTTATCATACTATTTTAATGGTAGGTACTTAATCATGCATAATTGTTTTGATACATATCTGTTATCAGTTTTTTTTGTACTAATGAGTATTTGGCATTGTGCTTTGTAAATGATTCTTAGATTAGTGTGAATCATATATTGTAACAGCTTTTTATAAACATTGAGAACATGTTTAGGATTGCTTATATATAAGCGTACATCTTCTTATTTATGTAGTTGAGATATTTTTTTATTGTTTAGAACTTTAGATTAAACACCAAATTTTCTTAGCTTTTTCCAGGATAAAAACTAAAATTAAGCTATCCCAAACACCTTTGATTGTGTCAAAAAAACATAAGCAGTTCTAATGTGCAATGACAAGTTGGAGAATTGGCTAATAGCTTAAACTTGGGTGAAGTAGCAATGGTAGGTCTTTTTTAGTTTCAGTCAGGCTCTATATAATCTATATCTAAATGGAAGTAATGAAGGGGAGCTTTTAGATTTGAAATGCTGGCTGATATACGCTTCCTAAAAAAGTTAAATCGATACTTGTCTTGCGTGTGGTACATGAGTTTTGTCTACAAGCCTCGACTATGAGATACATATGACCTACAAGATGATGTTTTTAAGTAGAGTTCGAAAAAGGGGCTTATCAGATAGGTTGGGAAACAGTTCAAAGGGTTTTGGGTCTATTAAAGATAAAAGATAATCCAGATATAGACCATATATATAACTATATAAGTAGATCTGTCAACATTGCTTCCTTTAATTTTAGGTTGTAAAGCACATCTAATTTGCAAAAAGCATATGCTAGGATATAGAGACATTTCAAATGATATATTTAGACACTATGTATATGAAAAGTTTCTAAGTTTATTGTTGTTAATGCTTATATCGAATTCAGGGGTGTGTACCAGAAGTGGATCCGCGGTGGACATTTTACTACATATCGGTTACCGATTGTTTTAAATTTGTTCGTTTTATTCAAAACTGTAGATGATGTCTATTCTTGAGTTGGTGAAAATGGTGTCAGTTAGTATGAAAAAGATGAATCAAGTTAACTTGAGACTTGTCATAGAACAGTTAAAATATACTCGGCCATATATGATGGCTGAGACTGGTGTCAAAATGGCAAATGCAACAACTGAGGAGCGTGCTTCTATGCGCTACCAAGTAAATGCAAATATCAGTTATAACTTAATCACATCTCAAATTCTAAAGCAAAGGGTAGCTAACTATTGATATTCTTAAAGGTTAGATGCACGTACTAAACAATACTACATACCATACTGAACATGAGACTTCATCTCAATATTGGCAGGGGAACGAGCTTCACAGTCAAGGAAATATAACGAGGCATCATAAAAGTATTTAAGGCAAGTACAACCTTGTGATCTATACTTTTTTCATTGTGTTTTGGTATACATATAAAACTTAAATTATCAATTTTCCATGCCAAGTATTCATTTATCTACATCTCTGTCAAACAGGAAAAAAACCTTCTAAAAGGCATACCGACATCTAAAGCGGGAACTCTTCTTTTGGCTTCTCTTTGAATCTAATGTCATGCTATGTAATGAAAAATCAGTTTGATGAGTGCATACAAGAAGTAACTGAGGTATATAATATATTATCCGATGTTTCTTATCGTCATCCGATGTATCTTATCATCATAACATAAGATGGGAATGTCATGCTTGAACATTTTAACTAGAAAATATAAGTGTTTTTTTGGCAAACCATTGAGATATCAGCGATATAAAGCTGTAGATATGATCGACCCTTAACGAGATGTTAAATGCAACATACACTTGGTTTTGAATTCTTAAATAAGCTCACCTGATGCGAGTTTTTCGAGTATTGTCAACTTATGCCAAAAATGTGAAAGCGCTTTATACAAGAGGTCAAGCATATAAAAGTTAAGGCAACTTAAAGTGACAGCTCAAGTTGCCTTTTTATAAGGTAAAACAATTTTCTAATGAGGGTTTTTGACGTTGTCACCAAAGTACTATTTTGCGAATGTATCATCTGAGTATTTTTTTTTTTTAAAATACACTCTTTTAAAACACAATACTCACTATACATTTTAAGCCGTTGAAGTTATAACATGCTTGGACTAATAAAGATTCCTGCGTGTGACAAATGAATGAAATGTAGTCGCAGTTGCTTATTCTATGAGATGAAACAAACAAAATAAGATAAAACAAAGGTAAGGATGTTGTTACTGTGAAGTGTAGAATATATATATTAAGTTTTACAGGATGGAGTCTTGATTTAGATGTTTATAGTCTTAATTAACCTGTTCTTAAAATAATGTCTCCGTTTACTTTTTGTCTCTGTGTTTATGAAGCACTTCGAAGGACAATGAAAAAATGATGGTGTAAAATGGATTGTTCTTTGAAAAGAACTAGCGACAAACAATGGTTGAAGTGCATGCTCACAAGCAAGTATTCTGATCCATTAGTAATAAATTATTGTGAAGCATGTCTATATTTGGAAAGGCCTGTTTTTTTCACACGTCCAATTCTATGTGGCTGTATCAAGATTAAAGAGCAAAATAGGCCTATGATTATTGGGATTTTTTTCGAATGTTGTGCAAATGACATTATTTTACCTTACGTTTTAGATTTAAATATATCACTAATGTTATTTTATCAACCTTTTTACATATTTTTAAAGCTATTCGCCGATTGAATAGGTTTAAGGCTATATTTAGGTACAACTTTAATGTGTGCATTAAAGAGCTTATGGATATTGACTTTTTAGATGCGTATGAAACTAAATTGCTATGTCTTAACTTATATCGTTTCCATCACTTATTACTTCAAAAATTATTTTTGAAGCTAGCCGTCCATCGGGCGGGCCTTGAAGCTAGTTAAATTAATAAAGCATGACATAATTAATTTAATAAACATGACTTAGGTTATAATTTAATTATTAGATCATGAAATTTTAACCTAAGTATTTATAATTTCTAGACTTTATAATTAATTAATTATTAAAAACCATGACTATAATTAATTAATTAACATGACTTAGGTTATATTATTAATAGTTAATAATACATGTTTTAACCTAAGTATTTTACCTTTATTTAATTAAAAACATGATATATTTAATTAAATACTTTTAACCTATAGTTTATTTAATTTACATGTAATAATTAATAAACTATACTTTATAACAACATGACTTAGAATAATAATCAGAAAACACTTAAGCTTATATAATTAGTTTATTTAACCAGCTTATATCTATTTATGGAAACTTTCTATTTTTAGAAACTTATTTAATTAAGGCAGCTAATCTATTTATGGAAAATTTCTATTTTTAGAAACTTATCTATTTTAAGCAGAAACTCTATTTTTGGAAACTTTCTATTTTTGGAAACTTTCTATTTTTGGAAACTTTCTATTTTTGGAAACTTTCTATTTTTGGAAACTTTCTATTTTTGGAAACTTTCTATTTTTGGAAACTTTCTATTTTTGGTAACTTTCTATTTTTGGAAACTTTCTATTTTAGAAACCTGCTATTTTTAGAAAGTTACTTATTATTACACAACAAGTATAATAATACATGAAATACAAGTAATACTTAATCAGAATAGACAGAATATAAGATAAACACAGTATTAAGCTTAAAAACAGTAAAACATGACATGAACATATAAAATAAGCTAAGACATGATATAAAACCAGTTACGTATTCAGTATTCAGATACTTATACACGTATGTATTTATGTAGCATTAGTGATACCGAAGTAGGACTCTCTTCTGTTCGTCTTCTTCGTTCACTGGACATAAGGTACGGATTCCCGTCCTTTCAGTATGGACATTCTTTTCTTAATAGGATTTCCCCGTATGCAGCCAACTGTTTTCCCGTAGTATAAGTTAATATGTTTGATTTGCTTATGTTTAATTTAGAATACTTATAGCCATATACATGCATGACCAGTTTCACCTAGTTATGGAGGTACCATAACCATAACACTAGAGGCACTGGTGTTATGACTTCCCCACGGCGGAGTGATTGCTCGTGGCGTCCCATAAGCTTTTGGCCATATTATTATATTTATCATGTGGGGCGTATGGGTGCATCCTAGTTACATGTTTTCAGCAGATTACTCAGTGTGAATGTGGTGTGTGCCTTGCATCCTTCACAAGGAGCTGATCCCTCCTACCTAAAACCAGTATATTAAATTAGAGGCAGCCCCTCTAATTTGCATGATGAGGTCACCCTCCAAGTATTCATGCACGGTGGATTTTCATGACCTATATTGGCTAATGGTAAAATATGTTAAACAGTTTTCATAAGATAAACATAAGGCTTTTCAAACTATAAAACTAGTTTTACGAACATGTTCCAGGTTTTCCATGACTTATACATTTCCGCTGCTATTAAGTCTTTATTATGTTTTAGTCATTTATACTATGTCTATATCCGCGCACTGAGCGTTTTGCTCAGCCGTTACTTTCCTTTCCATATCCCAAAAGGGCAGGTACCCTAGGAAAGACTCGAGCATTTGGAGGACGTGCATAGGATGGAAGCTGCTAGAGACTTCTTTTCCTTTTTGCCTTCATATACTTATGCTTGTTTAGTCTTTCATTCATTTCTTTTTCTTTATTATGTTTTGGGCTTATGTTTGGGAACCGATGTTTGATTCCGGTTATCCCTATGGTCATGTAATGTTTTAGACATTTATCCTTGTATGCTTTGATGACACGCCATAATTACGCGTGACAGTCCACTTATCAAAGTGGGGTGTTACAGTGCAATTGTCGTGTTAGGTTGCCAGATGGATCTTTAATGAAAATTACTAAAGTGTACCCCTAGATGCTGTTTACGATACTCCAGAAGATGTTCCTCATGATGTAATTAGAACCTGAATAAAGATGTAATTCCTTTATCTGAAAAAAGAACTCTCTTATGACTAAAAACTATTATGCTGAATCGTTCAGGTGAAATCTAACAAACGCTACGTAGAGTCCTCAAAGTGGACCATTAAGGTAAAAGTTTCTTGATCATAACTCAAGTTAATAACCTAGCTAATTTAATGTTTATGGTGATAGGAAGTAGCTGAATCTGTGAAAGAGTACTTTGGCAGCATCGACATACTCGTGCATTCATTAGCCAACGGACCCGAGGTATGTTCTAATCGATATTATTTCATTATGCTGTTACATTCATTTATTGATCTATGAATGTGATTAATCTTAATACATTGCTACTAGAGATGTTAAGTTACATGATTTGTAGGTTACCAAACCTCTCTTAGAAACATCAAGGAATGGGTATCATGCAGCCATATCAGCATCAAGCTATTCTTTTGTATCTTTGCTCCAACATTTTGTATCAATAATGAACCCACGTATGCATCTGATCATCTCAAACTTCATCAGATGGGGCTATTAATTAAACGGGTAGTATAGATAACACAATCTTTTTATTGACCCATATAGAAGCAAATAGATCGATATTTGGCTATTTGATACTTACTACACGTGATAATAAACTCTTCAACATGAAAGTTGAACTTGATCATATGTTGCAGGTGGTGCTTCGGTTTCTCTGACCACCTTTGCTTCTGAGAGGGTCATGCCTGGGTAATTTTTATTATTTTTTCATTTCAAGCTTTTTTATTCCTTGAATCTTTTTTTTAATAACTTTTTATTAATTTTTGTTTTGTTTCAGTCCTGATGATAAATACGCACAGGTGTTGGCATTTGAAGCTGGAAGAAAACATAGAATTAGAGTGAACACAATATCTACAGGTACAATCAGCTCTTGTACTGTATAATTTCATCGTTAGAGGGAAAACATACACACTAATAAGATACTACTATATGTTTCAAATTTTGATTGGTTTGTTGTGTTTATACATCACATGAATGAACCAGGACCACTAAGAAGTCGTGCTGCTAAGGCGACTGGTATAATAGATATGTTGATCGATTTTACATTAGAAAATGCACCGATGCAAAAAGAAATCTTAGCAGGTCAGTGAACCTTCTTTCCGAACTTTAGCCTCCTTGCCTAAAATTTGGAAACATTGTAAGCGTTGGTACAGTCTCTTGGGCTGACCCAATAAATTGTGTATGTTTTTCTTCCCAAAATATTTGTTATAATAAGTAAAGTGCCAAATATGATAATTTTAAATTAGTATAATAAACCTAAGCTCTTCTGAACAATACGGGCATGAAAACCTTTGATCTTAACCAGTTAGAGTTAAAATATTGAGACTGCTGAAATATCGATAAAAGCTAAAGCGGGCTCGTTTTAGTGCAAACAATATATTCCATCTTGCTTCAGTCATCACGGGGACAGTTTTGTATGTTGACAATGGTATAAGTGCAATGGCATTTGGAGTTGAACGCCCCTTTTCCACAGATTCTGACGATTCCAATTGACAAACCTATTTATAAGGATCCGAAAAGTTAGATGTACTTGGTTCCGTCTATGTTTAAAGTATATATATCTAAATATATTCAGAATGTGTACACTGATGTAAGTATCCAAATTGTATTCGCGAAAATTAAGCCATTTTGGTTACTTGATTTCTTGCTTTCTGTATTCACTTCATATTAATGTGGCATGTTCTTTTATATACACATCAATAGGGATGACATTCACATATACTCCACGAGATAATTAAGAATGTTGCAGCTGTTAGATAATAAGGCCCATTGGCCCGACACTTGTTTAGGCTGGTTTTGTTACTAGGCTTTTATCTATGTTTTGTCTTATAAATACTCTTGTACTCTTCTTAGTTGATTATCAATTCAATAAAGTCTTGCCTTGTAATCTGGATTTCTACATGGTATCAGATTGAGACTAGGCACAAGTCGATATATATTGCTTTCCTACGGTCGTCAACTAAATCTTGATGATTCGGAGGTATCTAGATGTTATGGATCTAAGTTTGTTTGGTTTGGTTGCATCTTACGACATGGTTTAAGAAAAGGTTCGAGTTGATATTTTGTAGGTTCGTTGTGTCATCATTATTCGTATTAGTGATTTGTATCTCTCGTCACCGGAAAAGTCAATAAGAAAATAAAAGTCACCAAGGTTTTAACAGTCATGCGTAACAATTATGCATGTTGGAATGTTATTTAAGTCGTACATTGGTATTGGCATTCGCATAGTTTAGTATTGGCATCGGCATCAGATTGTCATTGGCAATTTTGCATTGGTATTGGTATTGGTATTGGCATTGGCATTGGAATTGACATGTCCTTTCGTTTATCTTTGTAAATTTGTGACTCTCTGCTCTAGCAACCCGGCCGGTAGGACCAAAAGTGTGCACCTGGTTTAGATTGTATCCGAATGAGACTCTTCTAGCACCGAGTTTGCATTCTGAGTCACTCCGTTTACTATTTCGTTATTTGTTTTTTAGTTGATTTTTTGTTTGGAAAACTCCCATGTTCACCGCTAAGACATTGTGAGTTTGAGGGGATGTTAGCTAGTAAGGCCCATTGGCCCGGCCACTTGTTTAGGCTCGTTTTGTTTCTACGGTTTTATCTTTGTTTTGTCTTATAAATGGTCTTGAATATTAGACGAATCATTGGCATATGGGCTTTGAGCCCATTAGGGTTTAGGTTTATGTTAGCTTATTCTCTAAGCATGTTCTGTTATAAATAGATATGCTATGTTATGTAATTATCATTCAATCAATAAAACATATTGTGTTATTTTACATAACATAGCATATCTATTTATAATAGAACATGCTTAGAGAATAAGCTAACATAAACCTAAACCCATGTTTTATTGATTGAATGATAATTACATAACATAGCATATCTATTTATAATAGAATATGCTTAGAGAATTGTAGGGTTTATTCCCCACAACCCTGATTAACTAGATGCGGAACTCGATCGTGAACACACACAGCAATAGAATCGACAGAAAAGAAGGCGACGCCCACACAAGGTATTATCCCTAATTGAATCTCGATTAGTTTTATTGAAAGAATGACGTAATTGGTTTGTTCCCCCTCACCTCCTTTTATAGAGATGAGGGGGAACCGACTATACAATTCCTACGGGTCGGGTTGGGCTTAGACATTGCCAACCGACCTTTATTCTTAGCTATTAGGAAACTAGGCTAATCGACACTCTCCCTAGACACGACTTAGGCGAATATAATGACTAAACATAACAATTTCCACCTTAGGCATATATTAGCCTATCCCAACACTCAGCAACTCCAAGCAGTGTTGTAACTTGCGTCCAGGTACCACCTTCGTCAAGGCATCCGCAGCATTGTGTTCAGTACCCACTTTCAGAACTTCAACCGTCTTTGCTTCTAAGACTTCTCTGATAAAGTGATAACGCACATTGATGTGCTTAGTCCTTTCATGAAAAACATGATTCCGCGATAAGTGAATCGCGCCCTGATTATCACAATTAACTGCAACATTGTTGAGCTTCACGCCCAACTCTTCCAAGAGTCCCCTTAGCCAAATAGCTTCCTTCACAGCCTCCGTAAGGGCCATATACTCCGCCTCTGTAGTTGAAAGAGCCACCACGTGTTGTAGCGTTGCTTTCCAGCTTACAACACATCCCTGTACTAAAAATGCGTAACCAGTGAGAGACCTACCTTTATCCGGATCCTTAGCGTAGTCTGAATCAACAAAACCTGTTACGTCCACATGGTTGCCACGATTTGTCCCATACACCAAACCTACGTTTACAGTGCCCCGCAAATATTTCATAATCCACTTCACTGCTTCCCAATGGAGTTTACCCGGATTCGCCAAATATCTGCTAACTACACTTACTGCATACGCTATGTCTGGCCTCGTGCACACCATCAAGTACATTAAGCTCCCAACCGCATTTGCATACGGCACCCTACTCATTCTTTCAACATCACAATCCCTAACCGGGCAATCCTTCAACGACAGCTTGAAGTGCCCACCCAATGGTGTCTGAACCGACTTCCCATTGTCCATTCTAAACCTTTTTAAAACTTTAGAAACATACCCGGATTGTGACACCCTCAGAATCTTGCGACTCCGATCCCTGAAGATCTCCATACCAAGAATCTTCTTTGCTTCCCCGAGCTCTTTCATGTCGAACTCCCTTTTAAGCAAAGACTTGGTAGCCGCGATCTCAGCCTTGCTTTTACAAGCAATCAGCATATCGTCTACATATAACAATAGATAGATATACTCCCCTGGTGCATAACTCCTGTAATATACGCAGCTGTCGTAACTGCTACGCTTAAACCCGTTGCTCAGCATATACTCATCGAACCTCTTGTACCATTGCCTAGGTGACTGCTTTAAACCATAAAGAGATTTCTTTAACAAACATACCTTGTTACCTTGTTCAAATCCCGGTGGCTGCCTCATGTAGATCACTTCTTCAAGATTTCCATGTAAAAACGCCGTCTTTACATCAAGCTGCTCCAGCTCATAATCTTTACACGCAGTCAATGCAAGTATAACCCGAATAGATGTGTGTCGAACTACCGGCGAAAATACTTCATTGTAATCAATACCTGCCCTTTGTGTGAATCCACGAGCCACCAGCCTTGCCTTGTACCTAGGCTTTTGAACACCTTCAATCCCTTCCTTTATTTTGTACAGCCATTTGCAGCTCACCAGCTTTTGCCCAGCTGGATGATCTACTAACACCCAGGTCTTGTTCTTCTTCAGAGAATCCATCTCTTCTTTCATAGCAGCTTTCCACTTAGAACTGTCTTCACAAGCAACTGCTTCCTGGTATGTCAATGGTTCATGAGTATCTTCTTCCTCTGCTGCAGCGAACGCGTAAGCAACCATATTACTCTCATCCCGAAACCTTGCCGGTTTCGTTCTTGTCCTTGGCTCTCTATCCCGAACCAATTGATAATCTGTGAGATCCGGTGGATGATCAATTTCCTGAACCCCTGCATCTTCATCATAGCCATCTTCCTGATCTGTCTGGTCTTCCTGATCTGACTGATCTTCCTGACATGTTTGATCTTCCTGACCTGGATGGTCTTCCTCAGGCGTATGATTATTTAACCTCTGCAGTTCCACCTCAACCTGTAATTCCTCAACAGACTTATCTTTTCCTGCACCAGTATCCTTCAACGTGTCTTTGTACATGACACTTTCATTGAAGACCACGTTCCTGCTTGTGACTATTTTAGGCGATTCATTATCAAGCCTATATAGTCTGTACCCCTTCACACCTTCAGGATACCCCAAAAGAACGCATTTTACCGCTCTCGGCTCGAGCTTACCTTGTTTAACGTGTGAATACGCGACACAGCCGAAAACCCTCAACATCCCATAATCACTAGGATGTCCCGACCACATCTCCATAGGTGTCTTCTTCTCAATCGCTGTTGATGGTGACCTATTTATAAGATATGCGGCCGTACATGTCGCTTCCGCCCAGAAGGTCTTGGGCAATCCAGACTGTATTAATAAACAGCGTACCTTGTCCATGAGAGTTCTGTTCATCCGTTCTGCTAACCCATTTTGCTGTGGCGTCCCGGCAACCGTCAAATGTCTAGCAATCCCACTCTCAGTGCATAGCTGATTAAACTCCCGGTTACAGAACTCAAGACCATTATCCGTCCTAAGCTTCTTAACCGTCCTCCCAGTCTGATTTTCTACTAACTGCTTCCACTCTTTGAACTTCCCAAATGCTTCGTGTTTGAACCTGAGAACATAAACCCATACCCTTCTGGAATAATCATCGACAATAGATAAGAAATATCTCTTACCTCCCAATGATTCCACCTGAGACGGACCCCATAAGTCTGAATGAACATAGTCTATCACTCCCTGAGTAGTGTGCCTTCCTACACCGAAACGGACTCGATGTGACTTTCCCAGAACACAATTCTCACAAAAATCGAGCTTACCTAGACTCTTTTTGCCAAACAAACCCTGCTTTTCCAGCACGTGTAATCCCGCCTCACTGATATGTCCCAGTCTTTTATGCCAAACCTGCACAAGACTGTCTTTTTCTTCAACACTAGCATTAAGCTCACCGGCCAATGCATGGCCATCCAAAGAGTACACGCAGTTCTCCCTTCTGGTTCCAGATATAATAACCCTAGAACCATTAATCACCTTGATTTTGCCCGACTGCAATTTTACGGTATATCCCTCTTTTTCAAGAGTTCCCAGCGATATCAAGTTTCTTTTCAATTCAGGAATGTACCTGACATTGTGTAACACAAAACTTGACCCATCTTTCAGTTGTACCTTTACCTTGCCAATACCCCTGATCTTGCACTCCCTGTTGTCGCCCAACAGTACGCTGCCCCCATCGCATTCCAGAAAATCAAAAAATACATCTAACCTGGGTGACATGTGATATGAACCTCCTGAATCCATGATCCAATCTTGCAGTCTTTCTGCACTCATCACCATCATCACCTCAGAATCGTCGTAAATCGAACCACTGGAGCTTGGTTGATCATCTTTCTTGACGTAACCTTTTGACTTCTTGCGATTGTTCTTCGGACAGTCTCTTCTCAAGTGCTCCTCAGATTGGCAAATAAAGCATTTGAGTCTTCCACCTCGAGATTTCGATCTTGACTTTCCCTTTGACTGATGCGAATTCCTGCGATCAGTTCTTCCCCTCACATATAACCCTTCACCATCATCCCCCTTCGCCTTGAACCTTTCTTTGATTTCCTTTGAATTTAGTGTGGCCATCACGTCCTCCAAAGTCAAATCTTCCCGTCCATAAAGCAAGGTATCCACAAAGTGTTCGTATGATGCTGGTAAAGACGTGAGTAACAATAAAGCAAGATCTTCATCCTCGAATTTTACCTCAATATTTGCTAAATCAAGAACGATTTTGTTGAACTCATCTATATGCTCGGAAATCTTTCGTCCAGCCGGCATGTAGAATGTATACAACTTCTTCTTCAGGTACAACTTGTTGGCCAATGACTTTGTCATATACAAAGACTCGAGCTTTGACCAAACCCCCGCTGCAGTCGTCTCCCCGGTAACCTCTCTCAGGACCTTGTTACCTAAACACAAAATCATGGCACTGTGAGCATTCTTGTCAAGCTTAGATTTCTCTTCAGCTTCCATATTCGCGGGGAAAACCTCCAGAGCTGCTTCACATCCGTTCTGGATTAATAAAGCACGCATCTTGATTCTCCATAACCCGAAATCGCCAGTTCCATCGAATTTCTCGATGTCAAACTTGGCTCCCGTCATTCTTTAATCCCTTTGTTGATTTGCTAAACCTTGTGAAAAACCTCAAAATCACAAACCGACAAAGTCCCTTCGGTAACTCGCTAAACCTTGTGATACGTTAAACCTCACAATCACGAATTACGAAGTCCCCTTGTGTCAAAAACCCTACAAAGTATTAACCTTTTTGTTTTATAAACACAAAACAAAAAAGAATATAATAAACCTATATAAATCTGGCCCAAAAAATAGTCCAAAATTAAAATAGGCTTATATTAAAACCTTAGGCCCAAATATTACTCTGGCCCAATTCCCTTTGTAAGTTAAATGTCTTGTGTTTGACTTTTGCTAAACAAAACAAAACAAACACCACCGTCCGTCTTCTTCTTTATCTTTATCTTCTCTGTGACTCCAGCCACCACAAGAAGAAAACAGCCACCACACTTTTCCGTCGATCTCCTGCTCCTTTGTCAATCTATATCCGATCAACAAAACCCTTCTTTGATCGATCCTAGAAACCAGCCTCGCGAACCAAAGCTCTTGATACCACTTGTAGGGTTTATTCCCCACAACCCTGATTAACTAGATGCGGAACTCGATCGTGAACACACACAGCAATAGAATCGACAGAAAAGAAGGCGACGCCCACACAAGGTATTATCCCTAATCGAATCTCGATTAGTTTTAAAGAATGACGTAATTGGTTTGTTCCCCCTCACCTCCTTTTATAGAGATGAGGGGGAACCGACTATACAATTCCTACGGGTCGGGTTGGGCTTAGACATTGCCAACCGACCTTTATTCTTAGCTATTAGGAAACTAGGCTAATCGACACTCTCCCTAGACACGACTTAGGCGAATATAATGACTAAACATAACAAGAATAAGCTAACATAAACCTAAACTCTAATGAGCTCAAAACCCATATGCCAATGACTCGTCTAATATTGAATTCTTCTTAGTTGATTATCAATTCAATAAAGTTTGGGATTGTAATCTTTAGTTCTACAGTATCTTCACAAAAAAAGTATAGCATACAATATATGTCAAAGAAGGTATTAGTGCCATAACCTGTTCTTCGATACCAAGTCAGTATAGTTCAAACAGATTCTGTTTTCATACCAATGGAAACAAATACTATCTCAGACGAAACAACATAAAACAGACCAAAATAACCACATTTTTTGTTTGGAAGATATTTAAATAAATGGATAGACGATATTCTTTTTATCGCGTTTATGTTAGTTTATCAAAGCATTTAGTACCTCTTGATAAGATCAGTAAAACATAATAAACCGTGGTCAGTTATGTATAACAGCTTTTTGAAATTCAAAAGTTGCATGCCATATTAGTCAACAATACTCACTCAGCATAAATGCACTTTAGTTGCTTTAAACACAAGAAGCTTTTTGAAGTACTAGTTGCAGGTTATTAATTGATCTCAAACTTTCCTTTTAAGTTTAATAATGCATGTGATAGAGTGTGATACACACTAATTATACTTATACTTTTCCTTAACCAACGTCTGATTTTCGATTAATAATGTAGTAATTTTTATCGACTACAACCTGGATGTTAGATGCGTAACTCGAACATGTGAAGAGATGCAAATGCACAACTTATATAATCGACATAAAAGAACAATACAAGGTAATATTCCTAATTAATTAGATTATTATTAAAAAGAATGAACGGTGCAATAACCCGTCCCCTGCCTCTTCATTGTAGAGTTGAGGGGGGAGAAAACCAACTCTACGAGTTCAAACCTATTGCTCCTACCAAGGAAGAAAACAGACGACTCTATTGAACATTCTTTTTCTCGATGTAATTTTTATTAGGTTATTAATAAATGGGGTTGGGGTATATCATGTACATATTATTGTCAGTTCTTTGTAGTCTCTCGTGTTCGCTACTTGTGCTCAATACAACTCACGATTTAGCGGTTCCGCGATATCAAGCTTTGGGTATCCTTTGCCCAGCATCTCACCAAGTATAACATATAAGCACACTGAAGTTCCATTCTAAAACCCATTGATGATAGAAAGAGTAACTCACCAAGCTTATATGTTGACTTTAAGATTATGTTTTAACCAATGTGAGATATTGGGTTAGCACACCCAACAAATAAACTTATTAGAAAAAAGTAAAGTTTCTTGCATACTGTAAAAGGGATTAAGCATGGTTTTCCATCTTCTTCTCAAATTGTTCTATTCTTCTTGCGCGGAGAACTGTATTAGTGTGATAAATCAACTTATAAGAGTCTTATGTAAACCAGATTAAGCAATAAAAAAAACATCAAATGGGGAATAGTGAAAAGATACCATTCCTAGCTCAATGACCGCCTCGATAATTTATCAAATTAATATGCATTGTTGGTTTACTGCTAGTAACACAATGTATATCTAAACTCATTATACTAAAAATTTGTGGTTATGTTCTAATTAAAATATAACTAATCGTCAACCTATAGTATCATGTTTGTGACCACACGCACCTATTTACAATGGATTATGAATTTTTGGCTAAAGTAGAATGAGTTATTGAAACATTTGGGAGGCCCATCCCTGGCTCCGTGCTATAGCATAAATAGTAAAATAGATATATATCGAATACACTTAGGTGCAAAAAAGCTTGTCTGAAACATTCGTGAAGAGGTAATCACATTCAATACACTGATCAATTATCTATTGAGTACTTTTTTCTTACTAATTTTCAATATTTTATTGCATTGATCTTATTATTGATGGTAGATTGTATTATTAACACCGATCAATGAACGTTTTCTCGTGGAAACTTTCAGCGTTAAGCGAAATAATGTAGATCTATGTGAATTAACCCGTTCAAAAAAAAGTTATGTGAATTTATAACTTCTCTAAGGTTTTATGAATATAAAAATAAAGTTTAACTCGCGTGTGTGTTAATTGTTATGCTTAAGATGGTTATGGTGGCCCTTTATCTCAATTTCAATCACTTACTACTCCAGAATTTGAAAAGTGTGGAAGTCTCGCTTCAACTTATATGGCGCTATTCTTAAATTCTAATCAGTAACGAGTTAATCTAACGAAGTTTGTGAATCTTGCATGAATTGCAGGTTGTGATTGAAATATTTGAAGGATGACTAATACTACTACTATTACTATGCACCTCTCTGTACCAAGACCCTCTACATATTCTTTTCGTGAAGTTTCAAACTCGAGCATTGCATTTTCCAGTAGTGATGCTAGACCAACATCGTTTGAAAAGTTTAAAAGCTCATGTTACATTTCTTCAACAAAATTATTATCTGAAAAAATAAAATCTATTCCTTTGAGATTTGGAAAGATGGCGACACGAGCCATTTCTGATTCCAGTTACACAACAGTCCTTCCAGGGCTGCGGGTTGATCTAAGAGGCCAGTTTTGTATACTATTCTGGATAATCTATCCTGTCAATGTATTTTGAGCTTATATTAATCAGGAAATAATTTCAAACAGTTGAAAGAACAAAGTTAAATTTATGTGGAAACATGATGTTCCATATATATTAACTTTGGGAGGTATGTACAGGAAAGAAGGCATTTATTGCCGGTATAGCTGACGCAGACGGTTATGGTTGGGCTATAGCGAAATCGCTAGCTGCTGCTGGTGCTGAGATTCTTGTTGGCACATGGGTTCCAGTACGTTTCTGATCTTAGGCCCTATGCCTAATTATATATACTCGATAATAGTAATGGCAAGATGGGAAGGTGGGGGGCTTAGCAATGGATCAAAACAGGTCGGGGTGACACACATCATCATTTAGTACATGTCAAAACAATTCGGATTGGTTGGACATGTTAAGACATTTATCGTCCATATTCTTAATTTAATGTAACGCCTAGGATTTACATAAATCTAAAGTTCTAAATTAATCTATGAATTAACATGTGACAATAGTAATAAAAAAATATGTTTATATATTACCGACTCATTTAGATAATATTTGTTCTTTTACCCATTTTACATAAAACGCGGTACATATAGAACTCGTAGCAAGTACATGATTCAGCATTTCTACCAAGATTTTTTAAGGCTAATTAAATTGTATTTGGCTGTTGGTGACTATTCACCATTGTAGGCTCTGAACATATTTGAGACTAGTCTACGAAGGGGAAAGTTTGACACATCACGCGTGTGAGTGTGTAAATTCCACTCACTTTTTGGAAAGAATATGATGATTATTCAATAACATGTAAGTGCAATTGTCGTGTTAGGTTGCCAGATGGATCTTTAATGAATATTACTAAAGTGTACCCCCTAGATGCTGTTTACGATACTCCTGAAGATGTTCCTCATGATGTAATTAGAGCTTCAATAAAGGTGTTACTGCTGTATCTGAAATGAGAACTCTTTTATAACTAAAATTTATTATGCTAAATCGTGCAGGTGAAATCTAACAAACGCTACGTAGGGTCCTCAAATTGGACCATTAAGGTAAAAAATTCTGAATCGTGCATAACTCAAGTTAATCATCTAGTTAATTCAATATTTATGGTTGTAGGAAGTAGCTGAATCTGTGAAAGAGGACTTTGGCAGCGTCGACATACTCGTGCATTCATTAGCCAACGGACCCGAGGTACGTTCTGATCTTAACTATTTCATTTTGCTGTTGCATTCATTTATTGATCTTTGAATGTGATTAATGTTAAAACAATGCTACTAGAGATGTTAAGTTACATGATCTGTAGGTTACCAAACCCCTCTTAGAAACATCAAGGAGTGGATATATTGCAGCCATGTCAGCATCGAGCTATTCTTTTGTATCTTTGCTTCAACATTTTGTATCAGTAATGAACCCAGGTATGCATCTCATCTCAAAGTTCATCAGACAAGGCTATCGGGTAACAGGTCCAGAAAGGTCATTTTTGTATGGGCTAAATCGGGAAGGCTTAATGGTTTAGGTGAAGCTTAAATACACCTTGATCGGCTAAGTCGAATATCTCTTGGTTTTCTTTTCCTTTCTTATTAATTTTTTTGTATTATGTGTTTGACCATTAGATGTAGATAATATGTTGCAGGTGGTGCTTCAGTTTCTCTGACCACCTTTGCTTCTGAGAGGGTCATACCAGGGTAATTTTCATTATATTTTCATTTCAGGTTTTTTTTTATTCCTTCAATCTTATTTTAGTAACTGGTTCATAAAGCAGATATGGTGGAGGCATGAGTTCAGCCAAGGCTGCTTTGGAGAGTGACACGAGAGTAAGTTCCTATATCCCAAATCTTCGTGATTTTCTATTATTTTTGGTTTGTTTCAATCCTCATGATAAATACGCACAGGTGTTGGCATTCGAAGCTGGAAGAAAACATAGAATAAGAGTGAACACAATATCTGCAGGTACTGCAATAAGCTCTTGTACTCTATAATTTCATCTTTAGAGGGAAAACTTAGAACAAGATTTATATAATAAGATTTATTTATTACAAATTTTGTTTTTTGAAAAACAATATGTGTTACAAATTTTGATTGGTTAGTTGTGTTTATGCATCACATGGATGAATCAGGACCACTAAGAAGTCGTGCTGCTAAGGCGACTGGTATAATAGATATGTGGATTGATTATACATTAGAAAATGCACCGCTGCCAAAAGAAATCCTGGCATGTCAGTGAACCTTCCTTCGGAACTTTAGCGTTCTTCCCTAAAATACTTTGTTGGAACAAGTAATGTGCCGAATATGATCACTTTAAATTAGTATAATAACCTAAAGCTCTTATTGAACAATATACACTTGAATACCTTTGATCTTAACAAAATGACCAGTTAGAGATAAGATCAACACACATCAATAAGTAAATAGGTCAAAACATTGAGACTGATGAAATCTTAATAAAAGCTAAAGCGGGCTCATTTAGTGCTACCCATACATTTTCATCTTAGTCGTCAGATATGGTTGTGTAGTTGTGTGTATGTGTGCTTCGTATGAAATTCCTGAATATTATTTATATACACAGAGGAGGTAGGAAATGCTGCTGCTTTCCTGGTATCACCGCTTGCTTCAGCAATCACTGGGACAGTCTTGTATGTAGACAATGGTTGGAGTACAATGGGAGTTGCAGTTGACAGCCCCGTTTTTACAAGATCTGACTGTCCCAATTGAAAAACCTGCTAATAAGCATCGAAAAGTTAGCTTTACTTGATTCTGTTTATGTTTAAAATTATACTTATCTAAATATATGTGAATGAAAGCATAAGTTCCATTAACTGTTTCTTAATACTTGATACAAAGTCGTTATAATTCAAACCTATTTTGTTTTTAGACCAATGAAAAGAAATACCATCTCACACGAAACAACACCCAACGGAAAGAAATACCAGCTTTTTGAAATTCTATAGCTGCGTGCCATATCATGTCTACTTTAATCACAACGATTGGCTCCAAGGGACTTTAGAAGAAGAGTTCCAGGCAAAAGGATCGGTCCGCGAGTTCACGCTTATATTAGTCAACAATACTTTTTTAAAAGGCAATTTATTTCAAACAAGGCCAACCACAAAAAATACAGACAAAATGAAAAGATGAACCAAACAACAAAGAAACAAAAGAGATCAAAGCTAACAAAACGAAAGCTAGAATGGCCTCGCTTGAAAAGCAGAAACTTCTCCTTTTTAAGGTTGAATTCGAACAAGCGTTCGATGGTGTACATTGGAAGTTTCTTCTCAATACTATGAGACAAATAAGAGGAAGTGGATTTATTCTTGTCTTGCTTCGGCCTCCAATTCTGTTATCATAAATGGCACTCCATCAAAGGAGTTCAAGATGGAAAGGGGGTTACGTCAAGGCGACCCACTCTCGCCTTTCCTTTTTCTGTTGGTTGCCAAAGCCCTTCAAGTAACCATTTTGGAGGCGTGCAATGTCGGTCTCTATAACGGGGTCTCCCTTGCTTTGAATGGAGCTAACATCGGCTGGGTAGAGCTCTTTAATGTTTTGGTTTCTTTGATTTTTTTTATTTTTGTAATTTTGTTTATGTTATAAAGTCGGAAAAACTGAAAGTGTCGAATAAAATTATAAAGTTTAACATGTCAAAAGTAATAAACAGAGAGAAATACGAAGCATAAACTGATTAAAAAATTGACGCTGGCATGTAAACTGAGAGACAAATCGTCCCTTTTGTGTACTTACTGATGGACCAAAAAGGGTACCTGATAGAAACCAATTCGAGATGGTCACTCTCCTTCTACTTCTACTGCTAACTAATGAAGGCTAAGACTATAAACTTGCTGCAATTTTCTCTGCTATTCCATTAAAACAAAACAAGACTTTAAATAGGAAAAGATACATATGCATGGCTAAACTTAAGGAATGGAAATAGGAACGTGGGCAGTAGGTTGAACCACTTTCTTATGCATGATACTAAACACTACTATTTTGCATGATAAAACAAAAAACATGCATGCTAAAGAAATGGAGAAAATGGAGAAGTCTTCCTAAAGACTTGGTCTCTTTATTATGCAACTTAAAACTGACTGGAGATTAAGGTGGTTTGGTGTAGTCCACGTAGTACCGTATCAATACCCCCGTCTTTAAAATAGACCTTGTCCTCAAGGTCCGCCATTTTTGTAGTACTCTATAGTAGATATCCCCCACGGAGGGTCAACTGTCGCTGGTTTGGGCTCATGTTCCGACTGAAGAAGTAGAAATTTAGGCGGGTTGCATTTGGGGACCCGGGTTGTATTTTTCAGGGCAGTTGAAACATAAGCCTTCAGCACGCCTTTTTTGCATATCAGCTGGGCTTAAACGTTTGATAGGAAGTGTTTCGGTAGAGCGTGATGGAGCCTCTAGCAAGGTTGAACTTGATGGTATTGACACTTGGTCATTTGATTTGTCCTCGATCAGTTTAGCAAGGCCAATAGCTTGTGTGATGGTGTGTGGACGGAGAATGGAAAGTTCTTGTTGGATATCTTGACGTAGACCTGAGATAAAACAATTAAGCAACGCCTCCGGTGGAAGGCCAACAACACAATTGCTTAAACGTTCAAACTCCGTTTGATACGCCGTAACTGTGGAGGTTTGTTTAAGCTTGAAAAGAGCGGCTTGGTGATTATCGTAGGAGGACGGACCAAAGCGGATTTCAAGAGCTCGTGTAAATGCTTCCCAAGTGGTAAGTGTTGGAAAATGTTTTGCAAAATATGGTTTTTGCAATACTTTGGACATAATTTTATATATGTATATGTTATATATATTCGTAGTACTTAGTAGCTTTGCGTTCTCCTCGAAGAGAGCTTCGCAACGAGCTAAAGTATGTCCAATATGGAGTTAATATGAATGAGATATCGTGTCTCAAAGTGAGTCACGTGAAACACAATATTTGGAAAAATATTTGTCCCACATCGCTTGAAACATGAAGTGAAAACATGTTTATAAAGAAATCCTAGTTTCTACCTTACAATATTCATTTGTGGGGTTTTACTCCCACGCCTACGCGCGCGCAGGGGGGGTGCAGAAAGTGGGATTTCTAGGCCAAAAACGGGTTCGAAGCTATTGAACTTGTGCACGAGCGCGCGACCTGCGGACACGAATGCAGCTCCGAAATCTGCTTGGGTGCGGGCAAATTCGGTGTATTTTTTGCTGCTCATTCGAATTTTTCCTTCCAGATTTTTCTAATCTATTTTAGGAATAGATACAAACTTATTAATTAAGTTTACAGAAATCTGTTTTGTGTATTAAAAGATTTGCGAATCTGTGTTAGTAATAACAGATTTTCATGTCAGATTAATTTAGGAGCAAATATTATGTCTTGGTGACCAAGACATATAATGCCTATAAATTAAACTTGATTTTCATTCATTCAGATATCCAAAAACGCAGCTTTTCTGCATCATAGCTCCAGCAATTTTCCTCAGTCAGAAACACACACTGTATCCGTGATCTTTCAGGCAAGTAAGTCAAGTCCGGCTGTACAACAGCTTTAGACGTTGTACCCTGGGAAACAGACGACGAATCTGTTTTAAGGGAAGCGTGTTAAACACGTGCCTCGTCTTTGTTTTACTGCTTTCTTATTACTGTTAATTACATTCTGTCAATTTAATTTCTGTTATTTTATTGTAAATTCGATTTTATAATAAAAGTGTACACCGTTTCCTACAATCTTAAAACAGATTCGGTTTAACAGAATTAAAACTTTTATTAAATCGGATTAATAATTTTTATCAGATTTATTATAAACTGTTTCTGCCGAAACCAGGATTGAGTTTCACTGGAATCAGTTTTAATTTTACAGATTTTAATTAACAGATCTCTAACGTTTTTCTTTAAGCAGTTGTTCTTATCAGTTTATATTGAAACCAAGATTGTGTTTCTGTTAAACTGATATATTAGATAATTGCATCTGATTCATTGAAACCAAGATTGAGTTTCTTTGAAGCAGATCCACTATAAGTATATAGAGATCACGATTGAATTTCTTATATACAGATTTATAACAGTTGTCTAACTGTTTGTGTTTTGATCTTGTTTGATCTTTCAAGATGTCTACCAGCACTCCTGTAACTCCTGTAACTCCTGCAACTACTACTGTGAATGTAACTGGTGCGCCAGTTCCCCACACAGTTGCTAATCATGCTGAAAAACCAGAAAAATTCAATGGACAGAATTTTAAGAGGTGGCAACAGAAGATGTTCTTCTATCTCACTACTTTGAACCTTGCGAAGTTCCTAAAGGAGACTGTACCTCAGGTGGAACCTCCTAAAGAAGGTGTACCCGAAAATCAACAAGCCGTGCAAGCTGTTGAAGCATGGAAACATTCAGACTTCTTGTGTCACAACTATATTCTGAATGGTTTGGTGGACTCTTTGTACAATGTGTACTGCAAGACTAAGACTGCCAAAGAATTATGGGAGTCGTTGGAACGCAAGTACAAAACCGAGGATGCTGGTACAAAGAAGTTCGTGGTAGCTCGCTTTTTGGATTACAAGATGGTTGATTCAAAGAGTGTGATAACTCAGGTTCAAGATCTGCAGGTTTTACTACACGACATTCATGCTGAGGGTATGACTTTGAGTGAAACTTTTCAAGTTGCTGCTATCATTGAAAAGTTACCTCCAAGCTGGGTAGAATTTAAAAACTACTTGAAGCATAAGCGAAAGGAGATGACTGTTGAAGACTTGGTTGTTCGTCTTCGTATTGAAGAGGACAACAAGCTGGCTCAGAAAAACACTTATACACCTGATTCTGCCAAGGCAAATATGGTTGAGCATGGTTCGTCTTCTTCAAAGTCTAAAGGCAAGAGCTTTGGAAAAGGGAAGAATGACAAGAAGAGCAAAGGGAAGTCTGAGTACCTTGCTCCTAAGGCTGGAATTGCGAAGCAGAAGTTCCAAGGAAATTGCTTCAACTGTGACAAGCCAGGTCATCGTGCTGCTAATTGCAAAGCGCCAAAGCGGGTGACTCCACGCGAGGCTAATATGGTGAATGATAATGTGGACATGATTGCTATGGTGTCTGATGTCGTTACCATGATCTCTGAAGTTAACCTGGTAGGTTCTAATAATAATGATTGGTGGGTTGATACTGGGGCAACCCGTCATGTGTGTGCTGACAAGAGTATGTTTCACTCTTTCAGAGCGGTTGACAATGGAGAGAAGCTGTACATGGGCAACTCTGCAACTGCTGATATCAAGGGCGAAGGAGATGTTATTTTGAAGATGACATCCGAGAAAGAGCTCAAGTTGACTAAAGTCTTGTATGTTCCGGAGATTCGCAAGAATCTTGTGTCCGGATGGCTTTTGAATAAGTTTGGTTTTCGTCTTGTTTTTGAGTCTGATAAAGTTGTAATTTCTAAGAATCAAATGTATGTTGGTAAGGGGTATGCCTTGAATGGTATGTTTAAGCTCAATGTAATAGTTGTTAAGAGTGATATCAATAAAATGAATTCTTCTGCTTACTTGATTGAGTCTTCTAATGTGTGGCATGGCCGTCTTGGACATGTTAATTTTAATTCAATGCGTCGTTTGATTAAATTTAATGGCATACCAAATTTTCATATTGATTCAAATTATAAGTGTGAAACTTGTGTCGAAGCCAAACTTACAAGATCATCTTTCAAATCGGTTGAACGAAAAACCGAACCACTTGATATGATACACACAGACATATGTGATTTGAAATCACTACCCACAAAAGGTGGCAATAAGTACTTCATCACGTTTATTGATGATTGCACTAAGTACTGCTACGTTTACTTGTTGAAAAGTAAAGATGAAGATATAGACAAGTTTGTTCTATACAAAACCGAAGTTGAGAATCAACTTGGTAAGAAAATCAAGGTTGTACGAAGTGATAGAGGAGGTGAATATGTGTCTCCTTTTGCTGATCTATGTGCGAAACATGGAATTAGACATGAGTTTACTGCTCCTTATTCACCTCAGCAAAACGGTATTGCCGAAAGGAAGAACCGTACCTTGAAAGAAATGGTTAATGCCATGTTGTTAAGTTCTGGTATGAGCCGGGACATGTGGGGGGAAGCCATTCTAACGGCTACTTATCTTTTAAACAAGATACCTCGTAAGGATAAAGAGGAAACCCCATATGAACTGTGGATGGGAAGAAAACCATCATACCAGTACTTACGAGTGTGGGGGTGTCTAGCCAAGGTAGCTGTGCCGACACCTAAGGCCCAAACTATTGGACCTAAATCTGTGGATTGTATATTTATTGGATATGCTAAGAATAGCAGTGCGTATCGTTTCATTGTACATGATTCGAAAAATCCAGATATACACAAGAACACAGTTATGGAATCAAGGAATGCGTCCTTCTTTGAAAACATATTTCCTTGTTTAAAGAAGGAAAATGAAAGCACATCTAGAATAGATGATGCAGTTGTCCAAGACAAGAGACAACGAGATGATAATGATCTCCAAGATGAGAGACAAGATCAACCCGAGGAAGAAGAGGCTGAACCTAGAAGAAGCAAACGGGCGAGAACCGAGAAATCATTTGGACCCGATTTTGTCTCTTTTATGGTAGAAAATGAACCCACTTCTTATCAAGAAGCTGTAAATTCCTCGGAAGGGCCTCGATGGAAAGAAGCAATTAATAGTGAAATAGAGTCTATTTTACAAAATCATACTTGGGAGCTCGTGGATTTACCTCCTGGTTGTAAACCACTAGCCTATAAATGGATCTTCAAGAAGAAGATGAAAGCTGATGGCACCATTGATAAGTATAAAGCAAGATTGGTGATCAAAGGTTTTAGACAACGCGAAGGTCTAGATTACTTTGATACTTATTCGCCTGTTACACGAATAACTTCTATTAGGATGATTCTTGCTATTGCAGCGTTAAGAAATTTAGAAGTTCACCAAATGGATGTGAAAACGGCTTTTCTAAATGGAGATTTAGAAGAAGAAATATACATGAACCAACCTGAGGGTTTCATGGCTCCTGGACAAGAGAGAAAAGTTTGTAGGCTTGTTAAGTCGTTGTATGGCTTAAAGCAAGCTCCAAAACAATGGCATCAGAAGTTTGATCACGCCATGCTAGAGGGTGGATTCAAAATTAATGAATGCGACAAGTGTGTTTATGTCAAAGACACAAATAGTGGATATGTAATCTTGTGTCTTTATGTCGACGATATGCTTATCGTTGGAAGTAACGACAAGATGATCAAGTCTACTAAAGACATGTTGAAATCAAAGTTTGACATGAAAGATATGGGTTTGGCTGATGTGATCCTTGGAATAAAGATCATACGAACTCAAAGTGGACTTGCATTAAGTCAAGCACATTACGTGGACAAAATTCTTAATACTCATAATGCGGGGGATTCCGGCCTAGCTAGAACTCCAATAGACACCAGTTTGCATCTATCTAAAAATAGAGGCGTAGGTGTTGCCCAATTAGAGTATTCAAGAATTATTGGCATGTTAATGTATCTGATGACATGTACCCGACCCGACTTAGCATATGCTGTTAGCAGGCTGAGTAGATATACTAGTAATCCAAGTGATGCACATTGGAAAGCTATGACTAGGGTACTTCATTATTTGAGATACAGTCGTGATTATGGACTGAATTATGCTAGATATCCATCTGTTATTGAAGGATACAGTGATGCAAATTGGATATCTGACATAAAGGATTCTAGATCGACCAGTGGATATGTGTTTACACTGGGAGGGGCCGCTATATCTTGGAAGTCTTCCAAGCAAACTATAATAGCTAAGTCCACGATGGAATCAGAATTTATCGCGTTAGATAAATGCGGGGAAGAGGCGGAATGGCTACGTCAATTCGTAGAGGACATACCCAGGTGGCCTAAACCGGTAACGGCCATTAGTATACATTGTGATAGTCAATCGGCAATTGGCAGAGCTCATAGCACAATGTATAATGGAAAGTCTAGACATATCCGTCGTCGACATAATTCGGTACGACAACTACTCTCAACAGGAGTTATCTCAATTGACTATGTGAAGTCAAAGGATAACATCGCGGATCCGCTTACGAAAGGCTTAAGCAGAGAGTTAGTTAGTAAGTCGTCTAAAGGAATGGGACTAAAGCCCTTAAAGGAATGAGTTTCTATGAAGGAAAACCTAACCCAGTTGACTGGAGATCCCAAGATCTGGGTTCAATAGGACAACCTAATCATAGAAATGTGGGGGAAGTCACGTCAATGTGGGGGAGTTACTTAATACAGTAACTTTCCTAGTCCATTCCTAGAACAATGTGACTTGTTGAGAGGTTAAACATATGGCTTAATGATTCAGGATGAAATCATAAAGCATAATGATTCAAGATGAAATCATAAAACATATGTTTTTAATGATTCAAGATGAAATCACCTATGTGAGAGAGAAGTGGGGTCGCTTCGAAGGAAATTGTGGGGGCGCAATTTCTAAGAGCTCTTGCAGAACCAGGCGAGTGTTCATGACCATAACGAACACGACTATGAGGACTTGACAAGGTCAGGGAGAGTCTTGTGTGAGTGTGTATTGTCGTCTACGTAAACAGAGGCTGAGTTCAAGGACATCGCGTCTACTCAGATCTAGGAGACTAAGTGCATCTCACAAGGGAAGGTTCAAAGGGTTACACCTACCTATCCTATGCAGGACTTAACCGCAGAAATTTTGCCGAAACTTTCGTGTGTTTTCGATCGATTCCCATTCATGTGGGGGATTGTTGGAAAATGTTTTGCAAAATATGGTTTTTGCAATACTTTGGACATAATTTTATATATGTATATGTTATATATATTCGTAGTACTTAGTAGCTTTGCGTTCTCCTCGAAGAGAGCTTCGCAACGAGCTAAAGTATGTCCAATATGGAGTTAATATGAATGAGATATCGTGTCTCAAAGTGAGTCACGTGAAACACAATATTTGGAAAAATATTTGTCCCACATCGCTTGAAACATGAAGTGAAAACATGTTTATAAAGAAATCCTAGTTTCTACCTTACAATATTCATTTGTGGGTTTTTACTCCCACGCCTACGCGCGCGCAGGGGGGGGTGCAGAAAGTGGGATTTCTAGGCCAAAAACGGGTTCGAAGCTATTGAACTTGTGCACGAGCGCGCGACCTGCGGACACGAATGCAGCTCCGAAATCTGCTTGGGTGCGGGCAAATTCGGTGTATTTTTTGCTGCTCATTCGAATTTTTCCTTCCAGATTTTTCTAATCTATTTTAGGAATAGATACAAACTTATTAATTAAGTTTACAGAAATCTGTTTTGTGTATTAAAAGATTTGCGAATCTGTGTTAGTAATAACAGATTTTCATGTCAGATTAATTTAGGAGCAAATATTATGTCTTGGTGACCAAGACATATAATGCCTATAAATTAAACTTGATTTTCATTCATTCAGATATCCAAAAACGCAGCTTTTCTGCATCATAGCTCCAGCAATTTTCCTCAGTCAGAAACACACACTGTATCCGTGATCTTTCAGGCAAGTAAGTCAAGTCCGGCTGTACAACAGCTTTAGACGTTGTACCCTGGGAAACAGACGACGAATCTGTTTTAAGGGAAGCGTGTTAAACACGTGCCTCGTCTTTGTTTTACTGCTTTCTTATTACTGTTAATTACATTCTGTCAATTTAATTTCTGTTATTTTATTGTAAATTCGATTTTATAATAAAAGTGTACACCGTTTCCTACAGTAAGAAGGTTGTTGTTATAGAGGTATTTGTGCCAACTAAGGGCATCTCCGCTTAGGTAGAAGGCGATCATATTAAGGCGTTGTGGTGGTGCAATGTTGTAAAAGGAAAAATATTGGTCGGCTTGAAATAGCCAATCCAATGGGTTTGTTCCATCGAATGCAGGAAGGTTGAGTTTTGGTGGGCGTATTTGAAGGTCACGGTTGGGTGGCGGGGCTGTAGGTGGTGGTCGTTGCATAGCTTGAGTGATTGTGGCAACAAGGGTGGCTGTTTGTTCATTTTGGGCACGAGTGATGGTAGCAATAAGGTTGTTTGTTTGTTCATGTTGCGCAACTAACTGTTTTGCTAGGTTCTCAATTTGTAATGAAGAAGCAGCTTGGTTTGCTAGGAGTTTTTCTGTATTTAGGTTGCTGGATGCAACGAGTTTGGAAAGGTTTTCGGACATGGCGGCGATGGATTCTTCGGTGGAGGGTGGATCGCGTTTGGGTGGCATGGTTCGAATTAATGAAAGCACCAATTGATAGAAACCAATTCGAGATGGTCAATCTCCTTCTACTTCTACTGCTAACTAATGAAGGCTAAGACTATAAACTTGCTGCAATTTTCTGTGCTATTCCATTAAAACAAAACAAGACTTTAAATAGGAAAAGATACATATGCATGGCTAAACTTAAGGAATGGAAATAGGAACGTGGGCAGTAGGTTGAACCACTTTCTTATGCATGATACTAAACACTACTATTTTGCATGATAAAACAAAAAAACATGCATGCTAAAGAAATGGAGAAAATGGAGAAGTCTTCCTAAAGACTTGGTCTCTTTATTATGCAACTTAAAACTGACTGGAGATTAAGGTGGTTTGGTGTAGTCCACGTAGTACCGTATCAGTACCAAAATACGAAATGCACGAAAAAAAAATTATCTACATATATTAAAGCAATACAAACTTTAGTGGGTGATGGCGTTTGATAAATCTTCATCTACAACGATGAAAAGGAAACAAGCAATAAAAAACAATAATTAATTTGTTGCTAAGATATCTAACACCAAGCAGTAGCAAATTACAGTACATGAACAGCAAAAGTTAGAGCAAAGCAAATGGTAAAAGAAAAAAAAAACCTAATTTTTTGGCTGCAGGTTGCGCTGGCACGTCGGGTATTCGACGATGGTGATTTCTGTTGGCTTTTATTTGCGGAATTGAAATACGAATAGAAGGACGGAAACCACAACAGTTAACTTCAAGGGTTTGAAATTAGTATCCAAACCGTACGCCTGTGATACTTCGGTAAAAAATTGCATAGTTTCTTTTTGGGGGATTGATAAATGGCGGATAGGATTTGACGGGCTGGCATATAAAGCTAGGCCGACTAAGTCAGAGAATCCGCTTGCTCGGATACCGTGTTAAACATCGCAAAGCCCGTTAGGTACGTGTTGTGTTTATTTATAAACTATGTATAATGTTACATAAGATAACCTAATTAACCATAGTACGTGGACCTTAACTCACATCGGGCTCAGCCGCTTAGGCCATTTCTAACATCTAATAGGTACAAGACATGCAAATTCAATGTGTAGAGCTTGAAGCAACTAAGGATAGAGAGGGTCGCTCGAGTTTTAACCGATCTTCCAACAAAACTTCCTTTCCTTCAAATACGACTTTGATTTTACAAAACTTTGGGGCGTTAAGTACTATCTGAACAAGAGTCCGCCCACTCCCTTTCTTGCTACTACTCTTGAGTAACCTGTTATGAAAAGTGACAATATGATTGTGAGAATATATTAAGAGCGGAACCAAACATGTGATGGTCAGATGTACGTATCGGTACCTTAGGGATGATTTAGTAGCACCCAACACCAGTTTTTTTATATTAAGAATTGGAATGAGTTCGAGAATAGCCTTCGCTTCCGTGTCACTCTCAATAAGCAAGGTTTCAACTTGAACCTATAACACCATAAGTATATGAATTTCATTCTCATAGAATTGATAATTTATATAGATAGATGTAGAACATGGAGTGTGTGATATACCTTTGAAGAAGAACAAAGGTTAAGAAACTTCTGAAGGTAATCAATCTTCTTTCTTCTTTCTTGACCAAGGTAGCTTTTCTTCTGCTCCGCATTCGCATGACTTATAGGTAACTTCCCCACTGTACGTTCAAAATCGAGTATATTTCATTACCCGTTATCGGATATGCTTATGGTCCATGCACTTGTTAACTAAAAATTTTAATTCGTGTGAAGATTGTAAAATTCCATATTTACTTAGATACACATTCAAAACTAAAAATTTGTGGTTAAACAAGATATTTAGGTAACTTAATTTCTACTACGTACGTTTCAATATTATTCTTCACTATACTATTTTGGATTATCTCAAAAATACTTGTCCATTTCTAAAAATATGTTAAGAATTTAATTCGACTTTACCATATTACTTTTAATAGAGGTTATTGTTACAAGCAATAATTTTTTTTAATTAGTTACTTGAGGGGAGGGCTGAGCATTTGGACCGGTGACCCGGACCGGACCGGAAAACTGGATCGGACCGATAGGACCGGACCGGACAATTTTTGTCCCTTTCCAGAGTTTTAGACTAATTCGGTCCTCGGTGCGGTGTGGTTCGATCTTATCAAAAGCCCGTCAATATGTTTAATAGGACAGGACCGAAGACCGAACCAGACCGAACTATTTCGGTCCGGTTTCGGTCTGGGATTTTGGACCAGTTCGGTCCATGTCCGGTTTAATTTTGTTCTGTCTGATCCGGGCCAAATGCTCACTCCTAGTTGAGGGTAAAATTAATATTCTCCAAAAATTATAAGAAAAAAAACTGTAATAATACTTAATATTTTTTAAAACTATGGACAATAATTTTAAGATAGAGAAAGTAATAACCATACGTTCACGTCACCCATCTTAGCCCAAATTTTTTATAAGTACTTGTTTGTTTTCTTTAAGTTTAATAAACAGAAAAATGAGTAAAAAAATAATAATTAGAAAGAGCTAAAAACTAATGGATAAAGGACAAGTTATAGACGATGAATGCAATTTAAAACTAATGAAGGTTTTTTTTGGAGGTTTTGAGTTCAAAATCTGTTAAAAGAATTTTCAAGCGAAGCAGATAAGGAGTTTAACATAATAAACGAGAGTTCGAATAAAACATCTCATTACACGACTCGACCCACTAATCACTAACATTTTCTGTCTAAAAAAAATTAGAAACATAGACCATATATGTAGTAGTTTACTATTTTCTTATTTTATGAACAAATATTCAAAAGTCCCCGATTGACCCGTCTAATATCACACCTTATCATTATTATATCGTTTCATAGTATGAACATTAGAAAATGAGAATTTGTTTTCATATATATGGATTTGAACAGGAAAGTGTAATAATACATTTATTTTACGAGTTTTGACTGAGAGACCAGCGTATAGTAATGAATAATGAGAATCTAAACCACTATATTATTTATCTGATAAAATTCAAAAGATATGAGTAAAATCTTAGGAGTCCGTAATAAAAAGCTAAAGATAAGGTAAATTCTGCACTTACTAGGACTGGGAATGAAGTGGACCTCTGGCGAGACGTAAAGCAAATACAGTATGGTAGTAGACTCATTTACAATGTTACCGAGCGTCCAGAGTAGCGCATTCTTGCTCGCGCAAAACAGTTCCTCAGTTCCTTTCCATACGACCACGTAGATAACCTCCTTCGCGTTACCATAGAGAAACAAATCTCGATCGTTACATGTACAAGTACTGTCATATTCTTCACTTTCGTCATCATTGTCTTCGACTATCCCGTGATAAATCCAGCTGTTACTATTATTGATGTTGTTGTTGTTGATCGGAGGTGACAGAATGTCGTCGTCTGAAACGATGCCTTTCATAGACATATTGATGATGGTTTTGTTTTGTTTGACACAATCATATTGGCAATGATATGGCATGAGTTGTAAAACCAATTAATACTATTTATTATTTCCTTCATATGCGTTGACATATTCCCTTCACTTATTTTATTGCGAGTAATATATTATGTTACTCGTATATGCTCTCCAACCTATAGAAAGCCTTATTTTCATTTAGTCAACATAAAACGAAGTTAATGATAATGATGAGCTAATGATACAATCGACAGCAAGAAACATGAGCGGAGCTACATAAGTGTTAGGTGTGATATAGACTACGCACGTTTTGAGAAAACGAAGTGTAACAAAATTTTAAAACTGCTCTATTTTTAGTATGTGTAACCTTCAAAAAAATTTGTGCTATTTGCAGATATGTATACGTATATTTTTGTTTGATAAAAGTTTGTGTTACTTTTTGGAGTACTAAAGTACGTACAAATTCCACATTGAAAGTTATTCGCTATTATTTAATTACATCTATTTTTTAATTTATAGTTTTCTCTTTGCATTTTAGTCGTCTGGTATAATTTTATATGTGACTACCCCGTATTATAATAAAAGTCAGTTATCCGATGTACCATAGAATATGCTTTTGGCTTGTTATAAATATAAAACCTTAAATATAATAATAAATATAAGGAACTTGTGTATGAAATATTAAACAATTAGTCTTCTCTACATACGTTTTTATAATAATTGTTTTGTATTTTGACAAGCAAGACCTTGGCTATCGGACGAATCAATCAGTCGACAAACTGAAGTTTATGTTTGGAATTTATAAAAAAACTATAACTATTAACACGTTAATAATCATGAGTACGCGACGAAATATAGATATCACGTATAAACAAGTAATTAACATAAACGATAAAAAATCACGTATCTTTTAACGATGGATTAACACTTTTATCAAAGAACTAATATAACCGAAAAGCCAATTAAAGGTCAAAGTTGTAGGTTTAGATAATCTCGTATATCATTAATCTGTGGAATGGATACAATATACACCAATACATCGAATGTTCTAGTTACGGGCTTGAGCCCAACATAAATACACATAAGTATACGGGCTAACACTCCCCCGGAGTTGGAGCGGGAGGACAACGGACGCTCAAACTGTTACGAAACTCCTCAAATAATGCAGAAGGTAATCCCTTTGTGAAAATATCTGCAAACTGATAACGAGACGGAACATGAAGAACACGAACCTGACCAGCAGCAACCAAATCACGAACAAAATGTATGTCAATCTCAATGTGCTTCGTTCGTTGATGCTGGACCGGATTACATGATAAATATACAGCACTGACATTATCACAATACACAAGCGTAGCGGAAGATAAAGGTGTGTGCAACTCACGTAATAAGTTCCGTAACCAGCAAGTCTCAGCAACAACATTAGCAACCCCCCGATACTCTGCCTCAGCACTAGAGCGAGAAAGCGTTGGTTGACGCTTAGAGGACCAAGAGACTAAATTGTTGCCAAGAAATACACAATAACCCGAAGTGGAACGCCTAGTAGTGGGACAACCAGCCCAATCTGCATCTGTATAAGCAACCAAGGATGTAGTAGAAGAAGAAAATAACTGCAAGCCATATCCTAATGTACCCTTAACATACCGTAAGATCCGTTTAAGAGCCAAGAAATGAGGCTCTCGCGGATCATGCATATATAGACAAACTTGTTGAACAACATAAGAAATGTTTGGTCGAGTAAAGGTAAGATATTGGAGAGAACCAGCAAGACTCCGATAGAAAGCCGGATCAGAAACCTGATCACCATCGGCACCTAATTTAGACTCAGTATCGACAGGAGTCCTACTACTGTTACAATCAACCATACGAGCCCGCTCAAGTATACCAAGGGCATACTTCCGTTGAGATAAAAATAATCCAGTAGAATCCCGCGTCACAGAAATACCCAAAAAATAACTCAAAGAGCCCAAATCTGTCATAGAAAACTCCGTATGTAAAGAATGAATAACCTGATGTAACAAAACCTCGGAAGAAGCGGTAAGCACAATATCATCAACGTATAACAATAAATACGCAGTATCCATCCCGTTTCTGTAAATAAATAAAGAGGAATCACAACGACTGTGATGAAACCCAACACGAGTAATATAAGATGCAAAACGCTGAAACCAAGCTCTAGGGGCCTGCTTGAGCCCATAGAGAGACCGCTGTAGTAAACACA
Organism: Glebionis coronaria; assembly: GCA_025667525.1. Taxonomy (NCBI): domain Eukaryota; kingdom Viridiplantae; phylum Streptophyta; class Magnoliopsida; order Asterales; family Asteraceae; genus Glebionis; species Glebionis coronaria. Next base: position 480,319,784 of record CM046881.1, on the reverse strand, counting down.
CATAATCAGGATGCTTAGAATTAAGAAACCCGGGAGGCTGATGCATATAAACCGTCTCGGACAAATCACCATGCAAAAAGGCATTCTTGACATCAAGTTGATGAATCGGCCAATGTCGAGATGCCGCCAAACTAAGAACAGTGTGAATCGTACCCGGTTTAACAACCGGACTAAAGGTCTCATCAACATCAACCCCCTCAATCTGTGTGCTACCGTTCGCTACAAGACGAGCCTTGTAGCGACTAAGTGTGCCATCCGCTAAATACTTATGGCGAAAAAGCCACATACAAAGGACAATGTTGGTGTGTGTGGGTCTCGGTACTAAAGTCCAAGTGCAATTTTTAATGAGCGCATTATATTCATCGTGCATAGCATTTTGCCAATTTGGATCATCAAACGCAGCAGTATACGACTTAGGTAAAGGTGAGACAGTTGACACATGACAATTATACTTCGGATTAGGATGATTAGTCCCGACTCGATAACGTGTGACCATTGGATGAATCGATGCAGGGTTTGGGTTTTCTGGTGGATCAAGGATAATAAGGGAAGGGGAAACATTAGAGTGGTCTTAGGGTGAGGCATGTTGAGGTTGGGTCGATTCAGTTTGAGTTGTAGGAGGAGAGTGCGGTGGAGTCATGGGTTGTGGAATGGTAGATGTAGTATTAGTATTATTAGTGGCATGAGTTGGTGTTGAAGGTTCGGCTATAACAGTTAACCAAAGGGGTTGAGTGGGTATATCTGGTGCATCATCTAAAAACGAGTAGGAAGGCATCGAAACGGGTGAATGGGAGCCATATGGGAAAACGGTTTCATCAAAGGTGACATGGCGGGATATAAGAATTTTGTTGGTGTTTAACGCAAGACATCGATACCCGCGATGATTGGAGGCGTACCCCAAAAAAATCGAGGGTGTGGCACGGGGTTCAAGTTTATGATTGGGATATAAGTGAGGGTAACATAAACATCCAAAAGTGCGTAAAAGGCTATAATCTGGGTTGATGCCAAATAAACGTGTATAAGGTATGTCATTGTTGATTGCAGTGGAAGGTAAAATATTGAGTAATTGAATGGCCATATTGAGAGCTTCAACCCAAAATGTTGGTGGAAGGGTGGCTTGAAAAAGTAAGGTACGGATAACATTGTTGATGGTACGAATCATTCGCTCAGACTTTCCATTTTGCTGGGAGGTTTTAGGACATGAAAACCGAAATTGAATTCCATTGGCGGCAAAAAGTTTGTGCAAGGTGTTGTTGTCGAATTCACCACCATGGTCACACTGAAAAGAGCGAATCTCACGCTGAAACTGGGTATGAACATATTTACGAAACAACAAAAATTTAGACAATACATCAGATTTACTTAACAAAGGATAGACCCAAACAAAGTGGGAATAATGATCCAAAAACAGGACATAATATTTAAATCCTGAAAGACTCGAAATGGGTGAAGTCCATACATCCGCATGAATAATGTCAAAACAAGAAGTAACCACAGTATTGGAACTAACGAATGGAAGCCTCACGTGTTTGCCAAGCTGACAAGCGTGACAAAGAACGGGAGGTTTCTCTTTATTACACGAAATAAAATTATTGGAAACAAGACGACGTAACACTTCACTTCCTGGATGTCCAAGACGTTGGTGCCACGTATGTTGACTCACAATAAAGGCATGTGGAATTGAAGTTGGAGCTGTAACTGGGTAAAGGTCCCCCGTGCTGTCACATCAGAGAAGTACCCGACGGGTCATGAAGTCCTTTACAGAAAAAACAAACGCGTCAAATTCAACAGTGCAATTATTATCACGAACAAATTGACGAACAGAGATAAGATTTTTAACAATATGAGGAGTAATGAGGACGTTTTTTAAATGTAAAGATCTAGATGGAGTTGGCAAAACACTATGGCCTGTATTAGTGACGGGTATAGAATGACCGTCACCAACAAAGACAGACGAATAACTACACTTGTTAAAAACATCACTAAGATTAGTAACGGAATTATTAAGATGAGAACTCGCACCTGTGTCCATATTCCATGTGCCCGTCGTAGGATCATGAAGTGTCCCGGTCGCAAATGCATGCGGTAAAGTGGTTTCTTGTCCTTGAGTAACCGAGAGCCCCATACTACTGGTATTAGCCATCGAGTTAACAATCGGTGTGGCCACGCTATTCTATTGGGCCACGTGAAGCTGATGGGCCTGAACCGGTTGGATTAGTTGTTGTGCCGGGCTATATGAGTGAGCTGGAGGGTAAGAGAAACCTGGTGGAACAGTGCCATAACCATAGGGCTGATAAAGAGGACTGAGTGGCTGAGCAGGTGGCACATAGTAATACGGGCTGGGTGGAGCAATAGGTGGGCTAGCTGTTGGGCCAACAGTGGAGTTGTAAGCCACAGGAGACCTTGATGTGCCCACGTGAGGTACAAATGAGGATGGTAATTTGTTACTTTCATTTTGACCAGAAGATACCAACTTTTTATTCAACCCCGAAGTACTTAATAATTTGGACAGTACCTCATCACTATTGTTGCCATTACTATTTTTATTCCCACTAGGTTTGGCATTTGCATCATGCACGAACTTACAAGCTTCTCCAAAACGACAAGTTCCCTTAACAAAGTTATAACAAGGCCTCCAAGACTTAACTTGAGGATTAAAAGGGGGGCGATTATTACCTGTGTCGGCTACAAAAACCATAGGAGATGAGGAGTCTGTAGGTAAAGCAAGTTCTTTTGAATTCAAACGCATCTCTTCGGTAATCAACAAAGAGCGCGCTGTTTTGAGATCGGGAAAAGTGTCTTTATAATGCATATAGCCACAAACTTGATTATACTTTTCCGGGAGACCTTCAAGCGCATAATGAACTACATCTTCGTCATTTACATGAGAATCAAGACTTGTGAGAATGGTGACAAGAGATTCAATTTTCTGAAAATAAGCCTCCATGCTTAGTGTTCCAAGTTTAATGGATCTCAATTCCGCCTTCAAAGCGGAAGTACGAGAGCGTTTGTTGTCCTTCACAATGTCGGTAATAAGACCCCAAGCCTCCTTAGCAGATTTGGGACGTGCAATCACTAACCTCTTTTGTAGTGCATCGGAGAGGGTCGTAAATATCCAAGAGAGAATGATTTTGTCCACTTTAAGCTCGTCCGATGTGAGTGGGGTTGAGGTGCTTGAACCGGTAGCATCGATACTATCATGAATAAACTTAGTAAGATCATAGCTGGAGCAAAGTTGTTCAAAAAAGAACTCCCATTCTCCATAGTTCCAGTTGTCAAGATCGAGCTTCACAGGAACCCGTGTTAAGAGATGATGATGAGTGACAAGAGATAGTTTTTCCGACAATGAAACAGTAACAGCAGTTCCTGTCATGGTGATTTATATGCGGGTGAATATAAGTAGGGGTTTGGGTGGGTACGAACTGTGTAGTATGTAGAGATTAGTAAAGGGTAGGTTTTTGACGTGGGAAATTATTATGGGTGTTTAGGGCTGTGGGTGAGTAACACTATCACACAAAAAGCAAACTAACGAACCAAGAAAGGAACAGATGTGTATGAACAAAAAGACACCAATAAATTAGACGTGTGGATCCAGTGACTTAAAACACGAATCACCAACACGTAGTATAATCGTGTGGACTGGTAACCAGAGTACCAATCACCAACACTTGAAGCTGTATGAAGAAAAAAAAAGGAAGCGGCAGATTTGTTTTGTGGTTAGGGTTTTAATATGGATCTACAATGGCTGCTGATACCATGTAGGTTTAGATAATCTCGTATATCATTAATCTGTGGAATTGATACAGTATATACCAATACATCGAATGTTCTAGTTACGGGCTTGAGCCCAACATAAATACACATAAGTATACGGGCTAACAAAAGTATGATTTCTCTAAGTACACACACTAACAAACAATAAGTATGCTAGTACGTAAGTGTTAAACAACCAATAAACTACCCCTTTTGAATCAATCAACACACGAAACCGTATTGGTTTCTTCTTCGCCGATCGCCGAAAACCAAACACCCATTTGTGGGTTTATATTGATCGGACCAAAGAAAAGAAAAAGAGAGAAAAGTAATTTAAGGAGTACAAGTGAATAATAAGGTATTCAATACCTCTTTATATACTTGTAATAACTTGGTGATCAAGCAACCAAACCTAAAAGCTTCATGAGCTTCTGTTTCTTTTTCCTTGACTTTCCTTTCTTGGTTTATTTGTTTAATATAATTAATATTTAATACAATATTAGTTATATATTGCTTAACGATTTACGCATGCGTCTCCTTAGGCTTAGGACGACTTCTGTACATATATTATTTCATGTACATATTCTTTCAGCTCCCACTTGGACATGCACAATAATATAATAAATAATATTGGTTCGCGTCTAGCAACACGGCAACACTCTAAAAAAACTCTCAAGTGTAGTTTTCCTTAAAGTACATATAAATGACTTCAACATTTACTGTTCCTTTGTTTCTCAAATGTCATGTTAATAATGAATATGGATTGATGTCATTCCATTTTAAATATTATGTTTCTCGTATTACAAAACTAAATCAAGATTACCAATCTAATCGAGACAAATCTAGATTACCATTGGGTACGGCCGTACACACATATGATTAATTAAACGTGGCCCAGTAGCACTATTCTTCAAGCCTTTTTGAATGAACAAGTTCTACCTTGACTACACGTGCCTCTTACAGGATTCAGGATACAAATGATTATAACATTTATTACTACCTTGTCCAGGATAATGTTAGAACTATAGCAAAAAGTATCATCCACATATATAAGACTTGCTTGCATCTCAAGTCAAAAGATTTGGTAATGTAAATCATTTACAAGTTTCACTTAATGAAGACGATCCATAAAGTGATTGACTTGTTGGTAGGAGATGTCCAATATGCAACTTTTGAATATTGTGTGAGTTGGTGAACCGTTCTTTCATATTCTATGAATATTACCATCACTCAAATATGTCTTAATTCAATTATATTCCCATATAATTGATCGACTCAAACTATTTAGAATAACATATTAATCAAGGATTTAAACATGCAAAAATAGGACCAACAAATATAAATGAAGATGAACATATCAAATACTTCATTTCATAGAATAAATATTGTTTAACAATATCCTTCATCCAAATACTAAAAGATCAACACATGATGACTCTAGTTGAAGAATCATGTCTCAAGATATGATGATCACACTTGTTGAAAAGGCATATATTTCATGAAGTTCTGCTAGGTTTGATCTTTGGAATTTTGAGAATACTTATTTCAAATTCACAATTGTGAAGATCTCTAAACATATATAATGATTGTTATTATGTACGTTTCTATATATGAACACACAACAAAATGAGAGTATTGTTGTTATACATCATATAAGACGTGTGAGTCTAATAAAACACCTTACTGAAAACAATTATCTTTAATAACTTCAAAAACTATAAAGTATTCTTTATTCTTTTAATATGTATTGCAACAGTATGCTCAATTGAGCATAACTAGTCCACTTATTCATCACAAAGATGAAATTATACTATGACTAGTATTGAGTGTTATCTCAATTAAACTATCATCCATGTCTAGAAATATCACTATAATTCATTATAATCCTTAAACTATAAATTATTACTATGATAATATTTTGTGTCTTTCTTAACTCTAAGTTTGTTGACAATAATAATTACATATTATTATCATATAGAATATTCATTACTTGGAACAATTCAAGTGAGTAATAATTATTCTATCACAAACAAATCTTATCATAACATTTGTACTAATCATCTAAATTATTTTCTTACTAAGAAATCGTTGTTTTCAAATCTTCTTGTACGTATACAAGTTTTACAATTTATCTGTAACAACCCACTTTGATAAGGAGGCCGTTATGTCATAATCATGGCGTGTCATCAAAGCATAATAAAGGCATAATGTCATAAAGACATAAAAGACCAACAAGACAGTCGGGATCAAACATCGGCTCCTAACATAAGCTCAACATGAATGAAAAATAAAGGAGGTCTAAAGGACAACACATATGTCCAATCAAAATATAAGTATTAAATGCAAAAAGGAAAGGAGTCTAAGGTAGCTCTCATCCTAAGCACATACTCCAAATGCCCAAATCCTGTCCTTAGGTACCTGCCGTATGAGACATGAAAAGAAATACGGCTAAGCAATACGCTCAGTGCACGTATATAAAGACATGATAAGAATAAATGTAACATGAATAAGAATATAAAAGCAGCGTAAATAACGTGCATGTCCTAAAGAAAACCTGGGAGATAATCTGTGAAACATGAAGGATAACTGAAATGTCATGAGTTGTACATGCGATATAATTGAGATATGAAGCATGAAGAATAACTGAAATGTCATGAGTTTTACATGTAATATAAGTGAATGCCCACGAGCTAATTTAGGTCATAACATGTCATGCATAATAATAATATCAACGTGTGCATGAATAAATAGAGGGACTGCCTCGTCATGCTATAGAGGGGTGACCTCTATTAACTGTAACATGGGTGGAGTGATCAACTCCAATGTGATGGGGTGTAGAGCACACACCAAACCAATCACCTTGTACGTGTAAACTTGTAAACTAGGATCCACCCATTCGCCCCATAATAATAATAATGGCCAACTTGTAATATAACGTGTAACATGAAGGGATGCTATGAGAAATCACTCTCGTCGCGGAAGAGTCATGACACATGTGCCTCATATGTCATGGTCATGGTACCTCCATAACTAGCTGGTAAAGTATGTAAGTCATGTTCATGCATGTAAATAGCTCGGGCAATACGTGGATCATGAAATAGACAAATGAAAACAGGGCAGTCATGAAAAGATTTATAACATGAAACCGGTGAGAACATGTGGCATAGAATTCGTGGAATCCTAATCATGAAAAGAATGTATGTCCTTACTGATAGGACCGAATATCCGTACCTTGTGTCCAGTAACCGGTGAGAGAGATGAAAAGTGGAAGAGAACTACTCCAACTTCACGTGGTCTACGTGTTTAAAGGACGTGTATGAGTTTCTTGTTGATGATATAAGTTACTTGTTAATGGCTTGAGTTACTTGTTTATGGTTTATCATGGCTTTCCTTAATGTTATACGTTCATGTGTTCTTGATTAATGTATTTCATGATTCTTATGTTATTATACTTGATATTTCCATAACTAGTAACTTTACATAAATAGCAGATTTCCATAACTAGTAACTTTCCATAAATAGCAGGTTTCCATATATAGTAGCTTTCCAAAAATAGCAGGTTTCTATATATATAGTAACTTTACAAAAAGATTATGTTTCCATAAATAGTATGCTTCCAAAAATAGCAGGTTTTTATATATATTAACTTTCCAAGAATAGTAAGTTTCCATAAATAGAAATAAGCTTGTTTAATATACGTAGGTAATTTAACTTGTTCAAATCGTGTAACATCTTTTAATCAAATAATCCGATTTCAATAAGTATATTAAATAAGCCAATTACTCAATAAGTACATATAAATTAGTCTAATCTTAATAAGCATATAAGTCATGGATTATTAATTCATGGATTATTAAGCCATGGTTAATGATAAGCATTATATTAATAAATCATGATTTAGATAAGTAAAATACTAATAAAGTCTAACTTAATAAATAACTTTAATATGTCATGAATTTATAATTAATTGTCAATAAATAATATGTCATGAATTACATTTGATTACTAATTAAGCCTTACACTTAATACGCAACTTTTAATTAACTCAAATAACAATACACCCATATTAATAAGTCCAATTTAAATTAAGCCGGTTCATAATAAGTCCATGAATTAAATAACCGGTTCATAATAAGCTAAACAATTTAGCCAAAAAATAACCAAACACCCCCTTTGTGTGGTTGCGGCTTCTTAACACAAGTACCCACTGCTGCCTAAAAGCTTGCGGCTCCACAGCCTAAAGTCCCACCGTGACCCCCTTTTGGGGTTGCGGCTGCCCTGTACAACCTACCCACCGAGCAGTTTTAGCTTGCTGTTGTTAGGCCAGCAGTACCCACCGAGAGTTATATCTCTCGGCTGCTGAGCCAAACATCCACCGAGAGAACCCCTTAATGGGGTTCTCGGTTTCCGTGCCACGAAGCCCAAACCAAACGTGATTCCCTTCTTGTTTTTATTATTGATTTCATGTTTTCATATCATAATCAATTTAATTCATAATTAATTCCTTGAAAAAATAAATAAAATATTAAGATTTGATGATTACCGAATGATATAGAAAGGAGTAATGAATTAACACGAACACCCCCATAAGATCGAGATCAAAACACAATTTTTCCTCCTTGTTTTCTTGTGGTGGCCGGCGGCTAGACACAACACCCTTAGGGTTTTTGATTTTTTTGTTAACTTGATGAAATGAGAAAACGGTAATGTGTTTTCTTAGTTGTTTCAAATGGGTCTGGCTTGGGCTTTATTTCTTATAAGGCTTATGTTTAATATAGAGTCCATTTTTAATTATTCATATCGTAACTTGTGTTCTCGTATGTTCATGAATTTCCTGTAATTTTCGTGATATAACTTGTCATGTCTTATTTATTATACGTAATACTTGTCGTGAATTAATTAAAGATTAAAAGTTATAATTAATAGGTATTTTTATACGGGTTTTACAACTCTTTCACTCTAAAAGAATAATTCATCCTCGATTTAGAAACATGATGTGACTAAAAAGAACATGCTCGGGTCATGGGATAAAATGAGGATAAGAAGTCCGGGTCGACTCCTTAGTTTCCCAAGTGGCTTCCCGCTCGGGATGGGTCCTCCAAAGAGTCTTGATGACAGGAAAAGTCTTGTTCCTCATGACCCTATCTTGACAATCTAGAATAGTTTCTGGTTCCTCAACCTAAGATAGATCCTCATGAATCTGATCGAGTGGATACGATATAACGTGCGAAGGATGATACTTGTAACCTCTGAGTAATAATACATGAAACGTATTGTGAACGTGATACGTGAAACATATTGGGAACATGATACGTAAAACATGTCGTGAACGTGATACGTGAAACATGTTGTGAACGTGATACGTGAAACATATTGCGAACGTGGGATAACTGAGGAGTAATGCAAAACGATATGAGACGAGATGTGAAACGTGACGTGAAACGTCTGACTTAGGATCGAAAGCTGTGCTAAACTTGAGTCTGGTTACCCAAGCTTTCGGTAAGCCTTTCCAGAAACGATACGTGAAACGTGAATCATGAGATGGAACAAGAACATGAACGTGGACAAGGTCATAAACGTGAACGCGAACATGAAATTAAATCTCTATCTGATATGATCGCTGATGGAGTACCGTGTAATCGTACGATCTCTTGCTGAAATATCTCTGCTAACTTGCTAACTGAGTAATCCTTGCGGATAGGAAGAAAATGTGCAGACTTGGTCAAACGATCGACAACAACCCAGATAGCATCATGCTTCCTCTGAGTTTGTAGTAGTCCGGTAACAAAATCCATGGAGATCTTGTCCTACTTTCATTCAGGAAATTTTAATGGCTGTAATAAACCACTAGCACGATGGTGTTCTATCTTAACCTGCTGGCATGTTAAACACTTAGATACGAGAATAGCTATATCTTGTTTTATACCGATCCACCAAAAATGTTGTTTGAGATCATGATACATTTTTGTAGAACCCGGATGAATAGAAAATAAAGAACTGTGAGCCTCGGTCAACAATGCCTCTCTTAGTGTAGGATCCTCTGGAACACATAATTTAGTACCCTGCCGTACAATGTCGTCATCATCAATGCGGAACTCGGTCTGCTGATCAATGTTCTGAATAATTGCCCATATCTCTTCGTCATCCTTTTGAGCTGCCTTAATTCAAGAAATCAAGTTTGGCTCAACTCTCAGACTAGCACAGAAACCATTATGTCCACGTACAAATAGTTCGATTTCTAAACGCTCAAGATCGTGAATAATCTCCTTCGCTACCTTAATGCCAACTATTGATAGGTGTGAAAACACCCATCCTTTGACCACTTAATTATAATAATAACCAAGCCAAAACGTGTATTTTATGTCGTAAATGTCAGAATTATGCGTGGTTTGTGTTTTTATTGTGTTTTAGGACCAAAAGATGAAAAACGAGGAAAACACGGGCTTTTATCGAAGAAAAAGACAAAAGACAAAGTCAAAAGATCAAGAGTGCAAAAAGAACGGAAGTCCAAGGCCTATTCTGAAGATTTATCGAAGAAAAAGTCTAAAGACGGAAGTTTAATGAAGTCGAAGAACCAAGTCTAATAGAAGAAGAAAATTATAAGACGAGTTATATTCATAACGATAAATCCCAATACAACGTCGAGAAAGTCGAAGAATTTAAAAGACGGAAAGACGAGAAGAAATAAGAAAGCACCAACACATTTTCCTCCTCCTATATATAGCCCTTAAACACTTCATTAAGAAGGAGTAGATTTTTGTTTTATTTTTGTAAGGTAAGTAGGAGTAGATTAATATACTTTCTCTCTCTAATTTTTCTTAATGTTTTTCAAGCTTTCTCTTTAATCTTGTGTCAAATCTTTGATCTTTAATCTTTTACATTCAAGTATTTAATCATTCTCATTCTTCCCTTCTTGTTTTAAATAGTCTTTTGTTGATTTGTTTGATCTTCAAGTTTTAATCTTTAAGTTTATTTCAATTTTAAATGTTTTCATAAGTTTAATCTTTTTCTTGTAGTTTATCTTATAAATCTCGTTTGTTTAGTGTTTTGAAAGTTTCTTATTAGTGTTTATTTATTTCTTTTTATTGTTTGATTTGGTAAGTTTAGATTACTGCTTATTTAAACATAGCTTATTCGGTTTTGCTTATTTCCATTTTATTTGCATCGGAAAAGGATTTTGATTTTCCTACTGTTATTCCGACGCCTGCATCAGAAAAGGGTTTTGGGATTCTGACGCCTTATTCCGACAGGCGTATCGGAAAAGGGTTTTGGATTCCGATCGCCATTCCGATCACGATTATGACGGTAGGGTTATTTGCATTCCGACAGGTTTTATTTTTACTTATTCCGACGGTTTCGTTTTACTACATTCTGATAGCCTTATTGTTTACATATTCCGACAGTTTCTAGTGTTTACATATTCCGATAGTTTGATTTATAGTTATTCTGATACTTTCGTTTTTAATACATTCCGATAGTTTTGTTTTAGCTTATTCCGATTGCTTTCTGATCGTAGCATTCCGATGGGATTCCGACACCAGGATATTCCGATGGAGTCCAAGTTTCTATTTTCGTCAATTTAATTTTTCCCGCCATTCTTAGTTAGAGTTATTTTTAATTGTCTTAACTTAGATTTATTTTGAAGTTTTCATTTTTTTAACTTTTAAAATTTACCTTCTTAAGTTTAATTTTTCGTCATTTAGTTTTTAGTATTAATTTTTAGTTTTAAATTTCAAACTTCCACTTTTACTTAACGACATTTACATTTTCTTTTACATTTTCATTTATATTACATTTTCATTTTACTTTAGTTTAAAATAGATAACCTTTTCCCTTTATATTCCACCAAGAACGACTGAGTCGCACTGTTAACGGTAATCAGTTCGAAAAGATCGGTTCAACGAACTTTCACACGAGAAAATCTCTTGTATTAAATGGCGCCGCTGCCGGCTCTTTTCGTGAAGATAAACGGTTTTCTATGAGAGACGCGTTGGATTTTGGGATCCGTTCACTCTTGAACGTTATTTTCCTTGTCTAATTTTCAAAAAATTTCAAAAATCCTAAAAAATATAAAATTTTCCAAAATCCAAAAAAATAGAAAAACATAATGTCTATCTTTCTTTTCCTTTTGTAGGTGTGTATGCGTACCCATGCTCATAAGAAGAAAGCAACTCAAGCCGAAGTCGAAACTCAACCTATTGTCACCTTGGACAATCGACCAATGATCGAGCTTTTGCAATCTCACGTAGAGGGTAACACCGATGCTATTTTCATACCCGAGATTGGAGCCAACAACTTTGAGCTCAAATCCGGCTTCATTCAAATGGTCTCTAATCAACCATTCTTGTGGCGTACACTTGGTGATCCTCATGACCATATCAAAAGGTTTCTTCAACTCACTAATACGGTCAAGTTTAATGGGGTTTCACAAGAGGTAATTCGCTTGCAACTTTTTCCTTTCTCCTTAGAGGGACAAGCCCGACATTGGCTTGATAAGGAACCGCCACAAAGTATTCTTACGTGGTCGGATTTAGAGACCAAATTCATCAACTACTTTTTCCCATCCTCACGTACTATCGCTTTGCGGAATGAAATCATTAACTTCGAACAAAAGTACGGTGAGACATTTAGTGAATCTTGGGACCGTTTTAAGGAACTTTTAAGAAAGTGTCCACAACATGGTTTCACAAAAGTGCATCAAATTAATACTTTTTACAATGGTTTAAGCATGAATGACCAAGATTCACTAAATAGTGCCTCGGGGGTAACATTTTGGATAAGTCTTCTAATGGCGCATGGGATATTATTGAGAATAAATCTAAAGTGCAAACCAAAAGTGTTCGGGCTAATGTGGCTAGTGTTAGCACTAGTGACACCGAAAGGAGACTTGATAAGCTTACTACGGTTGTTGAAGCACTTGCTTTACAAGCCGTTAACAATGCTAAAAACAACAATGCTATTAATATAACTTGTGAAACTTGTGGTGGGCCACACTCTTATGCTAATTGTGATAAAGCTTATGATCAATCTCACGGGGAAGTGCATGCTTACAACAACACCGAGAGAGTTCATTTCAAGCCTAATGTCGATGTTAATCACTTGTCTTAGAACTCGACAAATTATTTGGCTCCACCCAGTTTTCAACAAAGACCACCACAACCTAACCAAAACAACCAAGGGCCGCCAAGAGCTAATTTTCAAGGTAACGCCAATGTGAGGGGCTTAAATGCAAATCAGGGAAATTACCAAATGCAAAATCAAGGCTTTCCAAACCAAGGTTTCAATCCTCAAGGTTTTCCACCTTATAACCAATATCCAAACCAAGGTTTTCAACAAGGGTTCAATTTACCTCATCCACCAATGGACTTGGTTTTGCAAAAGTTGAATGAACATGAGAAAATTATGCAAGCAATTCAAGAATCTACTAGACAAATTCAAGAGTCCACGGATAGGAAATTCGTTCAAATATTACAAACCCTTCGCCCCCAAGGTGCTCTTCCTTCTACCAGCGAAACAAACCCTAGAGCGAATGTAAGTGCTATTACTACGCGAAGTGGAGCAACTCTTGTAGGACCTTCTATCCCTCCTCAAGTTACTCTACCTACACCTCCTCCACCTCCATTTATTCCTCTTACTTCCACGCCTAGTACTAGTTCTCCATTACCGTCTCCACCTCTTACGGAAGAAGTACCTAAACAAAACCCTCCACCAACCCCACTTACCACCTCTAAACCTTCTACTTCTCACCCTTCAACAACTCAACCTGTACCTGCTACACCCACACCACCTAAAACCAACATCCCTTATCCTTCTCGGTTAGACAAGTGCAAATTTCTCACAAAAGAGGATTCTCAAGTTAATTCCTATTTGAAGATGATATCTCAAATGAATTTCAACATCATCCTTGTTGAAGCACTTGTCCAAATGCTGAAATTTGTCAAAGCATTCAAGGAATTGTTTAGCAAGAAGGAAAAGATGGTTGAGCTTGTCAACACACGCTTAAATGAAAACTGTTCTGCAGTCATTCTTAAAGAACTTTTAGAAAAACTTGGAGATCCCGATCGTTTTGTGTGGCCTTGCATTTTTAACAAAGATGAAGAATTTACTGCCTTAGTCGATCTAGGGGAAAGTATTAATTTGATGCCCTTAACTGTTTGGAAAAAGATATCATTACCCGACCTTACACTGACGAAGACGACTCTTGAGCTAGAAAATCGCACTCTCGCTTACCCCGTTGGTATTGCCGAAGATGTATTTATTAAAGTTGGTACCTTCACTTTTCCGGTCGATTTTGTTGTTGTTGATTATGAAATGGACCCTCGTATTCCGTTAATACTTGGACGACCATTTTTGAGAACCGGAAAAGCTTTAGTCGATGTTGCCGAAGGTGAATTAATTTTAAGGGTCGGGAATGATGCTCAAGTTTTTAAGATGGGGAAGATTACAAGTAAGTCAAATGGAAAAGAATCCACGAAAATGATTAGTATGCTTTAAGAAGAGCTTACTACTACTATGGAGAGTATAAAGCTTGATGATTTTGTTGTATATGATAATCCTCTTTTCGAGTCTTCCTATGATAATCCACTTTTCTAAGACAATGTGGATGATTCTAATGATTCTCTCCCCAATTTGGATCCCCCACCAATTCATGAGTCTTCACCAATCTATGATGACTATGATGATGATTCTAGTTCCGATGTGGATGATTATGCTGCTTTTGTTTCAGAGTATAAAGACATACCAACATACAATGATTTTGATGATGTTGATACTCTCTCGAGTGATTCTTCTCATGATGACCTTACTCCTACTTTTGATGAAGATCTTCCACCAAACACTATTGATACTTTGGATAATTACTCATTTGAGGAAGATTTTGCCACTTTCCTTAATACATACTTCCCCAATGAGAATGATTCTCCTCCTTTGGACTTTTATTATGGTCTTTATCCTCCTTCGGATATTAAGAAACCCGTTTCAAAGGAGAAGAAACCGGACGACACCAACATCCGCAGTACCTATGTTTTGACACCTCTTTATCCACCTTCAGAGGATGAGATTGTCAGATTTATGAGCGGATCTTCTTCAAGGTCTACTGAGCCTGAGTGTTATTTTCTCCTAAAGGAAAAGGTGTTCGATCCCGGTATTGTAATTTTTAAGCCATTTCAGTATCCATCTGATGAAATAAAAGGAAATATTTTTGGAACTTATGGAGATATGCTTGCACCTCATCACACTCTCTACCGCCGTGCTCAATCTCTGCTTAAGGGAACTTTGCCTACTCTTTTTTGGCTTGCCTTGTTCGCCTTAAGCTTGTGCTACTTGATGGATGAAAATCATGTATTTGATCCCGGTGGTTGTGTTTCATGCTTCTTCCTATGTTAATCAAGGTCGAGTCAGGCTCACGACTCGGTGAACAAAAACAAGCGCTTCTCGGGAGGCAACCCACAGTATCTATCCTTTTTATTTGTTTTTATAATAAGTGTAGGGGGAGACCCTACTATGTGTTTTTTGTTTTCTTTCTTATCATGTGCAGGGATTCGAGCTTTCAAAGATCCATTCTTGATGACTTTTGACGATCCGTGATTCCGTGTACCCGTCTTCCCGGTTCTATCCTAAACTTTTTTTATTCACTATTTATATTCTGTAATACTAAAATAGGAATCACTTTAGTTGTCTCTTTCTTAGCAAGATTTAAACAACATGCACAATGTCCTAAGTGCAGGGGAGTTTACTCCCACATGCTTAAACATTGAGGACAATGTTTATATTAAGTGTAGGGGGACTCCTATCGAAGTTAAGTGTGCTTTTCCTTGTATTTGTCCTCCTTTTAACCGAAAAATTGATTTTTCAACATTTTTCAAATTTTTTGATCTATTTTGGCCTAGTAGTTTTACCTTTGTTATTGTTATTTTCTTTCTTTGCTAAAATAAATATTAATAAAGTGGTTTTAATGTTTAAACATTGTGAATCTTTTGACTCAACCCGAGTTTACTCTAGCTAGTATCCTTAACGTGTTTAAGTCAAGTTTTGATAGGATTTTATCAAGGGAACTTTAAAACGCGAAAGTCTTAACTCTTACGGGTTAAGAACAAGAACTTTTCGCAAGTTCCTATAATTGATCCTAGAAAGTCATTTATCAAGGGAACTTTAAAATGTGAATTCTAAAACTTGAAGAAGTCTAAGAAGTTGCAAGATCCTATAGATGACTTGAAAACCCAAAACTTCGATTTAATTGGCTAAGCATCCACGAGTCTCATTGCTTGAGATTTTAAATTGTGGAGAACGAGAGATGATAGAGTCAATTATAAGTTTGGAATTCTTTCATGGATTTATGTGAGTTGATTATGAGCTTTTTCTCCCATCGCTTGTTAATAAATTTAATTGCAATAAGTAAGGTCGTACGATTTGAAAAGTTACTTAGCTTCTAGCCCAAGATCGTTTAAAAGTTGCTCGGTATTAATTAGAGTTCATAGCCAAGGCATAACTTATTGAAGCGGGATGCGAAGATTGGCGAGTCCGAAAAGGCCCTATCAAGGCATGAGGGCTACATTTTGTTGCTGAAGATCTCAAGTGATGTGAAGAATCATTTATCAAAAATCAATATAAAGGATCGAGACACACGACGAAAAGCAAATACTCCCGTAAAGATCATGGAGAAATCTATCCAAAAACACCCTAACAAGGTATGTGGATAAATAGATCCAAGTCCTAAAAGGAGGTGGATCGTTGTATATCAAAATCCCAAATAAAGATTGGAGACAAATGAAGAAGTCGTGGTCCAAGTATGAAGAATCTCTCAAAAATTTCAAGTGTAGAAATTCCTATTATGAAGAGAAGACCATTATTTCATGAACATCTCTCAAGATTTAAAGTATGAAGTCAATGCCAAATATCGGTCCGAGAAAGGTCTCAAATCGTGAAGCGAGTCATGCCAAGATATGAACATTATGAGGTCCCGAGAAGCAGTTTTAAAAGATTTTGTCCTTTAGCTAACTATTGATTAAATCATCCTACTTTATTTTCGGCCTAAATAACTATCGAAATAAGTCAACAATGCATCCTCTTGATCATTCAAGACAACAATAAAATATAAGAGATACACCTAGGAATAAGGGATTCTAAGTAAATAATTGGCCCACATGAGTTTGTGATAGTTTGCTAACTTATAATAACAATGATCTCGTTTTTAAGCTTGGTATGGGGAACGTGAAACTTGAGGGTGATAATCATTCATGACATTCCAAAACCCCAAGGTAAGTTTTTGATCTTTTTACTTGTTTTCTTCTTTTGAATATTTTATAATTTTCTATCTCTTTTATGTCTTGTGTTTAATAAAGGCCTAGGTGGATTGATTATGATGGAAAATGTAAATCTTGCTTTATAATTAATGCATTGCATGAGGGCATTGCAATGGTCAAGTGTAGGGGATTTGATAGGTGTGAAAACACCCATCCTTTGACCACTTAATTATAATAATAACCAAGCCAAAACGTGTATTTTATGTTGTAAATGTCGGAATTATGCGTGGTTTGTGTTTTTATTGTGTTTTAGGACCAAAAGATGAAAAAGGAGGAAAACACGGGCTTTCACTGGCTTTTATCGAAGAAAAAGACAAAAGACGAAGTCAAAAGATCAAGAGTGCAAAAAGAACGGAAGTCCAAGGCCTATTCTGAAGATTTATCGAAGAAAAAGTCTAAAGACGAAAGTTTAATGAAGTCGAAGAACCAAGTCTAATAGAAGAATAAAATTATAAGACGAGTTCTATTCATATCGACAAATCCCAAGACAACATTGAGAAAGTCGAAGAATTTAAAAGACGGAAAGACGAGAAGAAAGAAGAAAGCACCAACACATTTTCCTCCTCCTATATATAGTCCTTAAACACTTCATTAAGAAGGAGTAGATTTTTGTTTTATTTTTGTAAGGTAAGTAGGAGTAGATTAATATACTTTCTCTCTCTAGTTTTTCTTAATGTTTTTCAAGCTTTCTCTTTAATCTTGTGTCAAATCTTTGATCTTTAATCTTTTACATTCAAGTATTTAATCATTCTCATTCTTCCCTTCTTGTTTTAAATAATCTTTTGTTGATTTGTTTGATCTTCAAGTTTTAATCTTTAAGTTTATTTCAATTTTAAATGTTTTCATAAGTATAATCTTTTTCTTGTAGTTTATCTTATAAATCTCATTTGTTTTGTGTTTTGAAAGTTTCTTATTAGTGCTTATTTATTTATTTTTATTGTTTGATTTGGTAAGTTTAGATTAGTGCTTATTTAAACATAGCTTATTCGGTTTTGATTATTTCCATTTTAATTGCGTCGGAAAAGGATTTTGATTATCCTACTGTTATTCCGATGCCTACATCGGAAAAGGGTTTTGGGATTCCGACGCCTTATTCCGACAGGCGTATCGGAAAAGGGTTTTGGATTCCGATCGCCATTCCGATAATGATTCCGACGGTAGGGTTATTTGCATTCCGACAGGTTTTCTTTTTACTTATTCCGACGGTTTCGTTTTACTACATTCCGATAGCCTTAGTGTTTACATATTCCGACAGTTTCTAGTGTTTACATATCCCCATAGTTTGATTTGTAGTTATTCTGATACTTTCCTTTTTAATACATTCCAATAGTTTTGTTTTAGCTTATTCCGATTGCTTTCCGACCGTAGTATCCCGATGAGATTCTGACACCAGGATATTCCGATGGAGTCCTAGTTTCTATTTTCTATTTTTACTTTTAATTGTCAACTTAATTTTTCTCGCCATTCTTACTTAGAGTTATTTATAATTGTCTTAACTTAGATTTATTTTGAAGTTTTCATTTTTTTTAAGTTTTAAAATTTACCTTCTTAAGTTTAATTTTTCATCATTTAGTTTTTAATATTAATTTTTAGTTTTAAATTTCAAACTTCCACTTTTACTTAACGACATTTACATTTGCTTTTACATTTTCATTTATATTACATTTTCATTTTACTTTAGTTTAAAATAGATAACCTTTTCCCTTCATATTCCACCAAGAACGAGTGAGGCGCACTGTTAACGATAATCAATTCGAAAAGATCGGTTCAACGAACTTTCATACGAGAAAATCTTTAATATAAGCTATCATGCCTGATTTTCTGTTCAAAGCATCAGCCACTACATTGGCTTTACACGGATGCTACTGAGTGTTGGTGTCATAATCCTTTAGCAATTCCAACCAACGTCTATGTCTCATGTTCAGCTCTCGCTGAGTAAAGAGGTATTTGAGTCTTTTATGGTCTGATGATGTCACATGACTCGCCATAAAGATAGTGCCTCCAAATCTTGAGTGCAAAAACTATTGCTGCTAACTCCAGATCATGAGTAGGATAATCCACTTCGTATGGATTTAGTTGTCGTGAGGCATAAGAAATTACCTTCCCATGCTGCATGAGTACATAGCCAAGACCCTGACCAGACGCATCACTGTAAATCTGAAATCCACCTGTGCCATATGGGAGAGTAAGAATAGGCGCAAAAACTAAACATTGCTTAAGCTCTTTGAAGCTCTTTGAAGCTCTTCTCTCGCTCATCGTTCCAAACAAATTTCTCACCCTTATGCATAAGCTTAGTCAATGGTAAAGCCAACCATGAGAAACCTTCAACAAATCTGCGGTAATAACCAGCTAACCCCAGAATACTACGTACGTCAGTTCCTGACGTCGGTCTTGGCCATTTAGTGATACCCTCAACCTTCATCAGATCCATGGTAATCACTTTTGCTGAAACAATGTAGCCCAAAAATGCCACTTTACTCAACCAGAATTCGCACTTGAAAATTTTTGCATAAAATTTCTCTTGTCGTAGAATCTGTAGTACCGTGAGAAGATGATCCTCATGCTTTTCTCTTGACTTTGAGAAGATCAGGATATCATCGATGAATACAATAACGAACTTGTCTAATAATTCATGAAAAACTCGATTCATTAAGTCCATAAATACAGTTGGAGCATTCGTGAGACCAAAAGGCCTAACCACGAATTAATAATGACCATAACACGTGGGAAAAGCAGCCTTTGAGATGTCCTGCTCTTTCACTCGCAACTGATGGTAGCCGGATCGTAAATCAATCTTAGAAAAGTGCTTAGCACCCTGTAGTTGATCAAATAAGTCATCAATACGTGGAAGAGGATAACGATTACGGATCGTGATCTTGTTTAATTCACGGTAGTCGATACATAATCTCATGCTACCGTCCTTATTCTTGACAAACAGAACCGGTGCACCCCATGGTGATACACTTGGGCGAATAAAACCTCGTTCCAGCAACTCTTGTAACTGATCCTTCAGCTCCTTTAACTCAATGAGAGCCATGTGATAAGGATCTTTAGAGATAGGTTCAGCTCCCGGAACAAGCTCAATGCCAAACTCAACCTCGCGGACATGAGGTATTCCCGGAAGTTCCTCTGGAAATACATCAGGAAACTCGGAAACAATCGGTTTGTTGGAAATACGTTTTACGTATTTGTGAAGGATCGGTCGCTCCAACGATAATTATGTAATGGGCTTGTGATCCACTTTGTAAGTATATAGTCCATATAGCCCACATGTAGGGTGGGCTATATATATACCCCTCCTAGCATGTTAGGGGGGGGTTGGTCATTCATTTCACACACTTAATCATTAATCTAATCACTTTCTCTCTCTACTTTTCTTCCCTCTCCTTTCTCTCTCTACAACTAATCTCCTTCTTCCCTATCTCTTCCACCAAATCCATAGATCTAATCCATCATTTACCAAATCCTTAGAATTAGTAGGCCTTCAATTGGTATCAAGAGCCATGGTTGAATCTTAGGATTTGTATTTTTTTATCTTTTGATTTGGTGGTAAAAATCCTTTCTCTTCTAATCTTTTTATCAATTTTTATAAATTTTATCAATTTTTATTTTTTTATCAGTTTTATTGTTACGTGTTTTGTTTTAATCAGGTTTTTTTTTTTATTATTATCAGTTCTATCAATTTTTTTAAAAATCATCTAGTTTTATCATTTTTTATCAGTCACGTTTTTAATCAATTTTATCCTTTTTTAATCATTTTATCAGTTTTTTTTTAATCAGTCATTTTTTATAATTTTTTAATCAGTATTTTTTTCTCAGTTTTCTTTTTCATTTTCTTAACAGTCCATGAGTCCAATAGTCCATCTGTTCAAAAATTGTCCACTACTGTCCAGATCTATCTCATTTTTCAGTCCATAAAAGGTTTCATCTATCCTTTTGTCCTTTTTCACGTTAACAGTTTTCCGAATAGGGACTTTCAGAATAGACGTATTTTTCCGAATGGTCGTTTTTTCCGAATAGACATACTTTCCGAATCAACAAAACTTTCCGCATTGACTCATATTTTCCGAATAGACACATTTTTTCCGAATTGACAAAAAGTTCCGCATGACACAAAGTTCCGCATGACACAAAGTTCCGCATGACACAAAAGTTCCGCATAGAAAAAAAAAAAAAAAAAACTTCCGAATAGACCAAAACTTCCGAATAGGAAAAAACTTCCGAATAGAAAAAAATCTTCCGAATAGAAAAACTTCCGAATAGGCTTTAAAAACAACTCGACCCAAAACAGTGACTCAAGCCTCACCGACACCTCCCCTCACAACCTCAACCACAAAACTGACACCACCCTCTTGACCCACCCTCACTCGACTCTCAGCACTCGAATCATTTACCCTTACCCTCTCTGACTCACTCTCGAACCACTCACAAACACACCTCTCGTCTCTCACACCGTTCGACACATTACACCTCACACAAAACTCGACTCACTCTCTCCCTCGAACAGACCCAATCACAAACCAAAAGACTCCATTTTTTTTATCAAGACTCGACCAACAAATCTCTCAAACACCCAAAACCCTCTCTCGTAAACCCATCGACAAAAACCCACATCCTCTCGACACTGAAACCCAACTCATCTCTCGACATCTCAATCAACAGTTTACTCCAAACCATAAACAAATCTAGACTCACAACCCCAAAAACTCCCAATACTTCTCGTCTCTCACATCCCTCGCACACTCCCTGGACTCCCTCTATCCCCAACGAAACCAAACACCCTCACATTCTCTCAACCCTTCAACCACTCACTCCTGACTCGACTTAATCCCTCACCAGACACCCCCTCACAACCTCGATACAAAAACAAACTCTTACAACCATCACAACACAAACTCACCCCTCACACCCTCAAACACACCCTCAAAACACATACTCTTTATCCGAAAAAGATTGTTTTTACTCAAAAAGACTAGATTTTTCGACAGAAAGACTCAACAGATGAAGAGGACAGACTCAATTAAACAAACATCAAATTAAAAGAGAAATCTTACCCGAGACCTTAATTAAAAGATCTTGAAGTCATTTTTTGGAGTGAATCTGCGTATTCTTGGGAGAAAAAGGCGGAGTATATTAGGTTTAGCTTGACTAGTTGTTTTGGGAGACGAGATAGAAAGAGTTGGATTGATATGAGATTTGGGAATTGTGTTTTATAAATAGTCAAAAGGGAAATTAATTAATGACGGAAGTAACGAGGAGAGTTAGAGAGATATTATAGAAGGAAGGCGGAGTAAACTAAGTAGTCAATTTTTTAGGGGTTGAGTGGTCTTAAATTGAGCCACGTTTCTTGTTCTAATCCACGTTCTATTTTTATTTTTTATTTTTGAAAGTGAAGGTAACACGTGTTTCTTACCCATGTTCTATTTTTCTTTTTATTTTTTATTTTTGAGTGAAGGTAAACCAATCGTAGCTAGGGGCTTGGAATTGAACGAATAATAAAAAGAGTCGACATCTCCTTTTATTGAGTCCTATTGTCGGTTATAATCGTATTTTTTTTATTTTTTTTACGGGCCTTGTGATTTTACTTGGGCTGCATTACGGTTATTTTACTAAAGGGCCACCCATAACCCATTAAACATCTTATTCTATTTCTAAATTATTCACGTTTCATCTCTAGGGTAACACGTTTTGAGAGTGAACAACATTCTATTTTGACAAGGCAACTCGTTCAAATTTTTTTTATTTTTCTTTTTTATTTTATTTTTTTAGAGTGAAGGTAACACGTTTTTTTCTCAAAAACAGTTTATTACTCAATTTTAGTTTAAGTTGATGAAGAGTATTATTTTTGGAGTATCCAAATCTCAAATCTCAATATTTTGTTATTATTTTTTGTAAAATCTCATCAAATCGGCTTCACGATTTCTTCACGAATTGTAAAATCCCGAAAACAACCACATCCACATCATTTTTCATTGATATTCAATGGCTTCGTTAAATTCGACACTTAAAGAGGGAGACTTGCATCGAATGCACGACAAAGCTAGAGAAAGTGGTATAAATTCATTTCAAATGCTTCAATATCATCTAGTTACTCTTTCGGGGATTCAAGAAGGGAGCGAATTTATGACAATCTTTGGACAAGATCGTCATATATTCATCGACTCCATTTTTACCACTTTGACCCAACTCGCCGAGCAACTCAACCATAACAACTTTAATCACTCTGCATCGACTCTTGCATACAAGGCTCTTGTGACACACCTCACGCCTTTCCTCCAATTTAATATCATCACGCCTGAAAGTTCAATGATTTGCCAATCTTTTCTTCGAGATACAAATACCGAGCTTCGAGTTTTTCGTGATACAATATTGAAACTCATGACCTCGGTCTCGTCTTCGATTTATGAAAGATCTCAACTTCAGCAAGTGTATGTTAATGGAGTGCAAGAATCAATGACGCAGATGCAAGAGGATAATGGTCATACGGTTGACAACTTGGAGCCTAACGATGGCACGAGCACAGAATCAGGAGGACAACATGATACCAGTGGCACGTCAGGGAATGTTCACGAGATTTCTCTTGCTGACACCTTACCCGTTTATGACGAAGAGCCGGCCAACATGGTACAATGTAATGTTGTTTATGATGTATATGTTGATGATATAACGCATATTGACCATTCTGAACCTAATTATGACAAACATGGGATGGAAACGAGTGATAGCAATACCACTTCTGATTCATCCGATGTAAGTCATAATGGGGGAGAGATTGTTCAGAATGCTAAACATCATGATAATTATCCTATAACTGCTTCATTGATTGCTTCTGATTTCAAGATTAGAGAGCTCGAAACAATTGTAGCTCAACAATCAAAAGATCTTGAGGATGCCAAACTTGAATTTTCTAAGAAAACGGTCAAATTTGAAACATACTTTGAAAAACTTGAAAAATCAAACGTTGTTCTTGAAAGAAAATTGGATCAAACTGTTTTAGATTCTAAAGCTGAAAAGGATAATCTTTTGAAACAAATTCAACTGCTTGAATCTAAGTTGGCATCCCAAGATAACGTGCTCAAAGAAAATGAAACATTAAAGGCTCAAGTACAGGAAAAGGTTTTTGCTATAGCTGCGTTGAAAAACGAGTTAAGGAAAAGTAAAGGACCTGGTGTGGACACTAAGCTTGAAAAACCATCAATCTTGGGGAAACCGCCTACAAATCAGTTCGTCAGACAACCGACTGTCAGACAACCTACTGCATTTGGATCCGAGCGATCACAATCCTCGAGACCGCGGTTTGCCTCCCAAGTTGATTTGAGTCATATTTCTAGAACTGTCACTCCAGCAACTAGGCCCAATGTGATCACTCCAGCTTTAGCAAGACCAAATCATATGATTGCCTCTAGTTTCCCTAAAAATACCAAGACCACGTCTAGAACTAGTTCAAATGACGTTTGCCATAAATCTGGTCTTGGGGAAGCTAAGCAAAAGACACATGCAAGAGATAGCAATGTCCAACCTAGTCAGATGCCTTCTAGATTACCCAACACTGCTAACCGTAGCATGCCATCTTCTAGGAGCATCGATCAATCATCTAGGAATTATTCAGACATTAAATATGCTACTTGTAAAACATGTAGAAAATGTGTCTTTACGGCAAATCATGATGCTTGTGTCAAGAAATTACTTGATGAGGTGAACTCCCGTGCTAGACTTAAATCCCAGTGGGTAGCTAAAATCAAACCCTTTGGTAAGATGTGGCGCCCCACTGGTAAAACTTTCATTCTTGTAGGAAACGAGTGCCCTTTAACTAGGATAGCCTCTGATTCTACGAAGACTACTAGGGAGGAAATTGCAAAGGATAATACATCACTTAAGCCTGAACTTAAGATTTTCTATAAAAGGAAACGTTTGCCAAATAAGACAAGTGAATCATCCCCTCAGGCCACCTCTGACACAAGTAAAGCCAACTGTGAACCCCCACATGCTTCAAAAATAGATATCTCTAACCCATGCAAAAGTATACAAACTCCTAATGAGAATGCAGGTACCAAAGTTGATGTTCCAAAAGAACGAAGCGGTCCAATCGTTGTGTACCGTTCAACTAAGGACACTCTTAGAGTTTGGTTGCTGAAGAAGCAGATATCAGAGAAACAAATGTTTCAGGGGATTCATGGTTAAGCTGCACAAGGACTTACAGTCACATAACAGACTGTAACTCGCTCTCAAAAGACAGGAAAGTTCATCCCGATGATGACTTATCCTTACAACGAGAAATTCATTTTTCTCGGGCATGAGCTTATGTTAAAAACATTCTACGTTTTTTAAGCTCATGCACAAGGACTTACAGTCATATAACAGACTGTAACTCGATCTTCAAAGACAGGAAAGTTCATCCCGATGATGACTTATCCTAAAAACGAGAAATTCATTTTTCTCGGGCATGAGCTTATGTTAAAAACATTCCACGTTTTTAAACTCATGCATTAAAGCTTATAGATAAATGACAGTCTATAACCCGTCCTTCAAAGGCAGGAAAGTTTATCGCCGATGATAAATTTATCCTTACAACGAGAAATTAAAATTTTCTCGGACACGAGCTTACATTAAAACCATTCAAAGGTTTTAAGCTCGTGTATATGACTTACAGTTAAATATCAGACTGTAACTCTGACTTCAATTTTAGGAAAGCTTATCTTTAAAGATAGCTTATCCTCGTAACGGGAAATTAAATTTTCTCGGTCATGAGCTTGTATTAAAACATTCCAGGTTTTAAGCTCAGAAAGGAAAGTGAATCTTTTAAATAAGAGAACTTTTCCTCATAACGAGAAATTCACCTTTCTCGGTCATGAGCTTTACGTTAAAACATTCAAAGTTTTTCAAGCTCATGAAAACGACTTCTAAGTAAATGTCAGCTTAGGACTCGTTCTTCAGATAAAAGGAAAGTTTATCGCCGATGGTAACTTATCCTTAACAACGGGAAGTTCACAACTTCTCGGACTTGAGCTCGCTTTTAAGATATTCAACATCTTAAGCTCAAGTAATTGTTTTTCAAAACTTTGAACACAATTTTTCGAGAATTTCTCAAAAGGTTTTTCTAAATCTTTCAAAATTGTGTGTTCAAAAACGTTTTGATAAAACGAGCATGTCTTCTGGAATCGATAATATTTACGAACCTAGAAATGTCATTCAATAATGACACGGGGTTGTAAATAAAGTTCGAGCAGAAGTTCAAACTTTTAAAACATGCTCAAAATGGTTTGCTATTATTTCAGATAGCAACCCGCTTTTCATAATCGAGTCAAGCATTTCACCGGAAAGCTTTGACTCTACAACGAGAATTAATTTTCTCGGGGACGTGACGAGGTGACCAACATTCGTGAACAAGAACCATGTGCTTCTTTCATATGCTGTTCTCCATTATTCAGGTCCAACCTCGTACATTGCTAATCTTGTGAATTCATTATTATATCTGATCTTTGCACGTAATAAATACCTTACACTTGTGTTTAAAAGGTATTTAATTTACGTTTCAAGTACACCCTCATTAATTTGAGGGGGAGCTTGTTAAAATCATGAAGATAATTGAATTTGCATTTTTCTTCCCAAATTTTCTTAAAATACTATTAAATCAATTGATATTAAAAACATCGATTGGGTTAATATTTTTAATATGGGGGAGAAAATGTGATTTAATATGGGATATGATCAATCACAAATGGTTTGACTTAACGTGTTAGCTCATCCCGACATGTGCGAAATGTTTTCGAATATCGTAGCATATGTTAAGGGGGAGCAAAATGGATTTGCACTGCAAAATGGATTTCATGGTGACACACACTTACCCAAAACATCTCTTTTCACGACGATGAAGATTGTGGTGACATAAGGATGGTAGGATAGGTTAAAGTCCAATGATTTCTCTAGAACCGGAGGAATCTTCCCAAGGACATTCCATAGCTAGAAATAGTAGTCCTTAGGAAAGATGGAGAAAGATTGTGAATGTAGCTGAATGCCGACCAAGTACTTAAGTTAGCACTGGAACAATCACAACAAGGTGCTAGTGATGACGTATTGGTAAGCATTGAAGGGGTTGAAGAATGAAAAAGAATTGTAAAGATAAAGGGTGTAAAGAAAGAAGCCCTCCTTACAACCTTAGGCAGAAACCGGGTCAATTCATATGCTATTGAGATCATTTTTAATGATTCTTGATATTGAAGAAAGACATCATGGACCCAGTGATGCAATGCACAACCCTTCCCAGCTAACTCAAATATCTCTCAAAAGGTATTTGTTTTAATCACACGGAGATCAACACATTATCTACTGGTTTATTCACTCCGAATAAATTGGTATTGAAAAGGTGGCACTCCTCTCCAGCCTCCGATCACTAAAATCCAAAATGCACGATCGAGTCTAGAGCCATTTGAGATCATCAAATATCTCATTAGGACACACTTTCATATTCACTTGCTTCTTCACACACTGTGAAAAGTAAGAAAGTTCATAAGAGTCCTACGCAAAATCTTCATGATCTTGCCTGAACATCCGAGTAATACGAAAGTATTTACAATGAAGATGGAAATTCTTCTTGAGCGAATATCAAAAAGCTCATGGTAGGTGACTTGTGCGATTCTTTATGAATCAAACTTGTGATAACTGGAAAGCAACAGTGGTTTAATTCTTAAATGAATTTAAACACGTTCCAGGCCTCTACGCATTATCATATGATCTTGCCAGAACATTCAGAGTGACTCTTTATTGATCACAGTGACGAGTGGAAATCCTTCTAGTGTTAACATCAAACAGCACTTGGTAGGTAACTTGCAAGATTCTTTATGAATCAAGCTAGTGACAACTGGAAAGCAACGATGGTGCGGTTCTTAATTGAACTTCACTTGTTCCAGGAACATGAATTGACGGCTTCAAATCATGCGGATAATATTATCCAAATGATTCACTCTTTACGTTCGCAGTCAGCTTTGGACAGTCGAGTAAAGAGAACGGGTTTACCCGCGAAATCTTGTCAAGGAGGTTCTTAATTGAAACTACCTGCCACAAGTACGATATTTAATATCGTCCAACGGTCTTCACCGACCGGGGGTAAAATGCTACCGAATTAGAATGAAATGTTCAAGGCCATTTCATCCGTGTATATTGTTTGTTGCTAACTGTCTTATGCAGCGTAACAAAAAGGTGGCATTGCGGTGTATAATCCAGAAGAAGTCGTCACCACATGCTTGTACTACATACACTTAGTACGTCAACAAATTCAAGAAAGTCTGAAGGTCAAGTCTTCCGCTGTATCAAACTCTGAAGCTTTCAAGAATTTAAAGGTATAAGTATGTGGAACATGAAGTCACGAAGAGGCAAATTTCACAAGTGATAAATGCACAAGGTCAAGGCAAGGAAACATGCTCAAGACTAAAGTCAAAGATCACATCAAGCATATTCACAAGAACAAGATCGAAGACTCAAGCATAGATGCTAGGTTTAAGATTTTGTAAAATGGTGTGACCTCCCTTAGGGGGAGATTGTTGGAAATGTGTTTTCCCAAAGAAAGTCTCGGTCACATCATTATTAGCATAGATCACGAGCCATAGTATATTTAGAACTTTGTAACTTGGAGCGACCTCCCTTAGGGGGAGATTGTTGGAAATACGTTTTACGTATTTGTGAAGGATCGGTCGCTCCAACGATAATTATGTAATGGGCTTGTGATCCACTTTGTAAGTATATAGTCCATATAGCCCACATGTAGGGTGGGCTATATATATACCCCTCCTAGCATGTTAGGGGGGGGGTTGGTCATTCATTTCACACACTTAATCATTAATCTAATCACTTTCTCTCTCTACTTTTCTTCCCTCTCCTTTCTCTCTCTACAACTAATCTCCTTCTTCCCTATCTCTTCCACCAAATCCATAGATCTAATCCATCATTTACCAAATCCTTAGAATTAGTAGGCCTTCAATGGTAGCTATTGAACCTTCGCAGCCATGAGATATTAAAATACGTGCTTGTAGGGCACAAATGATCTACATATATTTTCTTGGTAGAAAGCGATGATGAATGAAATCAGGAGCATGAATATCGTCGAATCTAACCTGATATGAATGGCAATCTATCATAGCGCGACATGCTGCTAACCAGTCCATACCCATAATCATATTAAACTCGCACATGTCCAAGGGAAGTGCGTTAACAGAACGGATCTTATCGTCAAACTGCAAAGGAAGATCTCTATACACATGGGTAACACGAACAAAGTCTTTCATGGGCATGGATATACATAATACATGATCAAGTAATGTAGGTGCCATATCAATACATGAAGCAAACGTGGTAGATATCACTGAGTGTGTTGCGCCCGTATCAAACAGAGCGAACACTACGTGTCCAAACATGAATAATATGTCGGTGATGGTACATGAAGTGTTAGTGGCCTGTTCCACACATGGCACAAACAAGATGGGTATACCCCTGGGAGGGTACCCTGAACTGCGGAGGGCCTAGTTCAGAAGATATACATGAGTCATGTGTTTTGACATGTGTCTTGAGGAAATATACGTGTGACATGTGTCTTGACTTGTGTCTTGACTTGTGTCTTGACTTGTGTCTTGACATGTGTCTTCATAAAATATACGTGAGACATGTGTCTTGACTTGTGTCTTGAGATGTGAAAACGATAAGCTGAAAGTTTTAGGTTATAATACCAGGATGGGCAGATCGGTTGGACTGTTGACCCCTGTATTTTTGGTCACGTCCATTACCGGAGTTCCTGTTGTTATTGCCAGGGTAGTTGTTGTTGTCACGGTAGTTGTCACTACCGCCTTGCCTGTCAGCTCCATGATGGTCATTATTCTGAACGTGATTCATGTAAGTCTTCTGTTGAGTGGCCGACTGGTACCAGTTCTCACTCTTACGCCTGAAAGATACAGTTGAGTGACGCGTGACATGTAAATGAGAATGTAAAGACATGAAATTAAATGGTAACGTCTGATGGATGAAGTATATTTCTTGTCTGGTTGCTCCGATTTATCGCATTCATCTCTGTCTTGTAGAATCTCCAAGCTGCGAGCAACATCAGCAACTTGAGCAACCTCGAAAAATGGAATACACATGAGATGATCGAGATTCGACTTGTGAATACATGGAATACGGTAAATGGAATACACATGTAATACGGTACATGGAATACACGCGAGATGATCGGTACGAGTGATAACCATCTAACATGATCAAAGGAGGGTAACCGGTTAAACGGTTAGAAGATCCATGCATGAAAGAGAACAACATAATAGCTTAGCAAATACCGCATAAACATAATTCCAAGTTCGTAAAGAAGCATGAGCATATTCAAACGAAACCTAACAATGACTAGTGTGAACGACTATGGTTCTACTCACGCTAATCAAAAGTTTTAAAAGGCGTAAACGTGTGACTAAGTATGGACGACTATGGTTCAACCCATACTAGTCCAAAATTCGAAGAGAAAAACATGTGACTAAGTATGGTCGACTATGGTTCAATCCATACTAGTCAAAATTCAAAAGAACACATCATGAATAAGAACCAACAATATTCAGAAAATATCAGTACATGGAATATAACAAACGTCAATTTAGGAAAAATAATTTGTGGCTATCACTCCAAAATGTGTGAGGTCTCAAGTTTAATTCCCACTAGGTGCAAACAACCTTGAAGTGGCCACGCCAACCTCCTGAAAAGGGAGGGCTTTACCTGGTTTGAGTCTGTGTGTCGGTGGGCTCAAACCCCGTGGATTAGTCGGCCAATGAGTCGGAAATCACGGTTACCAAAAAAAAGGAATATCCTGGTGACTAACCACTAGTCATAGGTCAAGTTTTAGAGCCTACAGGTTGAAGCCTTCGATCTGATGCCATTATTGTAACAATCCATTTTGACAAGGAGGCCGTTATGTCATAATCATGGCGTGTCATCAAAGCATAATAAAGGCATAACGTCATAAAGACATAAAAGACCAACATGACAGCCGAAATCAACCATCATCTCCCACCATTAACTCAACATGAATGCAAAATAAAGGAGGTCTAAAGGACAAGACATATGTCCAATCATAGCATAAGTATTAAATTCAAAAAGGAAAGGAGTCTAAGGTAGCTGTCATCCTAAGCACATACTCCAAATGCCCAAATCCTGTCCTTAGGTACCTGTCGTATGAGACATGGAAAGAAATACGGCTGAGCAATACGCTCAGTGAACGGATATCAAGACATGATAAGAATAAATGTAACATGAATAAGAATATAAAAGCAGCGGAAATAACGTGCATGTCCTAAGGAAAACCTGGGAGATAATCTATGAAACATGAAGGATAACTAAAATGTCATGAGTTGTACATGTGATATAAGTAACTGAGATATGAAGCATGAAGAATAACTGAAATGTCATGATTTGTAAATGTAATATAAGTGAATGCCCACGAGCTAATTTAGATCATAACATGTCATGCATAATAATAATAATATGAATGTGTGAATGAATAAATAGAGGGTCTGCCTCGTCATGCTATAGACAGGTGACCTCTATTAACAGTGACATGGGTGGAGGGGATCAGCTCCAGTGTGATGGGGTGTAGAGCATACACCAAACCAATCACCCTGTACGTGTAAACTTGTAAACTAGGATGCACCCATTCGCCCCATAATAATAATAATGGCCAACTTGTAATATAACGTGTAACATGAAGGGATGCCACGAGAAATCACTCTCATCGCGGAAGAGTCATGACACATGTGCCTCATATGTCATGGTCATGGTACCCCCATAACTAGCTGGTAAAGTATGTAAGTCATGTTCATGCATGTAAATAGCTCGGGCAATACGTGGATCATGAAATAGATAAATGAAAACAGGGCAGTCATGAAAAGATTTATAACATGAAACCGGTGAGAACATGTGGCATAGAATTCGTGGAATCCTAATCATGAAAAGAATGTATGTCCTTACTGATAGGACCGAATATTCGTACCTTGTTTCTAGTAACCGGTGAGAGAGATGAAAAGTGGAAGAGAACTACTCCAACTTCACGTGTTCTACATGTTTAAAGGACGTGTATGAGTTTCTTGTTGATGATATAAGTTACGTTTTCATGGCTTGAGTTACTTGTTCATGGTTTACTGTGTCTTTCCTTAATGGTATACGTTAATGTGTTATTGATTAATGTATTTCATGATTCTTGTGTTATTATACTTGATATTTCCATAATTAGTAATTTTCCACAAATAGTGGGTTTCGATATATAGTAAATTTCCAAAAATAACAGGTTTCCATATATAGTAACATTAGGAAAATAGCAGGTTTCTATATATAGTAACTTTTCAAAAATAGTAAGTTTCCATAAATAGTAAGTTTCCAAAAATAACAGGTTTCTATATATAGCAACTTTCCAAAATAAGTAAGTTTTCATAAATAGTAATAAGCTCGTTTAATATACGTAGGTAATTTAACTTGTTCAAATCGTGTAACATCTTTTAATCAAATAAGTTGATTTCAATAAGTATATTAAATAAGCCAATTACTCAATAAGCACATATAAATTAGTCTAATCTTAATAAGCATATAAGTCATGAATTATTAATCCATGGTTAATTAAAAGCATTATATTAATAAGTCATGATTTAGATAAGTCAAATATTAATAAAGTCTAACTTAATAAATAACTTTAATATGCCATGAATTTATAATTAATTATTAATTAATAATATGTCATATATTTGATTATTAGTTAAGCCTTACACTTAATAAGCAACTTTTAATTAAGTCAAATAACAATAAGCCCATATTAATAAGTTTAATTTAAATTAAGCCGGTTCATAATAAGTCCATGAATTAATTAACCGGTTCATAATAAGTCCATGAATTACTTAACCGGTTCATCATAAGCTAAACTTAATAAGCCGAACATAAGTAGAAACAATTTAGCAAAAAAAAATAACCAAACACCCCCTTTGTGTGGTTGCGGCTGCCCAGCACAAGTACCCATTACTACCTAAAGGCTTGTGGTTGTACAGCCTAAAGTTCCCACCGTGACCCCCTTTTGGGGTTGCGGCTGCCCTGCACAGCCTAACCGCCGAGCAACTTTAGCTTGTTGCTGTTACGCCAGCAGTACCCACCGATAGTTATAGCTCTCAGCTGTTGAGCCAAACAGCCACTGAGAGCACCCTTTAATGGGGTTCTCGGTTTTCGTGCCAGGAAGCCCAAACTAAACGTGATCCCCTTCTTGTTTGTATTATTGATTTCATGTTTTCATATCATAATCAATTTAATTCATAATTAATTCCTTGAAAAAATAAATAAAAGATTAAGATCTGATGATTACCGAATGATATAGAAATGAGTAATGAATAAACACGAACACCCCCATAAGATCGAGATCAAAACACATTTTTTCCTCCTTGTTTTCTTGTGGTGGTTGATGAGACTGCTTTTATACATAGTCTCATCGTCCAAATAGGGCTTAAAATGCATTAAATATCATCAAAATACCCAAATATATGCTTGTGTTTGTTGCTTGTGTATTTTAGGTACGGATATTGAGAAAATGACAAAAGAACACAAGAATCAGTCAAAAACGAACACGGGAAACGAAGCCGCACGATGAACCAAGCCCTAATGAAGAATTTTCCAAAGAAAACCCTTGAAGATTTGAAGAATTATGAAGATTGGTCCTCCAATATGGAAGAATTGACACTTTATACCCTTGTATCTTCATAATTACAAGTTTGGTCCCTAAAGTTTGTCAAAATTACAAAAAAGACCTTAACTTTGAAGAATTGGCAAATTTAGTCCCTCAACAAAACTAAATTGTCAATATTGGTCCTCCAAGAAGTCAACAAACAAGTCAAACCTTAAAGAATGAAGAAAATGCCAAAATCAGTCCTTCAAATATCATCAATTTGCATGTTTAGTCCTTAAAACAAGTTTAAAAACTTGTTGTGCCAAAACTGCCAACTTCCCAAAGTTGTTTTTCAAAGGAATGGAATTATTTGCTGTTTATTACAAAGTCAAGACAAATGGGGACTTGAGGGGCTATTATTGCCAGACAACACAAGTACTCACCACCAATCATTCAGCCACATCACCCCTCACCTCCAATCATCTCTCACCACCTCACTTCCCCATCCCAATCACCCTTCCACTAACGAGTTTAATTAATAAACTCGGTTAACCACTCAGTCAAACCTCCAACTTTTCCCACCCAAACATAGTTTTTAAATAATCCACCCCCAAAAATAGATTAAACGCCCCCTAATCATCCCTTAAACCCTAATATTTTCCCAAGATGAATTAATCACAAAACAAAGGGAAAATACTTAATATGCTCCAGATCCTTGATTCACTCCATCCTCACCCAAACCCACACACAAAGCATGACCCCAACACACCCATGTGATGGGTAGGGCCCACCCCTGCAACGTCCCTTTCCCTCAAAACCCTAAAACCGACAAGACCAACGGATGGATCACACTACTTGGACCCCAAGCTCAAATAAACGCTCATGATCAACAAACAACAACTGGCTACTTCACATGTATCCATCTTGACCCAATTTTCAGTCAAAGATAAGGGCATTTCTGGAAATCAATGCATTAGGGTTTTAGCTTAGTATTATTTTATTCTAGTACCTAGAATGTTCTATCTTGGCCTATATAAGGAGGATGCGAGTTGTGCATGCCCCTTGTTCCTTGTTTTTTTCTCTTTGATCACAACTTTGTAAAATCCAGTTTTTTTTATGAATGAAAAATGGTTTAAGGTTTGTTGATGAGAAGCAAAGAACCAATTTACTTATATTGTTTGAAGTCTTGTTGATTGTCATTGTTGTTTTACTTGTTTCAAAAGGTTTTTAGTTTCCTGAATTTTCAAAAAAATTTCAGTGGAGAAAAGTCAGTTTTTATATTTCTGCTTTATTTTTAAAAGCCATAAGCTATAGGTTAACTTGTCAATAAGTTAATCCTATAAGCCTATAGGCTCTTATACCAGTTAGCATTGTTCTTGGTTATCTGTTTTTGGCAGGTTCAAATCAAAGGCAAATATTATCATCACCTTCATTTCAAACCACAAAGACAAGTCTGCACAGACCCGAGTCTGTATGGAGATGGCAAAGCAGCCATTGTGGGGCCTGGATGTGGGTCCCACAAGGTAGTCACTGATGAGATGGCATTTATACATGATCTCATCGTTCTTTTCGGGCTTTAAATTCATAAAAATGTCATAATATACCATATATATGCTTGTGTTTGTTTACTTGTGTATTTTAGGTATGGATATCGTGAAAAAGACAAAAGATCACAAGTTACAAGGAAAAACGGACACGAGAAACGAAGCCGTACAAAGAACCGGGCCCTAATCATGGAAAATTCAACAAATACCCTTGAAGACTTGAAGACAAACAAGATTGATCCTCATTCATTGAAGAAATGACACTTAAAACCCTTGTATAGTCTTAATTACAAGTTTGGTCCCTTAAGTTTTTCAAAATTACACAAAAGGTCCCTCAACTTTGAAGAAATGGCAAGATTAGTCCCTCAACAATTGCAAATTGTCAATTATGGTCCCTCATCAAGCCAAAGATACATTGAAGACCTTTGAAGATTAAAAATGTCCTAGATCAGTCCTTCAAATATGCAAAAGTTCCAAAAATAACCCTTGATACACCTTTTGGAAAGTTTTATGCAAAAAATGTCAATTTGTGAAAGTTGTTACAAGTATAAATGGGCGCTGATAGACTTTTAAACACAAATGCAAAAAGAAAGGAAATATAAGGACTAAAGGTGTGCACTGAAACTTTCAAACACACAAACACGCGCCAAACAAAACTAATCCCCCAAAATCGGATCAAAAGTTACTACTGTTCACCCCAAGAACCCATTAACTATCTTCATTAAAACAAAGGGTAAAATGAAATTACCCTTTCCCACACTTGATTCACACGCCTATAATCTCATCCCAACCTTAAAACACTCACTCCCACTCACCAAGAGGCCCCACCACCAAAACCGTTTCACCATCATGTGAAAACTTCCTCACCAAGGCTTGCCACGTGTCAAGATCAACAGCCCACATCATTTGCTTTATATCAAAGCTACTATAAACGGTTTGGATGCATTTGGACAACTCACACCAAGAAAACGTCTAGA
Organism: Glebionis coronaria; assembly: GCA_025667525.1. Classification (NCBI taxonomy): domain Eukaryota; kingdom Viridiplantae; phylum Streptophyta; class Magnoliopsida; order Asterales; family Asteraceae; genus Glebionis; species Glebionis coronaria. The sequence goes on along the minus strand of CM046881.1, from coordinate 480,283,549 downwards.
AGGACTTAGGGCATTTAGGGAATTTCACTTCTAGGGTTTGTGAATAGTGTTTAGCCAGGCATTTTCCTATAAAAGGAGACCTCAACATGTGAGAGTCCCTTTGTTCCAGATTATAGCTTTAAATCTTTGTAATTCCTTTTTATGAAATAAAGTTTGAATTTCTTAAAATTTTGAGTTCTAATCTGTTATTTATAAAAGTTTGGTGTTTGATAAGCTAAAATCTGAGTTCCATTATCTTGTTTGAAGGTTTTTGAGCAAGGTTTTAAGTGATTAAGCTTGTGCATCAAAAATCAGAAAGTTGGCATTATTTTTTATCTCACCTTGTGGTTTGTTCTTCTTAGCAGCTTGGAAGCTGGTACTTGTTCTGCTTGTACCTAAGCTCAAACAATCCAGGGCCTGGATGTAGGTCTTGGAGGTTTGCATCCTTCTCCCATTTTCATTTTCTCTTTTATTTTTCTGAATTTGGTGATTATTGCATGTTTATGCTTGAATCTGTGTTATTGTGGTGGATTATTGTTGATTTGGTTTGGTTTGATGTTATTGAGGTGTTATTGATCTGATTTGTGGGTTAAATCTTCATAAGCCTTTGAAAATTTGTGAAATCAAGTTTTAAAAGGGTGTTTGGGTTTACTGCATAAGTTAGGATTGTGGTTTGTTAAGTGCTTGTTTTGTGTAAGCAAGTGTTGGTATCTGCTTGTTAGGTGTATTTGTTCATCTGTTTGCAGGTTTTGTGGGTTTGATCACATAGATTCATTATTTGGCTATAAAATCTTCAAAACTTGGTAAAATTGGCTAGGATTTTGAGGACACCTAGATCTAAGCTTAGGCTAGGGCTAACAAGTGCTAAATCATAGTTAATCACATCAGGGAAGAAGGATTTGAGGCTTGAAATTGGATCAAGTGTCAAGTATATCAGCAAACTTGTCTGCTAATTGTTCATTGTTCATCAGAAACATTTTGTGCTTTGATCTTGTTGATTTCTTTGATTCAATGTTTGATTCTTGTTGCTTTGTGTTTATTCATAGTTTATATAGCTTGTGTATGCATCTTGTTAAGTTTGGTTGGCTTATTCAGTCTAAATCTGCTTATTAAGTGCTTAACTGCTTATTTCCATATCTGGTGCATATCTGGTGACTGTTTGGCTTATTGTGTGAACCAATTTGTGATTTTATTGTTGCTATTGACTCCTTGTGATTCACTGATCACAAGGGTGCCTTTGTTTCCAATTGAATCAAACCAGAACTCTCATATAAGCTTGGTCAAATAGTCAAAGCAGTGGGAACTCCTTTCCCCTGCTAGTTGCCACTGATAGTGTAAATCTGGTGACAACTTATCAATAAGCTATAATAGCTTATTCCAACCTGCAACAACTTTGTTTTTGTAATAGGTGCTCATATTTTGACCCATTTGTTCATACTGGAGCATTTGGGTGGTTGACTTTAGGGTTTGACTAGAAAACCAACTCCTTTGACTTTTACATAAGTTCATTTGTGCTTATTCTGGTTTATTGGTTGTGCTTATTGGATTTTAGTTGATTGATTTTGCTTATTGAATCCATTTGAAAGCTTTTGCAAGTTGAATCAAGTCCTGAGGTGCCCTAAATCTCTAAAACGACTATTTTGTCTTTTAGTGAAATTTTTCTTTGCTTATTTCTGGCTTATTGAGTGAGCTTTTTCAAAAATTCTTTTTACAGATCTCATAAGCATCCCAAAAGAAGGTTGTGTGTCAAATTAGAGCTTATGGCATTAGCTTATGGCTTAATGGGCTGAAAAGCCCAATAAGAATAAGCTGAGTGTTAAATAAGCTGTGATAAGCTCATATTCAGCTTTTGGGCCTTTAGAGTTTTATTCTTAGAATTGAATTTTAAGTCAGATAGGGCTTTTCCAAGTCAATTGGGCCAAGTTTGACTTTTTGGGCCCAAAAGCCCGATTTGGTTGACTGTTTTTGGTTTTGGCCCATTTGAGGGCCCAATAGGGGTATTCTGGTAATTTCACTTTGATTTCTGATTACTTAGGTTAAAATAAACTAGTTTGCAAGTTTTTAGAATTTTTTATAATTTTTGGATTTTTAATATTATTTTATTATTATTTTATTATTATTTTTCAAATTTCACATTTCCAACTTTTTACATTTTTCTTAGGTTTAAAACATTAAATTACGAATTTAGCAACTTTTATAATAATTTTATCTCTTTTAGATTAATTTTTATAATTATTTTAAATTTTAATAGTTTTTAAATCATTTTAAATAGTTTTTATTAGTTTTAAAATTTCTAAAAATATTTTTTAATCTTTCTAGGCCATTTTAGAGGTTTACCAATTGAAAAATCTTTGTTTGGGCTTTTTGATAATTTATTTGATTTTTAGGGCTTTAATTAGCATTTAAAAATAGAATATTTAATTATTTAAAAGGTTTGAAAAAGTTTTGATCATTGGTAAACTCTTAGTTTATTTAATTTGATTTTTGGTGAATTTTTGGTAATTTTTAGAATTTATTTTTATTCTTGTGGTTTTTAAGGTTCTACGTTTTAACTTTCTAGTAGTGATTTTTTGTTAATTTTTATTTTTACGTCTTCGTCATTTTCTTTTCTCATCCCCTTCTAAACCAATCATTAATCACAAACATTTAACAAATTTCTCACACACATATAACTCCTTGGGAAACGAACTTTCATTTCATTAAGGGTCATTAACACTTGATTTTTCCTAAAGTCATTTGTTCAATACTTACCGCTCATATACGCTCCTTTTCCTAAAGGTCGTATTTTACCACAATCATTTTGGCGCCGCTGCCGGGGAGGTGTGTCGTGATTAATTTGTATTGTTGTTTTTAATATTAACCATAAATAGTATTTGTATTAGTAGAACTCTACTAATACGTATTATCGGTTTTCTTGGTTTTTCTTGTACAAATATTATTACTATATTGTATTAAGTATCACAATAAATTCACAATATCTCCAAAAGTGTGAAAACACAACCTTAATTGGGATTTCATCACTCAATTATTGTATTCGAATCTCAAACAAAAAGAAAAAGGCAAAAATAGATAAATACTTTCGTGAAGCTTGATTTTGAAGAATACAAACTATTAGGTGGGTATAAGGCGGGTATTATAAAATATACCCTAAGGAAAAAAGGCTCTTAAGTGCTTCGCGCCGCCTCGTTTCCCCGCTTGCTTGTGAGTATTTTGAGATTGAAGGCCAATCGAGGGTTTTGCCGCCCAAAGTGTTATTACGTATAATATATTTGCTTGGTTTCTTTGTGATTAAAACCCTCTTGAACAATTTGGTTTTCACCAAAGTTCTAAAGTCATTCGAAGGCGTTCACTCCACGTGATCGTTTTCATTCCTTTGAGGCTTCTTTAATCAAGAGTTTGATTCGAGGAGAGATTTTGTAGATTGTTTTACGAAGATACACCAAAATAAAAAAAAAATTAAATATCATCAAAAACACAAAAAAAAAAAAATTGAAAATTCACAAAACACCCATAAAGAATCTTCTTTGCTCACCTCCCATTCTTCGTGAAGTTTATGATCACTCGTAATCAAGCAAAACGAGCTCGTAAACGACTTCAAAAGCAAGCCAATCAAGAGATGTTGATTGTTGAAGAACCTCCAATTGTTGAACCTATTGTAGAACAAGAAGTCGTCATGGCTAATCGTACTATGATGGAGTTGCTACAAGCACCCACCGAGGGTTTTGGAGAGGCTATTGTGATTCCCGCCATCCTTGCGGAGAATTTCGAGATTAAGACGGGTTTAATGTCGATGTTGCAAGCAAATAAGTTTAGAGGTCACGAGAAAGACAACCCGCATTACAATATTAGTAATTTTAACCGTCTCACCGCCACTAGCAAGTTTAAGGATGTTCCACATGACGCCATTAAGATGATGTTATTTCCATACTCGTTAGATGGTCCCGCTAAAATTTGGCTTGAGAAAGAACTGCCAAATTCGATTTTGACATGGGCCGATCTCGTTTCTAAGTTTGTGAACAAGTTTTTTCCACCATCTAAAACAACACACTTGAAAAATGAGATTTCACGATTTGTGCAAAGAAATAATGAAAGTTTTTCAATGGCATGGGAACGATTTAAAGAAATGTTACATGAATGTCCACACCATGATTTTACGGAATTGCATCAAGTTGATACTTTTTATAATGGGCTTAATGATCATGAACGAGATTATTTGAATGCCGCAGCGGGTGGTATTTTTTTGTGCAAGACGACAAATGAGGCTTTACAAATCATCGAGAATAGATCTAAGGTTTATAGCCCTCGTAACACACCGAGTGTTGCCAATTTGGGTTCGTCATCTTCGTCACAATCGTCTCGTAGCATTAACGCCTTACATGATGAAACTAATGAGGAAAATCGGTTTTTTGATAGATTTGCTAATCTAATGTCCCATTGGAAGGCTCAAGAAGCTTCCAATTCTGCTTCGGTTAAAGCGGTTGCTAAGAGTTGTTTATCTTGTGGTGGAGCTCATGATCTTTCCGAGTGCATTACCGCGGATGGTAACACTTCGAGTGCTTATGTAGCAACGGGAACTTACAACCAAAACGGTCAAGGTTCCCGCCAAAATCAAGCTCCACCAAACCAAAATGTTAACAATTATCGAAACAACAACCAAGGTAATAACCAAGGCAATTCACGCAATTACAACAAAGGGAATTATCAAAATGGGAATGGACAAATTTCTAATCAAAATCAAAACCGTGATTTTCAAAACACTACACAAGGTTTTCAAAATGCTCACACTAAAAATTTGCAAGGAGAATTTTTGGATTATGCTAAAGCAAATGATGCTAAATTTGATAACATGCAACGTGAGATGATTAGCTTAAGATCCGAGTTAAAAAACGAGCTAAAAATGAACTTGCTAATGAACTAAAAACTCATGCAAACAAAATGGAAGGAAATGTCCAACGTCTTCAACAAAATCAACAAAAGATGGAATTAGGACAACATGAGATTAAGCAAGAGTTATTAAAAGCGGATGCTAGGCAATCAAAATTTGAGGACCGAATGGCTAAGATGTTTGAAGCAATCATGTGTAAACCCTCTTCCTCGGGTGGTCTTCCTAGTGATACCATTGCAAACCCGAAGGGAGAAATGAAGGTTATTACTACACGAAGTGGTAAAACTTTCAAGGAACCAATCTCTCGTCCAAGTACTTCTACGGAGAAGGAAATCGAGAAAGAACCCGAGGTGATGGTCGAAAAGGAGCACATTACAATCCCACGAAGTACCGCTCATACCACACCTACGGTTGAACCAATACCAATTGTGGAACCCGAGTTTCCAAGGCCGTTGCCTAATGTCCAACCCACACCACCTTTACCCTACCCTTCGAGACGAAACAAAGAGAAATTACAAGAACGTAACAAACAACAAATCGAGCTTTTTATAAAAATGTTTGAACAAGTGCATTTTGATGTGAGTTTAGCCGACGCGTTGTTATATATGCCTCGTTTCGCTTCCACTTTTAAAAGTATGATGAGTGATAAGGAAAAGCTTTCAAAGCTTGCTAATTGTTCTTCGGTTTATCTTAACCGCATACCGGAAAAAGTTGGTGATCCCAGAAAGTTTCTCATTCCTTGTGACATACAAGATATGAAAGAATGCCTCGCCTTGGCCGATCTTGGTGCGAGCATTAATTTGATGCCATTTTCCATTTGGAAATCACTTTCGCTTTCGGCTCTCATTCCTTCGAACATGTCCATCGAGATGGCCGATCATTCTACGATTATGGCATGTGGAGTAGCCGAAGATGTTTTCGTGAAAGTGGGGAAGTTCTACTATCCCGTTGATTTTATAGTAGTTGACATCCCCGCGGATCCTCAAGTTCCTCTAATTTTAGGTCGTTCATTTTTAGACACTTCGAGATCGCTTATCGATGTTCATGCGAGAACTATCACTTTGAGATTCAACGAAGAGGAACTTGTTATAAACGCTACTTAAAACTCGAAACCTTCTCATGTTTATGCAATCGCTACTATCAATCACATTGACATCGTTGATGTGGTTTGCGATGAGTTTTCACAAGAAGTGTTAGGTTTTTCCGATAGCTCGTCAAGTGGCAATCCCACTATTTTGGATCCGATTCTTGCTAATTCCACACCAAATCTCACTCCATTCCAAGGAGGCGATCTCACTTCAAATGAAATCGACAATGAAGATGAGGTGTTGATTAGTGATGATACTTCTATTCCACCATTCCTTTCGCTGATGGAAGTTATGAGTGTTGAACCAAAATCTTCAATCGAGGAACCACCTATCCTTGAATTGAAAGATCTTCCTTCTCACCTTGAATACGCATTCTTGGAAGGTGATGACAAGTTGCCGGTTATTATTGCAAAAGGTCTTGCTAATGATGAAAAAACCGAGCTCTTGAAAGTTCTTAAGGCTCACAAAGGGGCAATTGCGTGGAAAATATCCGACATTAAGGGTATTGACCCAAAATTTTATACTCACAAGATTTTAATGGAGGAAGACTACAAACCCGCAATTCAAAGTCAAAGAAGGGTGAATCCCAAAATTCACGATGTCATTAAAAAGGAGGTCCTTAAACTCCTTGACGCGGGAATGATTTATCCTATATCCGATAGCCCATGGGTGTGCCCAATCCATTGTGTCCCTAAAAAGGGAGGAATGACCGTTGTGCCTAATGAAAACAACGAGTTGATTCCCACTCGTGTTGTGACCGGTTTGAGGGTGTGTATTGACTACCGAAAGTTAAATCACGCCACTCGTAAAGACCACTTTCCTTTGCCCTTCATGGATCAAATGTTGGAGCGACTTGCGGGAAATGAATTCTATTGCTTTTTAGATGGTTTTTCCGGTTACTTTCAAATCCCTATCGACCCTCATGATCAAGAGAAGACTACTTTTACGTGTCCTTATGGAACGTTTGCTTATCGTAGGATGCCTTTGGGACTTTGTAATGCACCCGGTACGTTTCAACGGTGTATGATGGCAATTTTTCACGATATGATCGAGAAGTCGATGGAAGTGTTTATGGATGACTTCTCGGTGTTTGGTAATTCGTTCACGTCATGTTTATCTAATCTCGAACAAATGTTAAAACGTTGTGAAGAAACCAATCTTGTGCTTAATTGGGAAAAATGTCATTTCATGTGTAAACAAGGAATCGTCTTAGGACATAAGGTGTCAAAGGCGGGGATTGAGGTCGATAAAGCTAAGGTAGACGTCATCGCCAAGTTACCTCATCCCAAAACCGTTAAGGGAGTTAGGAGTTTCCTAGGCTACGCGGGCTTTTATCGTCGTTTCATCAAGGACTTTTCGAAAATCTCTCGTCCTATGACACACCTTCTCGAGAAGGATGCTCCTTTTAACTTCAATGAGGATTGTGTTAAGGCTTTCGAAACTCTCAAAAGGAAACTTACCGAAGCTCCCATTCTTGTTGCTCCTAATTGGGAATTACCCTTTGAAATCATGTGCGATGCAAGTGATTATGCTATAGGGGCCGTCTTAGGGCAACGTTATGACAAGCATTTCCGTCCTATCCATTATGCTAGTAAGACGATGACCGAGGCTCAATTAAAGTACACCACAACGGAAAAGGAATTCCTTGCCGTGGTCTATGCTTTTGAGAAATTCCGACCTTATCTCGTCTTAACTAAAAGCATTGTGTATACCGACCATTCGGCTATCAAGTATCTCTTAGCTAAGCAAGATGCTAAGCCGAGATTGCTTTGTTGGATGCTCCTCCTCCAAGAATTTGATGTCACCGTGCTTGACAAAAAAGGAGCCGAGAATCTAGCGGCCGATCATCTCTCTCGTCTAGAAGATCCTCACAAAGATGTTTTCGAGAACAAGGAAATTACCGAAACATTTCCTCTTGAGAATCTCGGTGTAGTGAATTCTAAAGACACCACCCCATGGTTTGCCGACATTGCAAATTACCATGCGGGCAATTTCATAATCAAGGGTATGACGACACAACAAAAACGAAAATTCTTTCGTGACGTCAAGTTCTATTTTCAGGACGACCCTTATCTCTTTCGAGTTTGTGCGGATCAACTCGTTCGACGTTGTGTTTTTGGTGCCGAAGCTTCTAATATCCTTAGAGCTTGTCACGAGGGACCCACGGGTGGTCACCACGGCGCTAATCTCACGGCTAAGAAAGTGTTCGATGCTGGTTTCTTTTGGCCTTCTATCTATCGTGATGCACACGCACTTGTGAAGTCATGTGATTCGTGCCAACGTCAAGGAAAATCGTCTCAACGTGATGAAATGCCGCAAAACATAATTCAAGTGTGTGAGATTTTCGACATATGGGGAATAGACTTTATGGGGCTGTTCCCATCATCTCATGGCAACAAATATATCCTCGTCGCGGTGGACTACCTTTCTAAGTGGGTGGAAGCTAAGGCTTTGCCTACTAATGATGCTCGTGTGGTAGTGAAGTTTTTGAAGCAACTATTCTCTCGGTTCGGAACCCCTCGTGCTATTATAAGCGATCGTGGAACCCATTTTTGTAATGACCAATTCAAAAATGTTCTAAAGAAATATGGAGTTACTCATCGTCTTTCTACGGCTTATCACCCGCAAACGAGTGGGCAAGTCGAGGTTTCGAACCGAGCTTTGAAGAGGATTTTAGAAAGGTCAATTGGAGAAAACCGTGCTTCATGGTCCGACAAACTTGATGACGCTTTATGGGCCTTTAGGACCGCTTATAAGACACCTATCGGTTGCACTCCTTATAAGTTAGTCTATGGGAAGAATTGTCATTTGCCCATTGAGTTGGAGCACAAGGCATATTGTGCCCTTAAGCATGCAAACTTTGACTTGAAGACCGCGGGAGATCACCGGAAAATACAATTGAATGAATTGGATGCATTAAGAGATAATGCTTATGAAAATTCATTAATTTTTAAAGAAAAGACTAAAAAGTTTCATGATTCAAAGATTAAAAACCGGGTTTTTAACGTTGGTGATCAAGTGTTGCTTTTTAACTCTCGTCTTAAGATATTTTCCGGTAAATTGAAATCTCGTTGGTCGGGTCCGTTCACCATTACACAAGTATTTCCATATGGGACCATTGAGCTAGCTCAAGATGATGGTCCTAATTTCAAGGTGAATGGACATAGGCTTAAGCACTACTTTGGTGGGGAAATTCCTTCAATGGTTGCCCTCGACCAAGTCACATTCCCCAATGATAATTAACATTGAGGGGATCGAGTCGAGCTCATGACTCAGTAATCAAAAACGAGGTGCCTCGTGGGGGAGATCCCATGCTTATCTTTTAGGCTTACTATTCACTAATAAGGGGACTTGTACCCTTTCAACTCGTTGTCTCGTGGTTGTTTGTGATTGTGTTATCTAGATCATCATCATCATCTACGATTGAAGACTCTCGTGTTCGTTTACGTGAGCCTCTATCGTTCGTTTGAAGAAGTTTTTCACGAATCCATGAGATATCCTTTATTGTTCTAACAATTATCTTTTAGCATATCTAATAAACGGCTTTAGATATATTGTTGATCACCCTTTCCATGCTAGATCCTAAGCATTCGACTCTTCGTCTCTAGTATGGGGGTGCTCCACCTTTAGACTCGAAACATGAGGACAATGTTTACTTTTAGTATGGGGGGTGAATAGGTACTTTCTTTGCTACGCCCTCACTCTTTCTAACTTTCAATGTTTTTTTTCGCTAATAAGGCTAAAAATGGCCAAATTTTAATTTTTTTCTTAGTTTTCATAAGTGTTTTTAAGACACGAATGTATATTTTCCGATGGGTAGAATAAGAGTTAATTTTTGACTTGATGGGCATTTGGAGCCATTTACATTCCTTAACCCGCTCAATTCAAGTTTTGCTAGACTTTTATATAGGGAGCTTTAAAACGCGAAAGTCTTAACTCTTACGGGTTAAGAACAAGAACTTTTCGCAAGTTCCTATAAATGATCCTAGAAAGTCACTTATCAAGGGAACTTTAAAACACATTCTCTAAGCTTAAAAAAGTCCAAGAAAGTGCAAGATCCTATAGGTGGCTTGAAAACCCAAAACTTTGATTTGATATAGTCTTAATGAAAGCTAATCCAAATTTGGCTTAATTTTGACTTGCATGGCTAAGTATTCACGAGTCTCTTTAATTAGAGGTCTTTATATAGTGAAGAACGAGAAATGATAGAGTTAGACAAGTGATCATGCTAAACGTAGAACATGAAAGTGTTCTTTCAAAAACTCATATGTTTTTAATTGTGGCTTTTTCTTCCCATAAGATCAATGCATTAGGAATAAATCATAATTGCAATAAGTAAGGTCGTAAGATTTGAAAGGTTACTTAGCCTCTAGCGCAAGATCGTTTAAAAGTTGCTCGGGGTTGAATAGAGTTCATAGCCAAGGCATAACTTATTGAAGCGGGACGCGAAGATTGGCGATCATCCAAAAAGGCCCTAACAAGGCATGAGGAGCTCTATTTTTGCTAAAGATCCAAAGATGATGTGAAGTATCATTATTCCTAAATCAATATGAAGGATCGAGACACACGACGAAAAGCAATTACTCCCCTAAAGATCATGGAGAAAGTCTATCCAAAAAGACCCTAACAAGGTATGAGGATAAATATATCCAAGTCCGAAAAGGAGGCGGATCGTTGTATATCAAAATCCAAAATAAAGATTGAAGAAAAATGATGAAGTCGTGGTCCAATATGAAGAATCTCTCAAAAAGTCAAGTGAAGAAATTCCAAATATATGAAGAGAAGACCATAATTTCAAGAACGTCTTCCCAAGATTTGAAGTATGAAGTACATGCCAAATATCGGTCCGAGAAGGGTCTCAAATCGTGAAACGAGTTATGCCAAGATATGAACTTAAGGAGATACACGAGAAGCCGTTTTAAAAGATTTTGTCCTTCGGCTAACTATTGATCAAATCGTGCTACTTTGCTTTCGGACTAATAACTACTCAAATAAGTCAATATGAATCACTTGTGATCCATGACAAATAGATAAAAAATGCTAGTAACCCATTTCCTTTTATAATAACTAGGATTGCGGGGAGAAAAAATATTACACAATTTGGACGTATGAGTAGTGTTAGCATTGTGACTTGTACCAACAATGATCTCGTTTTTGCACTTAGCATGGAATGTATGACAATCAAGGATGACGAAGTTTGCTCTAAGGGACATTTACTTGTTTCTATTCTTTGACCCTAAAAGTCACTTTTTGTGATGAAAATCATATATTATGTCTTTACACATCTTCGTAGTATGTTGCAAGTCTTTTTACTTTTCAATAAAGGTTAATAAATTTGAACTTTGGTGATGCTTAGATACTTTATTCTAGCATTGCGTGAGGGCACGTCAATGGCTTAGTATGGGGGAGTGATGAGATGGCATTTATACATGATCTCATCGTTCTTTTCGGGCTTTAAATGCATAAAAATGTCATAATATACCATATATATGCTTGTGTTTGTTTACTTGTGTATTTTAGGTATGGATATCGTGAAAAAGACAAAAGATCACAAGTTACAAGGAAAAACGGACACGAGAAACGAAGCCGTACAAAGAACCGGGCCTAATCATGGAAAATTCAACAAATACCCTTGAAGACTTGAAGACAAACAAGATTGATCCTCATTCATTGAAGAAATGAAACTTAAAACCCTTGTATAGTCTTAATTACAAGTTTGGTCCCTTAAGTTTGTCAAAATTACACAAAAGGTCCCTCAACTTTGAAGAAATGGCAAGATTAGTCCCTTAACAATTGAAAATTATCAATTATGGTCCCTCATCAAGCCAAAGATACATTGAAGACCTTTGAAGATAAAAAATGTCCAAGATCAGTCCTTCAAATATGCAAAAGTTCCAAAAATAACCCTTGATACACCTTTTGGAAAGTTTTGTGCAAAAAATGTCAAGTTGTGAAAGTTGTTACAAGTATAAATGGGCGCTGATAGACTTTTAAACACAAATGCAAAAAGAAAGGAAATATAAGGACTAAAGGTGTGCACTGAAACTTTCAAACACACAAACACGCGCCAAACAAAACCAATCCCCCAAAATCGGATCAAAAGTTACTACTGCTCACCCCAAGAACCCAGTAACTATCTTCATTAAAACAAAGGGTAAAATGAAATTACCCTTTCCCACACTTGATTCACACGCCTATAATCTCATCCCAACCTTAAAACACTCACTCCCACTCACCAAGAGGCCCCACCACCAAAACCGTTTCACCATCATGTGACAACTTCCTCACCAAGGCTTGCCACGTGTCAAGATCAGCAGCCCACATCATTTGCTTCATATCAAAGCTACTATAAACGGTTTGGATGCATTTGGACAGCTCACACCAAGAAAACGTCTAGAAGGACTTAGGGCATTTAGGGAATTTCACTTCTAGGGTTTGTGAATAGTGTTTAGCCAGGCATTTGCCTATAAAAAGAGACCTCAACATGTGAGAGTCCCTTTGTTCTAGATTTTAGCTTTAAATCTTTGTAATTCCTTTTTATGAAATAAAGTTTGAATTTCTTAAAATTTTGAGTTCTAATCTGTTATTTATAAAAGTTTGGTGTTTGATAAGCTAAAATCTGAGTTTCATTATCTTGTTTGAAGGTTTTTGAGGCTAGGTTTTAAGTGATAAAGCTTGTGCATCAAAAATCAGAAAGTTGGCATTATTTTTTATCTCACCTTGTGGTTTGTTCTTCTTAGCAGCTTGGAAGCTGGTACTTGTTCTGCTAGTACCTAAGCTCAAACAATCCAGGGCCTAGATGTAGGTCTTGGAGGTTTGCATCCTTCTCCTTTTTCATTTTCTCTTTTATTTTTCTGAATTTGGTGATTATTGCATGTTTATGCTTGAATCTGTGTTATTGTGGTGGATTATTGTTGATTTGGTTTGGTTTGATGTTATTGAGGTGTTATTGATCTGATTTTTGGGTTAAATCTTCATAAGCCTTTGAAAATTTGTGGAATCAAGTTTTAAAAGGGTGTTTGGGTTTACTGCATAAGTTACGATTGTGATTTGTTAAGTGCTTGTTTTGTGTAAGCAAGTGTTGGTATCTGCTTGTTAGGTGTATTTGTTCATCTATTTGCAGGTTTTGTGGGTTTGATCACATAGATTCATTATTTGGCTATAAAATCTTCAAAACTTGGTAAAATTGGCTAGGATTTTGAGGAAACCTAGATCTAAGCTTAGGCTAGGGCTAACAAGTGCTAAATCATAGTTAATCACATCAGGGAAGAAGGATTTGAGGCTTGAAATTGGATCAAGTGTCAAGTATATCAGCAAACTTGTCTGCTAATTGTTCATTGTTCATCAGAAACATTTTGTGCTTTGATCTTGTTGATTTCTTTGATTCAGTGTTTGATTCTTGTTGCTTTGTGTTTATTCATAGTTTATATAGCTTGTGTATGCATCTTGTTAAGTTTGGTTGGCTTATTCAGTCTAAATCTGCTTATTAAGTGCTTAACTGCTTATTTCCATATCTGGTGCATATCTGGTGACTGTTTGGCTTATTGTGTGAACCAATTTGTGATTTTATTGTTGCTATTGACTCCTTGTGATTCACTGATCACAAGGGTGCCTTTGTTTCCAATTGAATCAAACCAGAACTCTCATATAAGCTTGGTCAAATAGTCAAAGCAGTGGGAACTCCTTTCCCCTGCTAGTTGCCACTGATAGTGTAAATCTGGTGACAACTTATCAATAAGCTATAATAGCTTATTCCAACCTGCAACAACTTTGTTTTTGTAATAGGTGCTCATATTTTGACCCATTTGTTCATACTGGAGCATTTGGGTGGTTGACTTTAGGGTTTGACTAGAAAACCAACTCCTTTGACTTTTACATAAGTTAATTTGTGCTTATTCTGGTTTATTGGTTGTGATTATTGGATTTTAGTTGATTGATTTTGCTTATTGAGTCCATTTGAAAGCTTTTGCAAGTTGAATCAAGTCCTGGGGTGCCCTAAATCTCTAAAACGACTATTTTGTCTTTTAGTGAAATTTTTCTTTGCTTATTTCTGGCTTATTGAGTGAGCTTTTTCAAAAATTCTTTTTACAGATCTCATAAGCATCCCAAAAGAAGGTTGTGTGTCAAATTAGAGCTTATGACATTAGCTTATGGCTTAATGGGCTGAAAAGCCCAATAAGAATAAGTTGAGTGTTAAATAAGCTGTGATAAGCTCATATTCAGCTTTTGGGCCTTTAGAGTTTTATTCTTAGAATTGAATTTTAAGTCAGATAGGGCTTTTCCAAGTCAATTGGGCCAAGTTTGACTTTTTGGGCCCAAAAGCCCAATTTGGTTGACTATTTTTGGTTTTGGCCCATTTGAGGGCCCAATAGGGGTATTCTGGTAATTTCACTTTGATTTTCTGATTATTTAGGTTAAAATAAACTAGTTTGCAAGTTTTTAGAATTTTTTATAATTTTTGGATTTTTAATATTATTTTATTATTATTTTATTATTATTTTTCAAATTTCACATTTTCCAACTTTTTACATTTTTCTTAGGTTTAATACAATAAAATAGGAATTTAGCAACTTTTAGAATAATTTTATCTCTTTTAGATTAATTTTTATAATTATTTTAAGTTTTAATAGTTTTTAAATCATTTTAAATAGTTTTTATTAGTTTTAAAATTTCTAAAAATAGTTTTTAATCTTTTTAGGCCATTTTAGAGGTTTACCAATTGAAAAATCTTTATTTGGGCTTTTTGATAATTTATTTGATTTTTAGGGCTTTAATTAGCATTTAAAAATTGAATATTTAATTATTTAAAAGGTTTGAAAAAGTTTTGATCATTGGTAAACTCTTAGTTTATTTAATTTGATTTTTGGTGAGTTTTTAGAATTTATTTTTATTTTTGTGGTTTTTAAGGTTCTACGTTTTAACTTTCTAGTAGTGATTTTTTGTTAATTTTTATTTTTACGTTTTCGTCATTTTCTTTTCTCATCCCCTTCTAAACCAATCATTAATCACAAACATTTAACAAATTTCTCACACACATATACCTCCTTGGGAAACGAACTTTCATTTCATTAAGGGTCATTAACACTTGATTTTTCCTAAAGTCATTTGTTCAATACTTACCGCTCATATACGCTCCTTTTCCTAAAGGTCGTATTTTACCGCAATCAGTCACCTTGTTTTTGTTTCAGTTTTTCAAATATTTCAGTCTTGAGTGATTTTGTATGAAAGTTGTTCATGTGTTGTTAATCTGATTTGATATTGTTTATTTGAGGTTATTATGCATGAGTAGATTGATTAGGATCAATTGGGTTTGGATTTGACTTGATTCTGTTTGAAAAAAGTGAAGTTCAGATTTTAAGGGGTGTTTGGATTAAGGTTCTAGTAGGATTTAATGATATATATTTTGGTTTAAAATCTGTTTTATTCACTCACTAGGTAGTTTTTAGGTTGTATGCTAGCTTAGTATTCAGCTTGGTGAAGTTTTGAACAAGTTTGCATGTCAAAATCTTGAAAAATAGCATAAAACCAGTAAGTGCCTTGTTTGATTGATTTGGGTGGAATTTGTTCATCAAATTTGTGAAATCTGCTAGAGTAAGGTATTAAGCAGGGTTGGTAATCAGTCATATGCCATGTCATTGATTTGTGTGCAAGATTTAAGCACTTGAATCTCATTTTTGTGCATGTAATCTTTTGTTACTGTTCATCAGAAACATTAAGGGCTTAATCAGAAACTTTGAGTGCCATTTGTGCTTGATCTTTGCTTGTGACTTGTTGTTTTTTGTGTTTGATTTGACTCCTTATACTCAACTGAGTATAAGGGTGCCTTGTGGTCCAAAGAAAACCAAGCATAAGAGCTTTCCTAAGCTCTAAGGTCTCCTGACCAAATATTTACACTAGCAGTGGGAACAAACTTCCCACTGGTAGCACATCTGTTGGTACTGCTTCACTAGCAGACAAAGCTTTTGACATGTCCCTTTCATAAATCTGATTATTTTGTCTTTAGTGCCCAAATCTTAGAGTTAGGACTTCAAATTAGTTTCTAAATTTTCCTAATTTTATTTCTGATTTTTCTGTTTAGGTAAAAATTTTATTACTGTTCATTTGCTATTTTTATATTTAATAGCTAATTTAAATACTTTTTAAGTTTCTGTTTTTGGCATTTAGTGCCAAAAATCAATATTTTTCAGTTTAAACATTTTTCTTAGATTTAGAAAAACATTTTAAGATTTTTAGTTAAAAAAGTTTTTACTGTTCAACTTTTATTTATTTTTTAGAATTAATTTAAGTTAATTAGGGTTTAATTTAAATCTATTTTTGTCTTTTAGTGGTAAATTTATTATTTTTCAAACTTTTTCAATTTTCTACTGTTCTTTAGAGTAAAATAGGATTTATAGAATTGGTAAATTATTTTTAGCATTATTTTATTATTTTTATAATTATTTTAGTTTTGAAATAGTTTTTAGTGATTTAAAAATAAAAAAATATTTTTTAAAAATTAGGAAAAATACTTTTTAGTCTTTAGATAAAGTAAGTTATTTGTTCAATAAAATAATATTTTGGACATATTGACTAATTATATTTAATTTTAGGGCTTTAATTAGCATTTAAAATTGAATATTTAATTAATAAAAGGTTTTAAAATACTTTTATTCGATTTTTATTCTTATTTATATTATTTTAGACTTATTTTAGCTTTTAATTAATTATTAGGTTTAAAATTTTTAATTTTGTAGTTTTTTTCTACGGTTTTACGTGAACGCCTTTTCGTCTTAGCTCGATCCGTCTTCGTAACCGTCTTTCTTTTCTAATCTCATTTCTTTCTTTCTTTCTCAATCATATAATCACAAATCAAAATCATCTCTTAACACAACGCACTTGCCTCCTTAAGAACGAACTCACTTTTAGGGTCATTCACACACGGTTTTCCTAAATCGTCGTGCATACTTGCCCTATTTACCTTCCTTTTCCTAAAGGGGTAATTTTACAACTATCATTTTGGCGCCGCTGCCGGGGAGGCGTGTTGTGTTTTGGTTGAACAATTGTTGTCTTTATATATAGCCATAATAGTATTTGTATTAGTAGCACTCTACTAATACGTACTATCGGTTTTTCGTTTTTTGTGAATACTATTACCATATTGTATACGTAGAAAAATAAATTTACAAGTACTCCAAATACGTGAGAAATCACAACCTTGACTTGGGAGGTCATTACCCAATCATTGTATTCGAATCTCAAACCAAAGAAAAAAGGCAAAAATAGATAAATACTTTCGTGAAGCTCGATTTTGAAAAATACAAACTATAAGGTGGGTATAAGGCGGTTGTATTTCACGACCTAAAGGAAAAAGGCTCTTAAGTGCTTCGCGCCGCCTCGTTTTCTCCGCTTGCTTGTGCGTATTTTGAGATTGAAAGCTAATCGAGGGTTTTGCCGCCCAAAATATTACTAAGTATCATATATATTTTCTTGGTTTCTATTGATTAAACCCTCTTGAACGATTTGGTGTTCCACCATCGTTCTAAAGTCATCGAAGGCGTTCACTTCACATGATCGTTTTCATTCCTTGAGGCTTCTTTAATCGAGAGATTTGATTAAGGAGGAGATTTGTAGATTTGTGTCTACCTAATACATTCCAAAAATCCAAAAAAAGTTAA
The DNA here is from genome assembly GCA_025667525.1 of Glebionis coronaria. Taxonomy (NCBI): domain Eukaryota; kingdom Viridiplantae; phylum Streptophyta; class Magnoliopsida; order Asterales; family Asteraceae; genus Glebionis; species Glebionis coronaria. The sequence goes on along the minus strand of CM046881.1, from coordinate 480,265,943 downwards.
AACAATCAAAAACCACAAAAAAATTGAAAAAGTAAAAACACCAAAAAGAATCTTCTTTGCTCACCCTCTCGTTGTACGTGACGTTTATGCAAACTCGCTCCAAAGCATGACGTGCTCGTAAACGAAGAAACAAATCAACCACTCCTTCTAGTGAGGAGTCTCCTATTGACGAACCCATCGTAGTGAAAGAAGCACCCATGGCTAATCGAACTATGATGGAGTTGCTTCAAGCACCCACCGAGGGTTATGGAGAAGCGATTGTGATTCCCGCTATCCTTGCAGAGAATTTTGAGGTTAAGACGGGTTTGTTGTCCATGATTCAAAACAACAAGTTTCGAGGTGACGAAAAGGAAAACCCTCATAACCACATTCGCCAATTTAATCGTCTCACCGCCACTTGCAAGTTTAAGGACGTCTCTAACGACTCGATTAAGATGATGCTTTTTCCGTATTCCTTAGCGGGGCCCACAAAAATTTGGTTAGAGAAAGATCCACCCAATTCTATATTGACGTGGAAGGATCTCGGTTCAAAATTCGTGAACCAATTTTTTCCGCCCTCTAAGACTACGCATTTGAAAAACGAGATTTCAAAGTTTTCACAAGAGTATAATGAGAGTTTTTCAACGGCTTGGAATAGTTTTAAGGAAATGTTGCACGAATGTCCTCATCATGGTTTTTCCGACTTGCATCAAATTGACACGTTTTACAATGGCTTGAACGATCATGAGCGTGATTATCTTAATGCCGCCGCGGGTGGTAATTTTTGTGTAAAACGGTCGAGGAAGCATTGTTAATCATTGAGAATAGGTCTAAGGTCTATATTCCTCGTAGCACGTCGAGTGTTCGTAAGGCTTCGTCTTCGCCTTCGCCTTCATTGTCACACATCGTTGATGCTTGCCAAATCGAGGCTAATTTGGAGAACAAGATTTTTGATAAGCTTAAGGGATTGTTAATTGAGTTTAAAGTTGGTGAACAACCCACTCCCGCTACGGCTAAAGCGGTTGAGGTTTCTTGTATGTATTGTGGTGGAGCTCACGATTATTCCGAGTGCATTACCAACGGTGGTAACACTTCGAGTGCCTTCGCGGCCGCGGGAACTTATAACCAAAACGGTCAAGTTCCCCGCACTAATCAATTGACTCCACCGGGTTTTCCACCAAATCAAAATGCTAACAATTACCGAAACAATCAAGTTGGTTACCAAAACAATCAGAGGAACAATTACAAGGGTAATAACAACTATGGGAATCAAGGAAGTAGTAGCCAATTGCAAAATCAAAACCAAAACCGTAATTTTCAAAACACGAGTCAAGGTCTTCAAAATGTTTACACTAAAGAACTTCCAATGGACTTTTTGAATTACGCTACGACAAATGATAAGATTTTGGAAAACATTCAAGAGCAATTGGCTAGTCAAGCTAGGGACACGGCTAAAAACACCAAGGAGTTAGCTAATTTTGTGAAGGAAAATCTTAACATGAGAAATGAGTTGAAAAATGATTTTGCTAATCAAATTAGAGGTCAAAACAATAAAATTGAACAAAGTCATGCTAGGCTTGAATAAAGAATTGACCAAAGATCCGCTAGTCAAGATGTTAAGTTTAATAGTCAAGATGCTAAGCTTAATGCCATTTTAGAAGCCGTCATGGAGAACAAAGCCTCTACTTCGGGAAGTTTTCCTAGTAACACCGTTTCAAACCCGAAGGGAGAGATGAAAGTGATTACCACACGAAGTGGTAAGGCACTTAAAGAACCGACTCCTCAACCAAATACTCCAACGGTGGAGGAAATTGAGGAAGAACCCGAGGTGGTGGTCGAAAAGGAGCATATCTCAAGCCCACAAAGTACCGCTCATGCCACACCTACGGTCGACCCTTTACCAACATTGGAACCCGAGATTCCAAGGGCTATGCCTATGCCCCAACCCACACCACCCTTGCCTTACCCATCGAGACTTAGGAAGGAGAAACGACAAGAGCACGACAACTACCAATTTGAGCTTTTTATGAAAATGTTTCGTGAGTTGCACCTTAATGTGAGTTTCGTCGATGCTTTGGTTATGATGCCTCGATTTGCCGCTAACTTTAAGAGTATGTTGAACAACAAGGAGAAATTGCATCAATTGTCTAGTTGTTCGTCGGTTTATCTTAATCGCATACCTCAAAAAGTCGGTGATCCCGGTAAATTTTTGATCCCTTGTGAAATTCAAGATATGGAAGAATGCTATGCCTTGGCCGATCTTGGTGCTAGCATTAGTTTGATGCCACTTGCAATCTTCAAGTCGCTCAATCTTCCTAATCTTACTCCTTCACTAATGTCTATCGAGATGGCCGACCATTCCACAATTCGTGCATGTGGTTTGGCGGAAGACGTTTTTGTGAAAGTGGGGAAGTTCTACTATCCCGTAGACTTTATCGTCGTTGATATCCCCACGGATCCTCAAGTTCCTCTTATTTTAGGTCGTTCGTTTTTAGATACGTCTATGGCTTTAATTGATGTGCATGCTAGAAAGATCACCTTACGTTTCAACGACGAGGAACTTGTTATAAACGCAACTCAAAATTCTCAACTTTCTCATGTTTATTCCGTTGCTACCATAAACCTCGTTGATATGATCGACGTGGTTTGCGAGGAATTTTCACAAGAAGTTTTAGGGTTTGGTGATGAAGAAACTAGTGGCAATCCCACTATGTTAGATCCAATTCTTGATAATTCGACACCAACCTTCACTCCATTTGAAGGTGGTGGTTTTACGTTGGAAGAATGCAATGTTCCACGTACTTGTGACGAAGACCTCGACAACGATGAGGACTTCTCGATTATCAAGGATTTTCTTAACGATTTCCCATTTCCTCCACCCGAGGAGGTTATGAGTATCGAGCCCAAATCTTCACTTGAGGAACCACCTATCCTCGAGTTGAAAGATTTACCTCCTCACCTCGAATATGTCTATTTGGAGGAGGACGACAAGTTGCCGGCTATTATTGCGAAGGAACTTTCGAATGATGAAAAACCGCACTTGTCGATGTTCTAAAGGATCACAAAGGGGCGATTGCGTGGAAGTTATCCGACATTAAGGGAATCGATCCCAAGTTTTGTACCCACAAAATCTTAATGGAGGAGGATTTCAAGCCTACAATCCAAAGTCAAAGGAGGGTGAACCCTAAAATTCACGACGTCATCAAAAAGGAGGTCCTTAAACTCCTTGACGCAGGAATGATTTACCCTATTTCTGATAGCCCTTGGGTGAGTCCTATTCATTGTGTCCCTAAAAAGGGAGGAATGACCGTTGTGCCAGACGATGCCAACGAGTTAATTCTGAAGGCCTACTAATTCTAAGGATTTGATAATGGATGGATTAGATCTATGGATTTGGTGGAAGAGATGGGGAAGATGGAGGATTAGGTGTAGAGAGAGAAAGGAGAGGGAAGGAAAGTAGAGAGAGAAAGTAATTAGATAAATGATTAAGTGTTAAACAATGAATGACCAACCCCCTCCTAACATGCTAGGAGGGGTATATATATAGCCCACCCTACATGTGGGCTATATGGACTATATACTTACAAAGTGGATCACGAGCCCATTACATAATTATCGTTGGAGCGACCGATCCTTCACAAATACGTAAAACGTATTTCCAACAATCTCCCCCTAAGGGAGGTCGCTCCAAGTTACAAAGTTCTAAATATACTATGGCTCGTGATCTATGCTAATAATGATGTGACCGAGACTTTCTTTGGGAAAACACATTTCCAACAATCTCCCCCTAAGGGAGGTCACACCATTTTACAAAATCTTAAACCTAGCATCTATGCTTGAGTCTTCGATCTTGTTCTTGTGAATATGCTTGATGTGATCTTTGACTTTAGTCTTGAGCATGTTTCCTTGCCTTGACCTTGTGCATTTATCACTTGTGAAATTTGCCTCTTCGTGACTTCATGTTCCACATACTTATACCTTTAAATTCTTGAAAGCTTCAGAGTTTGATACAGCGGAAGACTTGACCTTCAGACTTTCTTGAATTTGTTGACGTACTAAGTGTGTGTAGTACAAGCATGTGGTGACGACTTCTTCTGGATTATACACCGCAATGCCACCTTTTTGTTACGCTGCATAAGACAGTTAGCAACAAACAATATACACGGATGAAATGGCCTTGAACATTTCATTCTAATTCGGTAGCATTTTACCCCCGGTCGGTGAAGACCGTTGGACGATATTAAATATCGTACTTGTGGCAGGTAGTTTCAATTAAGAACCTCCTTGACAAGATTTCGCGGGTAAACCCGTTCTCTTTACTCGACCGTCCAAAGCTGACTGCGAACGTAAAGAGTGAATCATTTGGATAATATTATCCGCATGATTTGAAGCCGTCAATTCATGTTCCTGGAACAAGTGAAATTCAATTAAGAACCGCACCATCGTTGCTTTCCAGTTGTCACTAGCTTGATTCATAAAGAATCTTGCAAGTTACCTACCAAGTGCTGTTTGATGTTAACACTAGAAGGATTTCCACTCGTCACTGTGATCAATAAAGAATCACTCTGAGTGTTCTGGCAAGATCATATGATAATGCGTAGAGGCCTGGAACGTGTTTAAATTCATTTAAGAATTAAACCACTGTTGCTTTCCAGTTATCACAAGTTTGATTCATAAAGAATCGCACAAGTCACCTACCATGAGCTTTTTGATGTTCGCTCAAGAAGGATTTCCATCTTCATTGTAAATACTTTCGTATTACTCGGATGTTCAGGCAAGATCATGAAGATTTTGCGTAGGACTCTTAAGAACTTTCTTACTTTTCACAATGTGTGAAGAAGCAAGTAAATATGAAAGTGTGTCCTAATGAGATATTTGATGATCTCAAATGGCTCTAGACTCGATCGTGCATTTTGGATTTTTAGTGATCGGAGGCTGGAGAGGAGTGCCACCTTTTCAATACCAATTTATTCGGAGTGAATAAATCAATAGATAATGTGTTATCTCCGTGTGATTAAAACAAATACCTTTTGAGAGATATTTGAGTTAGCTGGGAAGGGTTGTGCATTGCATCACTGGGTCCATGATGTCTTTCTTCAATACCGAGAATCATTAGCAAAAATGATCTCAATAGCATATGTATTGACCCGGTTTCTGCCTAAGGTTGTAAGGAGGGCTTCTTTCTTTACACCCTTTATCTTTACAATTCTTTTTCATTCTTCAACCCCTTCAATGCTTACCAATACGTCATAACTAGCACCTTGTTGTGATTGTTCCAGTGCTAACTTAAGTACTTGGTCGGCATTCAGCTACGTTCACAATCTTTCTCCATCTTTCCTAAGGACTACTATTTCTAGCTATGGAATGTCCTTGGGAAGATTCCTCCGGTTCTAGAGAAATCATTGGACTTTAACCTATCCTACCATCCTTATGTCACCACAATCGTCACCGTCGTGAATAGAGATGTTTTGGGTAAGTATATGTCACCATGAAATCCATTTTGAAGTGCAAATCCATTTTGCTCCCCCTTAACATATGCTACGATATTCGAAAACATTTCGCACATGTCGGGATGAGCTAACACGTTAAGTCAAACCATTTATGATTGATCATATCCCATATTAAATCACATTTTCTCCCCCATATTAAAAATATTAACCCAATCGATGTTTTTAATATCAATTGATTTAATAGCCTTTTAAGAAAATTTGGGAAGAAAAATGCAAATCCAATTATCTTCATGATTTTAACAAGCTCCCCCTCAAATTAATGAGGGTGTACTTGAAACGTAAATTAAATACCTTTTAAACACAAGTGTAAGGTATTTATTACGTGCAAAGATCACATATAATAATGAATTCACAAGATTAGCAATGTACGAGGTTGGACCTGAATGATGGAGAACATCATATGAGAGATTCACATGGTTCTTGTGCACGAATGTTGGTCTCCTCGTCACGTTCCCGGGAAAATTAATTCCCGTTGTTGAGTCAAAGCTTTCCGGTGAAATGCTTGACTTGATTATGAAAAGCGGGTTGCTATTTGAAATAATAGCAAACCATTTTGAGCATGTTTTAAAAATTTGAACTTCTGCTCGAACTTTATTTACAACCCCGTGTCATTATTGAATGACATTTCTAGGTTCGTAAATATTATCGATTCCAGAAGACATGCTCGTTTTATCAAAACGTTTTTGAACACACAATTTTGAAAGATTTAGAAAAACCTTTTGAGAAATTCTCGAAAAATTGTGTTCAAAGTTTTGAAAAACAATTACTTGAGCTTAAGATGTTGAATATCTTAAAAGCAAGCTCAAGTCCGAGAAGTTGTGAACTTCCCGTTGTTAAGGATAAGTTTATCATCGGCGATAAACTTTCCTTTTATCTGAAGAACGAGTCCTAAGCTGACATTTACTTAGAAGTCGTGTTCATGAGCTTGAAAACTTTGACTGTTTTAACGGAAAGCTCATGACCGAGAAAGGTTAATTTCTCGTTATGAGGAAAAGTTCTCTTATGTAAAAGATATACTTTCCTTTCTGAGCTTAAAACTTCGAATGTTTTAAGACAAGCTCATGACCGAGAAAATTGAATTTCTCGTTATGAGGATAAATTTATCATTAATGATAAACTTTCCTTTATTTGAAGTTCGAGTTACAGTTTGACATTTAACTGTAAGTCATGTACACGAGCTTAAAACCTTTGAATGGTTTTAACGTAAGCTCGTGTCCGAGAAAATTTAATTTCTCGTTGTAAGGATAAGTTTATCATCGGCGATAAACTTTCCTTTATTTGAAGCACGGGTTACCATCTGATATTTAATGATAAACCATAATGCATGAGCTTAAAAAACTTGGAATGTTTTTGATATAAGCTCATGCCCGAGAAAAATGAATTTCTCGTTTTTAGGATAAGTTTATCATCGGCGATAAACTTTCCTTTCTTTGATGATCGAGTTATAGTCTGTGATATGACTATAAGTCCTTGTTTGCAGCTTAACCATGAAACCCCTGAGACATTTGTTTCTCTGATATCTGCTTCTTCAGCAACCAAACTCTAAGAGTGTCCTTAGTTGAACGGTACACAACGATTGGACCGCTTCGTTCTTGTGGAACATCAACTTTGGTACCTGCAATCTCATTAGGAGTTTGTATACTTTTGCATGGGTTAGAGATATCTATTTTTGAAGCACGTGGGGGTTCACAGTTGGCTTTACTTGTGTTAGAGGTGGCCTGAGGGGATGATTCACTTGTCTTAGTTGGCAAACGTTTCCTTTTATAGAAAATCTTAAGTTCAGGCTTAAGTGATGTATCATCCTTTGCAATTTCCTCCCTAGTAGTCTTCGTAGAATCAGAGACTATCCTAGTTAAAGGGCATTCGTTTCCTACAATAGTGAAAGTTCTACCAGTGGGGCGCCAAACTTTACCAAAGGGTTTGATTTTAGCCATCCACTGGGACTTAATTCTAGCACGGGAGTTCACCTCATCAAGTAATTTCTTGACACAAGCATCATGATTTGCCGTAAAGACACATTTTCTACATGTTTTACAAGTAGCATATTTAATGTCTGAATAATTCCTAGATGATTGATTGATGCTCCTAGAAGATGGCATGCTACGGTTAGCAGTGTTGGGTAATCTAGAAGGCATCTGACTAGGTTGGACATTGCTATCTCTTACATGTGTCTTTTGAATAGCTTCCCTTTGACCAAATTTGTGGCAGACGTCATTTGAACTAGTTCTAGACGTGGTCTTGATATTTTTAGGAAAACTAGAGGCAATCATATGATTTGGTCTTGCTAAAGCTGGAGTGATCACATTGGGCCTAGTTGCTGGAGTGACAGTTCTAGAAATATGACCCAAATCAACTTGGGAGGCAACCCGCGGTCTCGAGGATTGTGATCGCTCGGAACCAAATGCAGTAAGTTGTCTGACAGTCGGTTGTCTGACGAACTGATTTGTAGGCGGTTTCCCCAAGATTGATGGTTGTTCAAGCTTAGTGTCCACACTAGGTCCTCTATTTTTCCTTAACTCGTTTTTCAACGCGGCTATAGCAAAGACCTTTTCCTGTACTTGGGCTTTTAAATTCTCATTCTCTTTGAGCACGTTATCTTGGGATGCCAACTTAGATTCAAGCAGTTGAATTTGTTTCAAAAGATTATCCTTTTCAGCTTTAGAATCTAAAACAGTTTGATCCAATTTTCTTTCAAGAACAACGTTTGATTTTTCAAGTTTTTCAAAGTATGTTTCAAATTTGACCGTTTTCTTAGAAAATTCAAGTTTGGCATCCTCAAGATCTTTTAATTGTTGAGCTACAATCATTTCGAGCTCTCTAATCTTGGAATCAGAAGCAGACAATGAAGCAGTTATAATACAATTTTCATGATGTACTATAGCATTCTGAACAATCTCTCCCCCATTATGACTTACATCGGATGAATCATAAGTGGTATTTCTATCACTCTTTTCCATCCCATGTTTGTCATAATTAGGTTCAGAATGCTCAATATGCGGCATGTGATCAGCATATACATCATAACCAACATCACATTGTACCATGTTTGCAGGCTCTTCGTCATAAATGGGTAAGGTGTCATCAAGAGAAATCTCGTGAACATTCCCCGACGTGCCACTGGCATCATGTTGTCCTCCTGATTCTGTGCTCGTGCCATCGTTAGGCTCCAAGTTGTCAACCTTATGACCATTATCCTCTTGCATCTGCGGCATTGATTCTTGCACTCCATTAACATACCCTTGCTGAAGTCGAGATCTTTCATAAATCGAAGATGAGACTGATGTCATGAGTTTCAGTATTGTATCACGAAAAACTCGAAGCTCGGTATTTGTATCTCGAAGAAAAGATTGGCAAATCATTGAACTTTCAGACTTGATGATATTAAATTGGAGAAAAGGCGTGAGTTGTGTCACAAGAGCCTTATAAGCAAGTGCCGATGCAGAGTGATTAAAGATTTCATTGTTGAGTTGCTCTGCCAGTTGGGGCAAGATGGTAAAAATTGAGTTGATGAATATATGACGATCTTGTCCAAAGATTGTCACAAATTCGCTCCCTCCTTGAATCCGTGAAAGATTAACTAGATGATACTGAAGCATTCGAAATGAAGTTATACCACTTTCCCTAGCGTTGGCTTGCACTTGATGCGATTCTCCCTCTTTAAGTGTCGATTTTAACGATTCCATTGGTAATCGAGGAAAGAGAAACGTGGTAAATGTCGAAAGACCAATACGATACTTGACAAATCGTGAATAAACCAAGAAAAATGAAATTCACAGGATTTATCCACGTTAACTTTCAGAATAACCGCCTCAACAATTTTTCAAAATATCATAAAATTTTTCAAAATAAAAATTTGAATAAAAATAAAAATATGAATTGATAATCAAAATTAAAAAAATATAATATCCAAAATAGAAATTTCAAAATAAAATTTAAAAGATAATACTAAAAAGGATAAAACTAAAAAAATATTGATTTGATTTAGAAAATATAGAAAAAAAAATCGGATTTTTGTAAAATAAATTTGAAAATAATGGTAACTAAAAAAAACAAGTTACTTAAAAAACGTGTGCTTTAAAAACTGTTGGACTCTTGTTTACTCCGTCACACGTGGCTCAAAGAGAAAGATCCACCGCCCCACTTGCTATTCTTTGTTATATCCGCCCGTTTATTTCTCTTGTTTGACTCTCAGATAACCAAAAAAAAAAAACGGTATAACTCTCTCTCTCTCAATCCTTGGTTCCTCCGTCCTGCGTAATCCCTTTCTATCTCTCCATCTCCTAGCTTTTCTCTCAAACCACAACTCAGAAAACGAATCTCAATCAAGATTTTTGACTCAATTAAACTCAGCCACCAAAAAACTTTCAATGTTTGAAACTAATCGTGACCTACTGAATCACAACCCTTATCTTTATCCAACCAATATCAGTTTGAAAAGAGAATCTCAAGTGAACCGGATGCGTCAAGATCTCTTATAGAGGTCTCGGGTAGGTTTTTAATTTTGTTGAGTCTCTCTCTCTTCTGTAGAGTCCTTCTGGCATGTTTTGAGTTGTGTCTTTTTGTGTTGTTGATTCTCAAACAGTGAGTCTATTGACTGAAAATGGGTGAGTTTTTGTGGGGTTTGAGGGTGTGAGTCGTGTCAGGGTGAGAGGGTGGTGTGATTGTGAGACGAGGGTGGGTAGGTTGTACAAGAGGGTTGTCGAGTTTGTGAAACTGTTGGTGGCAGTCAAGAGGTTGTGTTTGGGGGTTGTTGGTCAAGGGGACGTGACGAGGGTTGTGAGAGAATGGGTCGATGAATTGTGGGTTTGGGTAAATCGAGAGTTTGATGTGGGTTTGATGAGTGTTGAGTGTGGGGTGAGTCGGGTCTGTGAGTTTGGGTGTGTTGTGTGGGAGTGTAGATGATGGGAGAGTCTAGGATGGGTGTGTGGGAACGAGTTACGAGGGGAGTTTTGTGGTGTTGTTAGTCGAGAGATGGTGAGGCTTTGTGAGGATGATGTCGTGACAGTTTTCGAGTTGTTGAGTGAGTCTTGAGTGTCCGAGAGTTTGTGAGTCTAGTGAGGGTGTCGGGGGGTGGTTAAACGTGAGTTTGTTTGTGTCGAGGGAGAGAGTTTTTAGAAAAGCCTATTCGGAAAGTCCTTTCCTATTCGGAAGTTTTTTTCTATTCGGAAGTTTTTTCCTATTCGGAACTTTTTGGCTATTCGGAACTTTTTGGCTATTCGGAACTTTTTGGCTATTCGGAACTTTTTGGCTATTCGGAACTTTTTGGCTATTCGGAACTTTTTGGCTATTCGGAACTTTTTGGCTATTCGGAAAATTTTCTACTCGGAAAGTTTCTATGCGGAAAAAGTCTATTCGGAAAGTTTTTCTGATTCTGAAAAATGGTCTATTCGGAACTTTTGGTAAATTTGGTCTATTCGGAAAATTTGGTTTATTCGGAAAATTTTGACTACTCGAAAAATATGACCATTCGGAAAGTTATGTCCTATTCGGAAAATATGACCATTCGGAAAGTTTCGTCCTATTCGGAAAATATGAAATTGCTCGATCTCAAAAGTAGATGGAAAAATACAGATCTTTTGATAAATTTTTGGACTGTTTGGACTGTAGACAGATAGGACAGAAAACGGGATAGATCTGGACAGGTTAACAGTATTGGACAAAAAAATCTGAGACTTTGGACCAATGGACAAAAATGAAAAAGAAGACTGATAAAAAAATTGATAAAAAAAATAATTATAAAGTGACTGATTAAAAAAATTAAAAAAATATTATAAAAAACTGATTATTGAAAAAGAAGAAACTGATTATTTTAAAAAAATTGATAAAATGAGACTAAAAAACTGATAATCAAAAACTGATGGTAAAAACATACGAAAAAAAATAGAACTGATAAAAAATAAAAAATTGATAAAAAGTTGATAGAATGATGAAAAAATTGATAAAAAATTGGAAAAGAAGGGATTTTTACCACCAAATCAAAAGATAAAAAATAAGCAAATCCTAAGATTCAACCATGGCTCTTGATACCAATTGAAGGCCTACTAATTCTAAGGATTTGATAATGGATGGATTAGATCTATGGATTTGGTGGAAGAGATGGGGAAGATGGAGGATTAGGTGTAGAGAGAGAAAGGAGAGGGAAGGAAAGTAGAGAGAGAAAGTAATTAGATAAATGATTAAGTGTTAAACAATGAATGACCAACCCCCTCCTAACATGCTAGGAGGGGTATATATATAGCCCACCCTACATGTGGGCTATATGGACTATATACTTACAAAGTGGATCACGAGCCCATTACATAATTATCGTTGGAGCGACCGATCCTTCACAAATACGTAAAACGTATTTCCAACAAATTCCCACTAGACTCGTGACCGGATAGAGAGTGTGCATTGACTATCGAAAGTTGAATGAAGCCACTCGAAAAGACCATTTTCCCTTGCCCTTCATGGACCAACTGTTGGAGCGTCTTGCGGGAAACGATTTCTATTGCTTTTTAGATGGTTTTTCCGGTTACTTCCAAATTCCCATCGATCCTCGTGATCAAGAAAAAACTACGTTTACGTGTCCATATGGAACGTTTGCCTATCGTAGAATGCCATTCGGACTTTGCAATGCACCGGGAACCTTTCAAAGGTGCATGATGGATATTTTTCATGATATGATCGAGAAGACGATGGAAGTCTTCATGGATGACTTTTCCGTGTTTGGTGATTCTTTCACTTCGTGTTTGTCGAACCTTGAGAGAATGTTAAAACGTTGTGAGGAAACCAACCTTGTGCTCAATTGGGAAAAGTGTCATTTTATGGTTAGGAGTGGAATCGTCTTAGGGCACAAGGTCTCGAAAGCGGGGATTAAGGTAGATCAAGCTAAGGTAGACGTCATCGCCAAATTACCTCATCCCAAAACCGTCAAGGGAGTTAGGAGTTTCCTAGGCCACGCGGGCTTTTATCGTCGATTCATCAAGGATTTTTCAAAGATTTCTCGACCCATCACACATCTTCTTGAAAAAGAGGCACGTTTTGTCTTTGACGAAGATTGTGTACGAGCCTTTGAAATCCTTAAGAGGAAACTTACCGAAGCTCCCATTCTTATTGCTCCCAATTGGAACCTCCCCTTTGAACTTATGTGTGATGCTAGTGATTACGCTATAGGGGCCGTTTTGGGGCAACGTCATGATAAGCACTTCTTGCCTATTCACTATGCTAGCAAGACAATGACCGAGGCTCAACTAAAATACACTACAACGGAAAAGGAGTTCCTTGCCGTGGTGTATGCATTTGAGAAATTCCGACCTTACCTCGTCTTGACGAAATGCATAGTGTATACGGACCATTCGGCTATCAAGTATCTCATGGCAAAGCAAGATGCTAAGCCTAGATTACTTCGTTGGATTCTCCTCCTTCAAGAATTTGATCACAAAATCGTTGACAAAAAAGGAGCCGAGAATCTAGCGGCTGATCATCTCTCTCATTTGGAAGATCCTCACCAAAGTGTTTACGAGCCGAAGGAAATCACCGAAACATTTCCGCTCGAGACACTTGGTGTAGTGAATTCTAAGCTTGATTCTTCCACCCCATGGTTTGTGGATTTTGCAAATTACCATGCGGGTAACTTCATCATTAAGGGTATGACAACTCAAGAAAAACGAAAATTCTTTCGTGACGTCAAGTTCTACTTTTGGAACGACCCTTACTTGTTTCGAACTTGTGCGGATCAAATCATCCGACGTTGTGTATTTGGCACCGAAGCTTCTAACATCCTTAGAGCTTGCCATGAGGGACCCACAGGTGGTCACCACGGTGATAATCTCACGGCTAAGAAGGTGTTTGATGCCGGCTTCTTTTGGCCTATTATTTACCGAGATGCACAAGATCTTGTGAAGTCGTGTGATGCATGCCAACGACAAGGAAAAGCCTCACAAAAAGATGAAATGCCACAAATATCATCCAAGTGTGTGAGATCTTTGACGTTTGGGGTATAGACTTTATGGGGCCGTTCCCATCATCTCGTGGTAATAAGTACATTCTCGTTGCGGTTGACTACCTTTCTAAGTGGGTGGAGGCCAAGGCCTTTCCCACCAATGATGCTCGTGTGGTAGTTAAGTTCTTGAAAAGCTTGTTTTCTCGGTTTGGAACCCCTCGTGCTATCATAAGCGATCGTGGAACCCATTTTTGTAACGACCAATTCGAAAGGGTTCTAAGGAAATATGGGGTTACACATCGGCTTTCTACGGCTTATCCCCCACAAACAAGTGGGCAAGTCGAGGTTTCAAACCAAGCTTTGAAGAGGATCTTGGAGAGATCCGTTGGGGAAAACCGACAAACATGGTCGGATAAGTTGGACGATGCTTTATGGGCCTTTAGGACCGTCAAATTTTGATCGACGTCGAAGTGCCGGTCAAAAATAACCTAATTACCTTATACTAGATAGGGTAAATGGGTATCGATCCACGAGGACTATGTGGTTTTAGTTTAAGTTTTGAGGTGATCACTGATCAATAAAGGTTTTGGTTTTGAAATCTAACAACTAAAATACTTTTAATAATAAAAATGCGGATTAAAAATTAAAATAAATATTAAGCTAATAGTATAGCTAGAAAAATAAAATAAAGATGTAAACAATTAAAAGAAAAATGCAATCCCTTCCAGCTCCTAATATTTATGGTTGAGCACACTTATGGATTATTGAAACTTTTTAGAACCGATTACAAAAATTATTTTGACTTAATATGAATGAATTAATGTCGGCATTTATTATGTTTATCAATGACTTGCAATAATAAATCTTATATTAATCCAACCAATAATTATGTTTTTAATAAATTTATTTAGGTACAATTTATATCAATTATACGACCATCTTTTTTTTTTAACTAAATAAAATAAGTATGAATCGTTAACGAATAATAAATTGTCTTGCACAAATAATTAAACATAATATTAAGTCAATAAAAATAATTTTTAAATAAATCATAAATCAATGTAATAAAAATATGATAATCCAAAAGTAATGATCAAACCATAAATAAAGTTACCGGAAGGAATTACAACACAATTAGCCGGACATCGCGGAGTACCCGACCCGCTTAGTATAAACCATCATCCCTTCTCTTCTATACTTGCTACAAAAACAAATCTATCAACTCCCTTTTTTTTACGTCACCCCACAACCAAATCAATGTACTTTTTTTTTGGTTTAATGGTTTTTATCCTCTAAGATGCATGCCCACCATAATTGACTTTTGTCAATTCTTCATCAAATAGTGGGGCGACTGTTTTTCTTTTTTTTTATTCCTTTATGTCGACAACAACAACCTCCAAGGCACCCTCCAATTATATACTCCCTCTTATGTCGGTTGACAATTGGGCCGTGGGCTAATAATTTTTTTTTCTTTTGAAATATAATAACTTTGGCCCAAATAAAAATAGCCCAACATTAATAATTGCTCGAACGAAGCCCGAACAAATAATAGATGACCGAAAATATTGCGACACGCTCAAATCTTTTTCTTCAATATTTTTTCTTCATTAATCGGCGCTCACAATGTCTTTTCTCCAAAAAATTAATTAAGCGTCCATTTTTATTCCACTTCACTCGTAACCTACATAATCACAAAACACACTCAAAGTACATATATAACGAAAAATAAATATATAAATATACTAAATTAACATGCTATGAGGTGTATGCAAAATACACCGATTAACTCCCCTCAACTTAACTTTTACCGTCTCGTGTAAAAATAAAATAAAAATATACAAGCATGTTAATTTCATAATTTTTAATCATACTATTGAAATTTAATCAAAAAAATCACATTCAACCTAATACATTAATAACCATCCTATATGACAAATAATCCAAAAATGATTACCAATATTTTTGTCCTTCTTAAACACTTAGCATAACCATTCCCATTGATTCCATTTACTTTATATTTCATATAATTAACCATGTGGCCAACGTACCTATTACACACCTATAATCAATATAAACATTAATCTAAAACAAGAGGTGAGAATATCATACACCTTTTATAACGTTGGAGTTTTTATACCATAAGAGCACATCATAAGCCATCATACTTTAGCTTACATACTTCCACTTTTTTTTTTTCTTTTCACATTTTTTTTTCATTTTTTTTTCACTTTTTTTCACTTTTTTTTTCACTTTTTCACATCACACATAAGCTCTCTCTTTCTTAGCCATTCGAGACCGTTTCTTATACAAGTCATCTCGAACGCTTTATACACTCCTTTTAAGGTTGATATAAAGACCAATTATTCAGAAAAATGAATATCTATCCTATAGGTGCATAATACGACACATTGGCACATGAGAACCGGTTAATTAAGTCTGTTTAATTAAATGGGAACAGTTATACTTCGTGCCTACTGGTACATCACATGATGGAGTTACCTACCACATAGTATAATTATACAATGCACTAAATTAAACTAAACTTTCTAATTTCATTACAATAATACCAGGATTGGGTTATTTCACATAAAATTGTCTCAGCTAAGTGCAATGCTATCCATCATAAAATTTGGCGTCTGACCCATGCTAACAACTAAAGTATCACCTTGCGCGGGTGACGAATCAGATAGGCAAGCCCAGCATATGACTACTACCAATAATTATGACAGTTCTCCAACTCTTTTCTAAGGCCACCGTGCGCGGGTGGCGAGCCGAATAAGATCAATTTTAAATGTCCTAACCCAACTATTACATTACTATATTTCATATTATTTATTTAACTTTTTACTCGATCTAAGCAAAGGTAAATAGAGGGAATTCAACCGGCGTGGTTTGATCATCTAATTATACATATGCCTAACTACATGCAAACAATCAAATCAATTTAATAACCAAATTATACAATGGAATCGGGTGCACCTGATAATTATGGCCAAATCTTCTAGCTTGCTCCAATAAATCATCCACAAACTAATCTTTAGAATCTGCAAACACTCAACAAACATATATGTAGAAGAACTTCCACATCTAATTAGCACAAGACTCTTATAATGTGATGTAAAATTTTAAAAATATTCAATTTTTCCAAAATTCACATTTTAACCCATTTTGACCAAAATTTCACACAAAAGCATGTAACACACGTGCCACCCCCCCTCAACTTAAAACATTGCATGGTCCCTAATGCAAAAACTTTAAATTGAAATTTTGGTTAAAAATCAATTTGACAAACTCACACAAAAAACAAAAACCTAACTCACTTTCGTAGGAATTACGGTTGCATTTAGCGTATGCAACAAGCCTTTAAACCACTCGGTAGCCCGACTGGACGAGTTTTGTCTCGTAAGGGTTTGTAGTGAACACACCCACAAAGTTCCACAAACCACGGGTTGCCTCCCGCGAAGCGCTAAGTTTACCGTCTTCAGCCAGACATAACTTGTATGAGCTATTGAGACGGATGGAGTGGTTCCAAGTAAACCACATCCACCGTTTCCATCTGATCACTTTCTAACTCAACATACGGCTTCAAACGGTGTCCATTAACTTTAAAAGGCTCTCCACCCACCATATTTTTTATTTCAATGGCTCCGTATGGAGAGACTTGAGTCACAACGTATGGACCCGTCCATTTACTTCTCAACTTTCCAGGAAAAAGCTTAAGTCTAGCATTGAATAACCAAACTTTTTGACCAACCAAGAAGGACTTCTTGGTGATGTGTCGATCATGAAAAGCTTTGGTTTTCTCCTTATAAATCCTAGAACTCTCATAAGCATCACGTCTAATCTCATCTAGTTCAGATAATTGAAGTTTCCTAGAACTACCCGCTTTCTCTAAATCCAGATTAACGGTCTTAATCGCCTATTCAGCCCTATGCTCTATCTCAACCGGTAAATGACATGCCTTGCCATATACCAACTTATACGGTGACATACCAATAGGAGTCTTAAAAGCCGTCCTATATGCCCACAATGCATCATCTAACCTCAAGGACCAATCTTTCCTATCACTACGAACGGTCTTTTCCAAAATTCGCTTAATCTCCCTATTAGATACTTCAACCTGTCCACTAGTCTGTGGGTGATAAGGGGTAGCTATCCTATGATTAACTCCATAGTGTTTTAACAATTTTCCAAATCTAAAGTTCTTAAAGTGGGAACCCCCATCACTAATGATAGCCTTAGGAATTCCATGTCTAGCAAAGATATTTTTCTTAACAAACTTAAGAACTACACTATGGTCATTTGTTCTAGTCGCCTCAGCCTCTACCCACTTAGACACATAATCCACTGCCACTAAAATGTAAACATTGCCATGGGAAGTGGGGAATGGTCCCATAAAATCAATACCCCACACGTCAAAGATCTCAACAACAAGTATAGGATTCATAGGCATTTGATCACGCCTTGAAATCCCACCAACTTGCTGGCAACGAATACATGCTTTCACAAAAGACTGGGTATCCTTGAATATAGTCGGACAAAAGAAACCGCTTTGTAGGACTTTATGCCCAGTTTTCGTAGCACCAAAGTGTCCACCACATGCATAAGAATGGGAATGAGCCAATATGTCCATATGCTCATGGTCAGGAACACATCTCCTAACAACTTGGTCAGCACACACCTTATAGAGCTCCGGATCCTCCCAAAAATAATGCTTCAACTGAGAGAAGAAGTATTTTCTTTGTTGCTTGGACCAAAAATCCGGAAGTTTTTTAACAGCTAGGTAATTAACTATATTTGCATACCAAGGAACCTTAGAAACCTCAAACAAACTTTCATCCGGAAAACTTTCCTTAATCACATCAGAAGGGTTGAACGGCGGAGGGATAATTCTAGACAAATGGTCGGCAACTACATTTTCTGACCCCTTTTTATCCCGAATTTCTAAATTAAATTCCTGTAAAAGCAAAATCCACCTAAGCAACCTCGGTTTTGTCTCTTTCTTAGTCAACAAATGTCTTAATGCACTATGATCTGAAAATACTATCACCTTAGAATGCCCCCAAATATATGACCTAAACTTATCAAGAGCAAAAACCACGGCTAACAACTCTTTTTCAGTAGTAGTGTAATTCATTTGAGCTTCTGAAAAAGTCTTACTAGCATAAAAGATCACAACGGGTTTCTTATCAACCCGCTGTCCTAGAACCGCCCCAGCGGCATAATCACTCGCATCACACATGATCTCAAAAGGCTTCGACCAATCAGGTGATTGCAGAATAGGGGCTTCTACAAGCTTTTGCTTAAGCATATTGAATGCTTTAAGACATGATTCATTAAAGTCAAAGCGTGCATCTTTCAAGAGTAGATTGCAAAGAGGCTTTGATATTGCACTAAAATCTTTAATAAATCGCCTATAGAACCCGGCATGACTAAGAAAAGAACGCACACCTTTGACGGTAGTAGGAGGAGGAAGGGTCGAAATTACTTGAACTTTGGCACGATCAACCTCCAACCCTTTTTCAGACACAACATGCCCTAATACAATTCCCTCTCGAACCATGAAATGGCTCTTCTCCCAACTAAGAACCAAATTAGTTTCGGTGCATCTTTTTAACACACTTTCAAGCTGATCAAGGCAGCTTTCAAAGGATTGACCAAAAATGGAGAAATCATCCATAAATATCTCTACAGATTCTCCAACCATGTCAGAAAAGATACTCATCATACACCGCTGAAAGGTAGCGGGTGCATTACACAGGCCAAAAGGCATTCTTCGAAATGCAAACGTTCCATAAGGACATGTAAATGTAGTTTTGGCCTGGTCATCAGGATGGATGGGTATTTGATTATAACCGGAGTACCCATCCAAGAAGCAATAGAACTTCTTACCAGAAAGCTTCTCAACTATTTGATCAATGAAGGGTAGTGGGAAGTGATCTTTAGATGTGGCATTATTCAGCTTACGGTAATCTATACAAACTCTCCACCCAGTGACTGGTCGGGTTGTGAGTTTTTCCCCATTCTCGGTTTCAACAACGGTGATTCCGGCCTTTTTAGGCACCGTTTGAGTAGGACTTACCCATTTACTATCCGAGATGGGATAGATGATACCAGCATCTAACCATTTAAGAACCTCCGTCTTCACTACCTCTTTCATATTAGGATTCAGACGCCTTTGCGCATCTCTTGCTGGCTTAATATTTGGGTCCGTAACAATTCGATGCATACATAATGAAGGGCTGATCCCTTTCAAGTCTGCAATCGTCCATCCTACTGCTGCTTTGTACTTGGAAAGCACCTTTAGAAGTGCTCCCTCTTGTGATTCAGAAAGATCAGAAGCAACAATAACGGGTAACGTATTATTAGGACCTAGAAAAGCATATTTGAGATTGGATGGCAAAGGTTTTAGCTCAAGAGTTGGAGGCACCTCTAAAGACGGCTTCGTAGCCGTGTCAAAAGTAGAAGGCAAGGGTTCCACTTTATAAGACCAAGGTGGTTTTTGATGGTCCAAAGAATTGACCAAACACTCTTGAATCTCTAGAACTTCAACAACATCAAGAATCTCCTCGTTATCACCAGTTAAATATAATTCCAAAAGATCATCCTTAAGCATACGGGATGCATGCTTTTGAACTTCCTCATCAATCACATCTACTTGGTAACATTCATTCATCGTAGGAGAATTCATAGAATTAAACACATTCAATCTTATCTTCTTATTACCGAATGCAATATCCATGGCACCGGTCCGACAATTAATCCTAGCATCTATCGTGGCTAAGAATGGGCGCCCAAGGATAATAGTCGGTTGAACATCCTTGTATTGTGACTCGGTGTCCATAACAAAGAAGTCAACTGGGTAATAGAAGTCATCAACTTTCACAATAACATCCTCTAGATACCTCTAGGAATTTTAGTAGATCGATCGGCTAAGGAAATAATGGTGTCAGTCTTACGAAGAGTTCCTAAGTCATACTTATCAACCAAACTAGCAGGAAGGATGTTAATACTGGCACCAAGATCAATGAGCGCCTTCTTAATGGCAATATTTCCGACCACCACTGAAATCAACGGTGCTCCAGGATCTTTGAATTTAGGAGGAAGAGAGCTAGATAAGACCGCACTAACATGCTCAGTTAGGTCAATCTTCTTAGGCAAAGACGCCTTCAGCTTCCTCTTCTGAGTACACAAGTCCTTTAAAAACTTGGCATAAGCAGGAATTTGCTTGATAGCATCAATAAGGGGGAGATTGATTTTAACTTGCTTGAAAGTCTCTCACATATCCTCAGCGTGAGGACCCTTTTTAGCTAACTTTGCAGATGTCGATTTCTCCAAAGCCGTAGGGTAAGGTGTGCTGGACACACCACCCTCCTCAACTTCCGGAGTTTTCGTAGCTTTTGGATTCGGTGTTGTTGGTTTAGGAAAATCATTTACCAACTCAGAACCGGACTTAACATTATCAGAATTTTTACCTTCAACAATAATTTCGTCATCGGTAACGAAATCCTCGACATCAGGAGAATTTGGAATTCCCTTGTCATTGTTGTAGATTTTACCGTTTCGAAGAGATGTCACCATATTCACGTGCTCATTTCCATTTTTCTTGTGTGCGGGATTCATGGTGGGGTAGCTCGGTAGCCTTCCCTCATCTCTTTTGCTTAATTGATCCGCTAATTGACCAACTTGTCTCTCAAGAGCTGCAATAGATTTAGTAGTGGTCTCGTGTCTTTGATTAGTGACCTCAAATTTTCTATTCATCTCTTGATTGTTGGTAGACAATGAATCCATAAGCCTATCAAACTTTCGGTCAAGGTTCAAGAGACGGTTGTCATCTTGGCCTTGGCCCTGATTTGGATATTGTTGTTGTGGCCTATGATTGTAAGAATTTTGTTGGAAGTTAGATGAATCGCCACCCTCGTACCTTGGTTTGTAACCATAGTGTTGTTGTTGGGCATTATTAGGGCGAGTGTCTTCATCTTTCCAACGGAAATTGGGGTGATTGCGCCATCCAGGATTATAACTTTCGGAGAATGGGTCATTTCGTGGACGACCACCATAGACTCCATTTACCTCCTCATTCGGTGGCGCCCCCCAACTTTGACAATTATCGACAGAGTGACTCGGATCACCACACATTGAACACCCACTATGCGACACATTAGACACATTTGGCACACCTTTTCCTATATTTTTCAACAAAAGATCCACTTTCTTACATAACTCGCTAATTTCAGAATTTGTGCCACGTTGGTTAGACACATAATTAGCGGAAGATGGGTGGTTGTTTCGATCCACTGAAGCTTGGGTCTTGGAACCTTTGCTTAGTTTTTCAAAAAACTTCCATTCTTCCTCCATAGGTCGCGAGAAAAACATACCCCCACTAGTGGCCATCACAAATTGTTGGTTGTTATAATCCAACCCATCATAGAAGACTTTGACAAGCTCCCATTTTGGAACATCGTGATGAGGGCATGTTCTTAATAACTCCTTAAGTCTATTAAATGCTTCATGAAACTGCTCTCCTGGGATTTGACGAAAGGATTTAATCTTATTCCTAATGGCAGCAGTCTTACTTATAGAATAAAATTCCTCAAGAAAAGCAGATTGCATTTCAGACCATGAGTTAATACTACCTGGCTCAAGAGATGAGAACCAGTCCTTAGCTTGATCTTTAAGAGAAAAAGGAAAAAGGCGAAGTCTTACCTCATCCTTGGTAATGTTATTAACCTGATGTGTGTCAGCAATTGAGAAGAATTCTCACAGATGTGTGTATGGTTCCTCACGACCTCTAAACACCGGCAAGATTGCTATGAGGTTCGGCTGGATCTTGAAGTTACTTGTAACCCCTTTAACCGGATCCGGATAAACGATAGGCGAGGGATCCTCGAAGATCCCCGGCCTGTAATAAGAATCAACACCCCGTGGTGGAGATTCTCCTCCGCTACTACTGCCGCTAGCACTTCCGCCAGCATCTTCGTCACCTGGCATTTCAGCGAAAAGCTCTGCTAAACCTGAAAAATCAAGATTAGTAGAAAACTGTCGAAACGTCTTCCTTCTCAACCTCGCACTTTTCTCAACCTCGGGATCGTAAGCTAACGGTGATGTACGTCCCGATCTACGTGTGCGCATACACTAACCTTCACACTCACAAGAAACAAAACAAACAAACAAAACAAAACAAAACAAGAAAAATAAAATCTTTTTGTATTTTTGTATTTTATTAAAGAAAAATATTAACAAAAACTTAAACGAAAAGCTCACTGAGTCCCCGGCAGCGGCGCCAAATTTTGATCGACGTCGAAGTGCCGGTCAAAAATAGCCTAATTACCTTATACTAGATAGGGTAAATGGGTATCGATCCACGAGGACTATGTGGTTTTAGTTTAAGTTTTGAGGTGATCACTGATCAATAAAGGTTTTGGTTTTGAAATCTAACAACTAAAATACTTTTAATAATAAAAATGTGGATTAAAAATTAAAATAATTATTAAGCTAATAGTAAAGCTAGAAAAATAAAATAAAGATGTAAACAATTAAAAGAAAAATTCAATCCCTTCCAGCTCCTAATATTTATGGTTGAGCACACTTATGGATTATTGAAACTTTTTAGAACCGATTACAAAAATTATTTTGACTTAATATGAATGAATTAATGTCGGCATTTATTATGTTTATCAATGACTTGCAATAATAAATCTTATATTAATCCAACCAATAATTATGTTTTTAATAAATTTATTTAGGTACAATTTATATCAATTATACGACCATCTTTTATTTTAACTAAATAAAATAAGTATGAATCGTTAACGAATAATAAATTGTCTTGCACAAATAATTAAACATAATATTAAGTCAATAAAAATAATTTATAAATAAATCATAAATCAATGTAATAAAAATATGATAATCCAAAAGTAATGATCAAACCATAAATAAAGTTACCGGAAGGAATTACAACACAATTAGCCGGACATCGCGGAGTACCCGACCCGCTTAGTATAAACCATCATCCCTTCTCTTCTATACTTGCTACAAAAACAAATCTATCAACTCCCTTTTTTTACGTCACCCCACAACTAAATCAATGTACTTTTTTTAATGGTTTTTATCCTCTAAGATGCATGCCCACCATAATTGACTTTTGTCAATTCTTCATCAAATAGTGGTGCGACTGTTTTTCTTTTTTTTTTATTCCTTTATGTCGACAACAACAACCTCCAAGGCACCCTCCAATTATATACTCCCTCTTATGTTGGTTGACAATTGGGCCGTGGGCTAATATTTTTTTTTCTTTTGAAATATAATAACTTTGGCCCAAATAAAAATA
This sequence comes from Glebionis coronaria, assembly GCA_025667525.1. Lineage (NCBI taxonomy): Eukaryota > Viridiplantae > Streptophyta > Magnoliopsida > Asterales > Asteraceae > Glebionis > Glebionis coronaria. Next base: position 480,242,197 of record CM046881.1, on the reverse strand, counting down.
GCCCAACATTAATAATTGCTCGAACGAAGCCCGAACAAATAATAGATGACCGAAAATATTGCGACACGCTCAAATCTTTTTCTTCAATATTTTTTCTTCATTAATCGGCGCTCACAATGTCTTTTCTCCAAAAAATTAATTAAGCGTCCATTTTTATTCCACTTCACTCGTAACCTACATAATCACAAAACACACTCAAAGTACATATATAACGAAAAATAAATATATAAATATACTAAATTAACATGCTATGAGGTGTATGCAAAATACACCGATTACTCATAAGACACCCATTGGGTGCACTCCCTATAAGCTTGTGTATGGAAAGAATTGTCATTTGCCTATCGAGTTAGAACACAAGGCTTATTGGGCCCTAAAGCATTGTAATGATGATATGGAGACCGCGGGAAAACACCGGAAAATGCAATTAAATGAATTGGATGAACTGAGGGATATCGCTTATGAAAATTCATTGATTTACAAAGAAAAAACTAAAAAGTTGCATGATTCTAAAATTAAAAACCGGGTTTTTAACATTGGGGATCAAGTTTTGCTTTTTAATTCAAGATTGAAAATCTTTTCCGGTAAGTTGAAATCCCGTTGGTCCGGTCCATTCACCGTGACTCAAGTGTTTCCGTATGGGACCATCGAGCTAGCTCAAGATGATGGTCCTAACTTCAAGGTGAATGGACATAGGTTGAAGCACTACTTTGGCGGGGAAGTTCCATCCTTGAACTACCTCGACCAAGTCACCTTCCCCAATGATAATTAGTATTGAGGGGATCGAGTCGAGCTCATGGCTCGGTAATCAAAAAACGAGGTGCCTCGTGGGGGAGTCCCATGCTTATCCTATGTACATATTATCGCTTTCTAATGTAGCTTACGTGTGGGGATTTGTGCCCTTCCAACCTTTGTTCCGTGGTTGTTTGTGCATTATGGTTTTTAGATCATGATCTTCACGATTGGAGCCTCTCGTGTTCGTTTTATGGGAGCACTCGATCGTTTGCTTTGAAGACTTTCTCAATATCCATGATATATCTTTTGATGTTCTAACCTTAGGTTTATAGCACACTTCATAAACGGCTATTAATTTAATGGTTACACCCTTTCCATGCTAGATTAGGCATTCGACTACATCTCTAGTATGGGGGTGTTTGCACCCCTAGACTCGAAACATTGAGGACAATGTTTAACTTTAGTATGGGGGGGGGGGGTGAATAGATACTTTCCTTGCCAAACCTTCACGCTTTCCAAAGTTTATCTTTTTGTTTATCGTTTTTGTTGCAAAATAAGGCTAAAAATGGCCAAATTTTAAATTTTTCTCATGTTTTATAAGTGTTTGAAGACACGAATGTAGGTTTTCCGATGGCAAGAATAAGAGTAATTTTTGACTCGACCGTGCGTGTTGAGCACTTAGCTTTGATTCCTTAACTACACATTAGGCTAAGTCTCTTGAATGAGGACGAGAAATGATAGAGTTAATTATAAGTTACTATGCTAAACGTAGAGTACTCGTATTCTTACAAAAACTCATGTGTTCTCGTTGTTTGCTTATTCTCCCTTCGCATGTAAATATTTTTTGCTTAATAAATATTGACTTAGCGGTTTAGTTAGGATTGTTGGGTTTCTAGTCTTTTCTAGTAGCTTCCTTGTAATTAAATTGGGAAGACATTAAGGTATCGCCAGCGTCACGGTTTTGAAGTATTGGCACCCGAATAATCGAAAGCTTCACCCAAATAATAAGATTTCAAGTGCTCACCTAAATCTAGCAAACAATTTGAAGCCCCACAAGGCCGAAAAATCTATGCAAAATTGAAAGTGAATCAAGCCTTAATCTTTGAAGCTTTAAAGATCCAAAATTCGCTTTAGCGTGAGGATATACGTCTTTGGCTAATAAAACCACCGATGAGGTGGATAATAAAAGGCAAGGTAAGACCGAAGTCATAATAAAAGCTTCATGGCGAAGTTGAATAAAAGATGGAGGTAAACCAAAGATAATAAGGCCCTTCCGTTAGGGGGCGTATAAAAGTCTTGGTAATAAGTCTCATGTTCAAAACTGTTATAAAACCGTGTTTATCGATCCTTCTTGTTGACTTAATTTTTTGACATCGTTGTCTATTAGGAGGGGTTATTGATTTGATGGTCTTAGTTACACCGTTAGGACTCTATTTTTAGACCTAAATCTCTATTATCGCATAAGTCAAACAATGTATCCTCGTGAAACATTCAAGACAAAATAAAATATAAGAGATACAACTTAGGAATAATGGGAGGATAAGTACGTGATTAGGGCATATGAGTAGTGTTAGCATTACTAACTTATAATGACAATGATCTCGTTGCACGCTTGGCATGGAATTAGGGTGAAAATCGAGGACGATGAAATTATTTCTAACGAAGCATTCACCTGTTCTTATTCTATGAACCTAAACGTCCCATTTTGCGATGAAAATCATACATTATGTCTAAAACGCAAGTAGTAGCAATAGTAGTAGTGTAGCTAGTTTATCATTCAATAAAGTGAATAAAATTAAATTTTGGAGGTGCTATGATACTTTATTCTAGCATTGCGTGAGGGCACGGTAATGGTTTAGTATGGGGGAGTGATGAGACTGCTTTTATACATAGTCTCATCGTACAAATAGGGCATAAAATGCATTAAATATCATCAAAATACCCAAATATATGCTTGTGTTTTTTGCTTGTGTATTTTAGGTACGGATATTGAGAAAATGACAAAAGAACACAAGAATCAGTCAAAAACGAACACGGGAAACGAAGCCGCACGATGAACCAAGCCCTAATGAAGAATTTTCCAAAGAAAACCCTTGAAGATTTGAAGAATTATGAAGATTGGTCCTCCAATATGGAAGAATTGACACTTTATACCCTTGTATCTTCATAATTACAAGTTTGGTCCCTAAAGTTTGTGAAAATTACAAAAAGGACCCTTAACTTTGAAGAATTGGAAAATTTAGTCCCTCAACAAAACTAAATTGTCAATATTGGTCCTCCAAGAAGTCAACAAACAAGTCAAACCTTGAAGAATGAAGAAAATGCCAAAATCAGTCCTTCAAATATCATCAATTTGCATGTTTAGTCCTTAAAACAAGTTTAAAAACTAGTTGTGCCAAAACTGCCAACTTCCCAAAGTTGTTTTTCAAAGGAATGGAATTATTTGTTGTTTATTACAAAGTCAAGACAAATGGGGACTTGAGGGGCTATTATTGCCAGACAACACAAGTACTCACCACCAATCATTCAGCCACATCACCCCTCACCTCTAATCATCTCTCACCACCTCACTTCCCCATACTAGTCACCCTTCCACTAACGAGTTTAATTAATAAACTCGGTCAACCACTCAGTCAAACCTCCAACTTTTCCCACCCAAACATAATTTTTAAATAATCCACCCCCAAAAACAGATTAAACACCCCCTAATCATCCCTTAAACCCTAATATCTTCCCAGGATGAATTAATCACAAAACAAAGGGAAAATGCTTAATATGCTCCAGATCCTTGATTCACTCCATCCTCACCCAAACCCACACACAAAGCATGACCCCAACACACCAATGTGATGGGTAGGGCCCACCCCTGCAACGTCCCTTTCCCTCAAAACCCTAAAACCGACAAGACCAACGGATGGATCACACTACTTGGACCCCAAGCTCAAATAAACGCTCATGATCAACAAACAACAGCTGGCTACTTCACATGTATCTATCTTGACCCAATTTTCAGTCAAAGACAAGGGCATTTCTGGAAATCAATGCATTAGGGTTTTAGCTTAGTATTATTTTATTCCAGTACCTAGAATGTTCTATCTTGGCCTATATAAGGAGGATGCGAGTTGTGCATGCCCCTTGTTCCTTGTTTTTTTTCTCTTTGATCACAACTTTGTAAAATCCAGTTTTTTTTATGAATGAAAAATGGTTTAAGGTTTGTTGATGAGAAGCAAAGAACCAATTTACTTATATTGTTTGAAGTCTTGTTGATTGTCATTGTTGTTTTACTTGTTTCAAAAGGTTTTCAGTTTCCTGAATTTTCAAAAAGTTTTCAGTGGAGAAAAGTCAGTTTTTATATTTCTGCTTTATTTTTAAAAGCCATAAGCTATAGCTTAACTTGTCAATAAGTTAATCCTATAAGCCTATAGGCTCTTATACCAGTTAGCTTTGTTCTTGGTTATCTGTTTTTGGCAGGTTCAAATCAAAGGCAAATATTATCATCACCTTCATTTCAAACCACAAAGAAAAGTCTGCACAGACCCGAGTCTGTATGTAGATGGCAAAGCAGCCATTGTGGGGCCTGGATGTGGGTCCCACAAGGTAGTCACCTTGTTTTTGTTTCAGTTTTTCAAATATTTCAGTCTTGAGTGATTTTGTATGAAAGTTGTTCATGTGTTGTTAATCTGATTTGATATTGTTTATTTGAGGTTATTATGCATGAGTAGATTGATTAGGATCAATTGGGTTTGGATTTGACTTGATTCTGTTTGAAAAAAAGTGAAGTTCAGATTTTTAGGGGTGTTTGGATTAAGGTTCTAGTAGGATTTAATGATATATATTTTGGTTTAAAATCTGTTTTATTCACTCACTAGGTAGTTTTTAGGTTGTATGCTAGCTTAGTATTCAGTTTGGTGAAGTTTTGAACAAGTTTGCATGTCAAAATCTTGAAAAATAGCATAAAACCAGTAAGTGCCTTATTTGATTGATTTGGGTGGAATTTGTTCATCAAATTTGTGAAATCTGCTAGAGTAAGGTATTAAGCAGGGTTGGTAATCAGTCATATGCCATGTCATTGATTTGTGTGCAAGATTTAAGCACTTGAATCTCATTTTTGTGCATGTAATCTTTTGTTACTGTTCATCAGAAACATTAAGGGCTTAATCAGAAACTTTGAGTGCCATTTGTGCTTGATCTTTGCTTGTGACTTGTTGTTTTTTGTGTTTGATTTGACTCCTTATACTCAACTGAGTATAAGGGTGCCTTGTGGTCTAAAGAAAACCAAGCATAAGAGCTTTCCTAAGCTCTAAGGTCTCTTGACCAAATATTTACACTAGCAGTGGGAACAAACTTCCCACTGGTAGCACATCTGTTGGTATTGCTTCACTAGCAGACAAAGCTTTTGACATGTCCCTTTCATAAATCTGATTATTTTGTCTTTAGTGCCCAAATCTTAGAGTTAGGACTTCAAATTAGTTTCTAAATTTTCCTAATTTTATTTCTGATTTTTCTGTTTAGGTAAAAAATTTATTACTGTTCATTTGCTATTTTTTATATTTAATAGCTAATTTAAATACTTTTTAAGTTTCTGTTTTTGGCATTTAGTGCCAAAAATCAATATTTTTTAGTTTAAACATTTTTCTTAGATTTAGAAAAACATTTTAAGATTTTTAGTTAAAAAAGTTTTTACTTTTCACCTTTTATTTATTTTTTAGAATTAATTTAAGTTAATTAGGGTTTAATTTAAATATGTTTTTGTCTTTTAGTGGTAAATTTATTATTTTTCAAACTTTTTCAATTTTCTACTGTTCATTAGAGTAAAATAGGATTTTTAAAATTGGTAAATTATTTTTAGCATTATTTTATTATTTTTTATAATTATTTTAGTTTTAAAATGGTTTTTAGTGATTTAAAAATAAAAAAAAATAGTTTTTAAAAATTAGGAAAAATACTTTTTAGTCTTTAGATAATTAAGTAAGTTATTTGTTCAATAAAATAATATTTTGGACATTTTGATTAATTATATTTAATTTTAGGGCTTTAATTAGCATTTAAAATTGAATATTTAATTAATAAAAGGTTTTAAAATATTTTTATTAGATTTTTATTCTTATTTATATTATTTTAGACTTATTTTAGCTTTTAATTAATTATTAGGTTTAAAATTTTTAATTTTGTAGTTTTTTCTACGGTTTTACGTGAACGCCTTTTCGTCTTAGCTCGATCCGTCTTCGTAACCGTCTTTCTTTTCTAATCTCATTTCTTTCTTTCTTTCTCAATCATATAATCACAAATCAAAATCATCTCTTAACACAACGCACTTGCCTCCTTGAGAACGAACTCACTTTTAGGGTCATTCACACACGGTTTTCCTAAATCGTCGTGCATACTTGCCCTATTTACCTTCCTTTTCCTAAAGGGGTAATTTTACAACTATCAGTGGTCGACGGCTAGACAAAACACCCCTAGGGGTTTTGATATTTTTGTTAACTTGATGAAATGAGAAAAGTGTAAAGTGTTTTGTTAGTTGTTTCAAATGGGTCGGGCTTGGGCCTTTATTTCTTATAAGGCTTATGTTTAATATAGAGTCCATTTTTAATTATTTCATATCGTAACTTGTGTTCTCGTATGTTCATGAATTTCCTGAATTTAATTTTTGTGATATAACTTGTCATGTCTTATTTATTATACGTATACTTGTCGTGAATTAATTAAAGATTAAAAGTTTTAATTAATAGGTATCTTTATGTGGGTTTTAGATTATCCATATATAAAACTTTTAAGTTTTTATCTCATGTCAACTCTCATCAAATGAGATATATATTTATTGAGAATTTACTAAATGATATTTCATATTGGTTGGATTTCATTAACCGTAAATGTTTATCTTAATAAACATATATTAATCAAGGTCATACGTTTTATTTTTTAAATCCTTTCATATGAAACTTTATTCCAAACTTAGATGGAATATAGTTTTTGCATATGTTATACATCATATGTGATTTAAAGAAATAAACATAATATTTCCACTAGCTTTTAGACGTACTCATAAGTTATCTTAGATCTAATTAATAATCAAAACATAGATTTAATAATTAGACTTGAGATACATCCCTTAGAGGCATACATTTATCCATACATGGATTCTTGCATTATGTACACAACTTAAAGATATTGTAATTTTATAAACCCTTTGATTACAATCGTCCTTGCTAATGTAACCATACAAAAAGAGTTTAAATATTACATTTTCATGTTTATCATTATAAAATCAATCATGAGAATAAATCATCTTTAATAAATTAATGTGTGTAAAATTTTCTATCACATATTATGTATTAATCATGTGTACCATATTGTCCATATGAGTCTTTCATAAAAGAAACTTATATTCACCTCACGGTCTAACCATTTTGTTAAAGATTAATCAAGTTTCTAAAAATTCATTGTCTTCTATGGACTTGCATCTAATCATTCATAGTTTTTATTCAATCATGACATTCAAGATTAAATGATACATTTATATGGTTAGCAAGTTCATCATGGTCCTCTAACTTACATTTCTTAGTATTTAAATATAAATATATCATTCAAGTACTAAAGATATCCTTGTGGATCTATCAATGTGATTTTTATCATCACGAGGTTTAACCTTTTATGTTCACCCTCATTAAGACATTCATTATATACTTACAAGGTTGCATATTTTGTTATTTTATCTCTTAAAGATCTATGAGTCCCCTCACTTACTTCTAGTAATGAAATACTATTCTTCAAATACTTAGCATGTAGTGAAACAACAAATTATTATCTTTTGGGACACGTCCAAAATACTTTGATAGTTCTTGACAAATTCAAAACCTCAACTTTAAGAGTTAATGTGATTCATCACATCCCATAACTTGATGGTGTCTCGATTTCCTTCTAGGTAGGAGTAATATTTCAGTATATGTCACACCCCCAAAATCAAGGCAGCGGAAGACTGGCTTTGGGAGACTATGACTTCATGAGTAATTGAGAGCTTGATCCGAGAACGACCTTTACATGCCAAAACCACATAGCAGACTCCAAATAGTCCTTACAATCAAGTATCTAAAAATACATGCTTAAAAATTTCAACATAAAGTTGGTGAGTTCATAAGTTTGTTCTAAAACGTTTATGAAAAACTAGTGTTTTACCGACCACTACACCTTGCAGTAAAACATAAGAGTTTAAAAATCATAGTTTCCTGTTAAATAGACTTTCTTTGATAATTTCAAAGTTTATTGATAAAGACATATTTTATTGATAAAACAGAGTTTACTGATAATAAATATAAATTACAGATAAAAACACACTTCACTGGAAATAAATAGTGTTTTCAGATAAAACAAAGTTCACTAATAATGAACATAGTTTACTGATAAAAACAGAGTTCACAGGAAATAAATATCGTTTTCTGATAAAACAGAGTTCACTGATAATTAATAGCGTTTCCTGATAAAAATGGTGTTCCTTGAGAATAACTAGAGTTTACTTATAAAACAAAGTTCACAATAATAAATAGTGTTTTGTGAAAACAATGTTCACTAATAATAATTTGAGTTTCGATAATAATAGAATTGTTTATTGAACCACAAGATTTTCCAACCACTTAGTGACAATATAACAAGTACAAAGTCACTAAAAAAAATAAAGCATTTATTATTATCTAAGCTCATGAAATCGAAACGTTAACTTAACCGGCAATTTAATAATATAAAGTACCTAAACGAGTGTCTAACCCGCAACACCCGTAATCACACTCAAATGTAAGTGTACCTAATTTGACCACACAGCTACAATTAGGTAGATATGTCAATCCCAATACACCTATCCATATCATTCGCGCTTTCGAGCGATCTTCCGGTCCCGAAATTAACGATTCATGAAAGTGGGCCAAAAGTAACTCGGGTTAAATAAACAAGTAAGTGTACTTGTGTTCATGCGTTAGATCAAGAATCATGTAGTAGAAAAATGAGTAAGAGTTGAAACAATTAACAGAGTTCACAAATGAGCACTTAACAATTAAGTCAGTTTATATATTATTTATAAAAAAACCAAGAAAAGCTTAAAGTTAGCTTATGACAATCAAGTAGTTTGTAAACAGTTATAGACAACCAAACAAGTGTATAAATAGTTTCTGACAACCAAGTAATTTTATAAGTAGTTTATGACCAAGCATGTACCTCCCCCAAAGAGAAATTATAGAACATTTATAATTCGACTTAAAGCAATAAAAGGTGGGGTATGAACTCACCTTGACGATGTAGCGCAAACGATAATGATACTAATAATACGCTCCGCACAAACGTAAATCGAAACGGCCCAGTCAAGGTTTTGTGTTTAACTAATCGGCAAAATCCAATAACTTAAAAATGTATATTTGAGTTCTCGATGGATAATTACGTCAACGTGCCCCGTTGATAATGTTGGAAATACGTTTTTCCCAATAAAGTCTCGGTCACATCTTAGTTAGCATAGATCACGAGTTATAGACTATTTAGAACTTTGTAACTTGCAGCGACCTCCCTTAGGGGGAGATTGTTGGAAATACGTTTTACGTATTTATGAAGGATCGGTCGCTCCAACGATAATTATGTAATGGGCTCGTGATCTATTTATCTTATGTATAGTCCATATAGCCCACATGTAGGGTGGGCTATATATATCCCCTCCTAGCATGTTAGGAGGGGTTGTTGATTGTCATTCACACTTAATCACTTTTCCATCTTTACTTTCGCTCTCTAACTTTCTCCCTTCTCTGCTTTCTCTCTCTAATCCCTCATCTCATTCCTTCATCTTCTTCTTTATTGATCAATCAATCAACCATCTTAATCCATCAAATCCATGATATAGAATAGGCCATTAATCACGTAGACCTTCAATTGGTATCAAGAGCCAAGGTTTGATTGGTTTATTCTTTCTTTTATTTCTTTTTGATTTTGGTGGGTTTTGATTTAATCATGCTTAAATTTTAAAAAAAAAGTTTGTATTTTTTATAAAAAGTTTATGTTTTTATGTGTTAAATCATATCAAATCTTCAAATTTACTTACTTTTTAGATAAAAATCACAAATTTTTATATAAAAATCAAAAATTTCTTTATCAAATCTTAAAAAGTTTGTGTTTTTATAAAAAGTTGGTGTTTTTTATAAAAGTTTGTGTTTTTTCTTTTTGATTTTGTATTGTTTTTTATTAAATCCTTCTATTTTGATTGCCTTTTTTGTTTGAATCAATTTTTTTATTATTTTTTATTTTTTTATTTATTTTTTTTAATCAATTTTACCAGTTATTACTTTAATCAGTTATTACTTTAATCATATTATTTTTTTATCAGTTATTACTTTTATCAGTTTCTACTTTTTATAAACAGTTTTTATAGTTTTTTAATCAATATTTTTTATAATCAATATTTTTTCTTTATTTTTAATCTATTGGGTCTCAGTTTTTGTCCAATACCAGTCCTACAGTCCTTCATTATCCAGGTTTTTCATAATCAAGGTTTTTGGGTCTCGAGTTTCAGTCAGTCAGTTTTTGTCCTGTTCCGAATCAAACTAAAAGTTCCGAATCAAATACAAAAGTTCCGAATCAAACTCTATGTTCCGAATCAAACCAAGAAGTTCCGGACGAAAAAGTTCCGGACGAATAAGTTCCGGGTGAACGAAACTTCCGGGTGAAGAAAAAGTTCCGGGCGAAGAACAAAAGTTCCGGGTGAAGAAAAAAGTTCCGGGTGAAGGAACTCTTCCGATTCGGAACTCTTCCGAACGAACAAGTTCCGATTCGGAACTCTTCCGAACGAATGCAAAGTTCCGAATGAAGCCAAATTCAAACATAACGTAAACCAAAGACTCAAACAACTCGACTCAAGATTCAAGCTTCATCTCATAACTTTAACATCTTCACTCACTCTCACACCCTCGAAAACTCAACACTTGACTGACAATTCAACACTGGGACTAAAACCCACACCCTCAAACTAACACCCTCGCCTACTCTCAAACCGTCACACCCTCTCACCCCGACACCCTCTCACCCATCAGACCCACATCATCTAGACCCAACAGACTCGACTCGAAACCAACCCTCACCTCAACCTCTTCTCTCTTTCGACTCGACACCCTCCCTCGCATCACAAATCCTCTCTCAAACTCAACCAAACTAACATCAAACTCGACCCTCAACACCCTCTTCTCACAACTTTAACACCATCACTAACACCCTCGACTCAAAAACCACTTGACACAGTTTTGAAATCAACACACCTTCACTTAACAACAATACACAGTCTTGAAATCAACTCTCGACCCATCCCGCACCACACCCTCTCGGACACCACTCGACCCCCTCACACCCTCACTCTCGACTCATAACACAAACAAACACACACTTGACCATACCCATCCTCGACCCACTCAACCACCCACCCCCGTTTCCACCACACGGACTCGAACATCAACAGAAAACCACAACAGAAAGACACTACAGAAGAAGAGAGAGACTAAAATCAAGATAAAAACACCTACCTGAGATCTTTGTTCAAAGATCTTGAAGCCTTCTTCCAATAAAGATAATGGTTTGATGATTTGATAGAGGCTGAGTGGTTTGTATCAAGAAGAGAAGGGGGCGGCGGATTTGAGGAAGCTCACAAGTTCTTTGGTTATCTGTGTTGGTGAGAGAGATTGCTAGATTAAAGAGACGAAGGAGATTTGATTGTGTTTTAAGAGAGAGAGAGATATAAAGGCAGGCAAGTGGGGCGGATTTAACTAGAACTTGGGAACAGAGTTAGTGGGCGGAGTAAACTAGGATGGACGAGTATTTCTATTTATTTAAATGTGACGGAGAAAACTAGAAACAAGCTTTTAAAGACACGTGTGTGGCACTTGTAAAACCTATTTTTGATATTATTATTTTTTTATATTATTTTTATATATAAACGTTATATATATTGCCTAATTTATAAAAGTTACTTTTTATCTTATGTTTTCCTTTCGTTTTTTATTTTAAAAAAATTCTTATTTTTTGATATTACTTCTATTTTGATAATCATTTTTTAGTTTGAATTCTATTTTTATTTTTATTTTATTTTTATTTTATTTTATTTCAAATTTTTTTTATTATTATTGTTTTATTTTTTATTTTGAAAAACTTCTTGATCGTGACGTGACAAAGTGACAACGTGACAAAGTGACGTGTTAAGGTAACAAGATTTAATTGTTGACGGGTTTATTTTTTTGAGTCAGACAAGGGAGTATTGGATTCCGATTTGTTTTATCAAACGGTTGAGTCGACAAAAAATTTCTTGAGCTGACAATTGAGTTGTCATTCATCGACTTTCAATGGATTTCTTGAATTCGACATCGAACAAGGGAGAATTACATAAAGTGCAAGCCAACGCGAGAGAAAGTGGTATAACCTCATTTCAAATGCTTCAGTCTCATCTTGTCATTCTTTCAAGGATTCAAGGAGGGAGTGAATTTGTGACAATCTTTGGACAAGATCGTCATATATTCATCGACTTAATTTTCACCACTTTGACCGAACTAGCAGAGCAACTCCACCATGACAACTTTAATCACTCTGCATCGGCACTTGCTTATAAGGCTCTTGTGACACAACTCACGCCTTTCCTCCAATTCAATATCATTAAGCCTGAAAGTTCTGTGATTTGCCAATCATTTCTTCGAGATACACATACCGAGCTTCGAGTTTTCCGTGATACCATATTGAAACTCATGACATCGGTTTCGTCTTCGATTTATCAACAATCACAACTTCCGCAAACGTATGATAATGGAGTGCAAGAATCAATGCCGCAGATGCAAGAGAAGAATTGTCATACGGTTGAAAACTTGGAGCCTATCAATGCCAAGAGCACGGAATCAGGAGGACAACATGATACCAGTGGCACGTCAGGAACTGTTCATGAGATCTCTTTTGCTGACACCTTACCCGTTTATGACGAAGCGCCTACAAACATGGTACAATGTAATGTTGTTTATGATGTATACGCTGATGAAATGCCGCATATTGAGAATTCTGAACCTAATTATGACAAACATGGGATGGAAACGAGTGATAGCAATACCACTTCTGATTCATCCGATGTAAGTCATAATGGGGGAGAGATTATTCAGAATGCTAAACTTCATGATAATTATCCTATAACTGCTTCATTGACTGCTTCTGATTCCAAGATTAAAGAGCTCGAAACGATCGTAGCTCGGCAATCAAAAGATCTTGAGGATGCCAAACTTGAATTTTCTAAGAAAACGGACAAATTTGAAACATACTTTGAAAAACTTGAAAAGTCAAACGTTGTTCTTGAAAGAAAATTGGATCAAACTGTTCTAGATTCTAAAGCTGAAAAGGATAATCTTTTGAAACAAATTCAACTGCTTGAATCTAAGTTGGCATTCCAAGATAACGTGCTCAAAGAAAATGAAACATTAAAGGCTCAAGTACAGGAAAAGGTCTTTGCTATAGCCGCGTTGAAAAACGAGTTAAGGAAAACTAGAGGACCTAGTGCGGACACTAAGCTTGAAAAACCATCAATCTTGGGGAAACCGCCTACAATTCAGTTCGTCAGACAACCGAGTGTCAGACAACCTACTGCATTTAGATCCGAGCGACCACAATCCTCGAGACCGCGGTTTGCCTCCCAAGTTGATTTGGTTCATCTTATTAGACCAGTCACTCCAGCAACTAGGCCCAATGTGATCACTCCAGCTTTAGCAAGACCAAATCATATGATTGCCTCTAGTTTCCCTAAAAATACCAAGACCACGTCTAGAACTAGTTCAAATGACGTTTGCCATGAATCTGATCTTAGGGAAGCTAAGCAAAAGACACATGTAAGAGATAGGAATTTCAAACCTAGTCAGATGCCTTCTAGTTTACCCAACACTACTAACCGTAGCATGTCCAATCCTAGGAGCATCAATCAATCATCTAGGGATTCTAGATCTTACTCGGACATTAAATATGCTACTTGTAAAACATGTAGAAAATGTGTCTTTACGGCAAATCATGATGCTTGTGTCAAGAAATTACTTGATGAGGTGAACTCCCGTGCTAGAATTAAGTCCCAGTGGATAGCTAAAATCAAACCCTTTGGTAAAGTTTGGTGCCCCACTGGTAGAACTTTCACTCTTGTAGGAAACGAGTGCCCTTTAACTAGGATAGTCTCTGATTCTACGAAGACTACTAGGGAGGAAATTGCAAAGGATGATACATCACTTAAGCCTGAACTTAAGATTTTCTATAAAAGGAAACGTTTGCCAACTAAGACAAGTGAATTATCCCTTCAGGCCACCTCTGACACAAGAACAGAAAACCGTGAACCCCTACGTGCTTCTAAAATAGATATCGTTAATCCATGCAAAAGTATACAAACTCCTAATGAGAATGCAGGTACCAAAGTTGATGTTCCAGAAGAACGAAGCGGTCCAATCATTGTATACCGTTCAACTAAGGACACTCTTAGAGTTTGGTTGCTGAAGAAGCAGATATCAGAGAAACAAATGTCTCAGGGGATTCATGGTTAAGCTGCAAACAAGGACTTACAGTCACATAACAGACTGTAACTCGATCTCCAAAGACAGGAAAGTTCATCCCGATGATGACTTATCCTAAAAACGAGAAATTCATTTTTCTCGGGCATGAGCTTATGTTAAAAACATTCCACGTTTTTAAGCTCATGCACAAGGACTTATAGTCACATCACAGACTATAACTCGCTCTTCAAATAAAGGAAAGTTTATCGCCGATGATAAACTTATCCTTACAACGAGAAATTAAATTTTCTCGGACACGAGCTTACATTAAAACCATTCAAAGGTTTTAAGCTCGTGTATATGACTTACAGTTAAATGTCAGACTGTAACTCGAAATTAAAATAAAGGAAAGATTATCTTTTACGATAACTTATCCTCTTAACGAGAAATTCACCTTTCTCGGTCATGAGCTTGTATTAAAACATTCGAAGTTTTAAGCTCATAAAGGAAAGTGTATCTTTTAACTAAGAGAACTTTTCCTCGTAACGAGAAATTAACCTTTCTCGGTCATGAGCTTTCCGTTAAAACAGTCAAAGTTTTCAAGCTCATGAACACGACTTCTAAGTAAATGTCAGCTTAGGACTCGTCCTTCAGATAAAAGGAAAGTTTATCGCCGATGGTAACTTATCCTTAACAACGGGAAGTTCACAACTTCTCGGACTTGAGCTTGCTTTTAAGATATTCAACATCTTAAGCTCAAGTAATTGTTTTTCAAAACTTTGAACACAATTTTTCGAGAATTTCTCAAAAGGTTTTTTCTAAATCTTTCAAAATTATGTGTTCAAAAACGTTTTGATAAAACGAGCATGTCTTCTGGAATCGATAATATTTACGAACCTAGAAATGTCATTCAATAATGACACGGGGTTGTAAATAAAGTTCGAGCAGAAGTTCAAACTTATAAAACATGCTCAAAATGGTTTGCTATTATTTCAGATAGCAACCCGCTTTTCATAATCAAGTCAAGCATTTCACCGGAAAGCTTTGACTCAACAACGGGAATTAATTTTCTCGGGGACGTGACGAGGTGACCAACATTCGTGAACAAGAACCATGTGAATCTTTCATATGATGTTCTCCATCATTCAGGTCCAACCTCCTAAATTGCTAATCTTGTGAATTCATTATTTTATATGATCTTTGCACGTAATAAATACCTTACACTTGTGTTTAAAAGGTATTTATTTTACGTTTCAGCACACCCTCATTAATTTGAGGGGGAGATTGTGTAATTCATGAAGATAATTGGATTTGCATTTTTCTTCCCAAATTTTCATAAAATGCTATTAAATCAATTGATATTAAAAACATCGATTGGGTTAATATTTTTAATATGGGGGAGAAAATGTGATTTAATATGGGATATGATCAATCATAAATGGTTTGAATTAACGTGTTAGCTCATCCCGACATGTGCGAAATGTTTTCGAATATCGTAGCATATGTTAAGGGGGAGCAAAATGGATTTGCACTTCAAAATGGATTTCATGGTGACATACACTTACCCAAAACATCTCTATTCACGACGGTGAAGATTGTGGTGACATAAGGATGGTAGGATAGGTTAAAGTCCAATGATTCCTCTAGAACCGGAGGAATCTTCCCAAGGACATTCCAAAGCTAGAAATAGTAGTCCTTAGGAAAGATGGAGAAAGATTGTGAACGTAGCTGAATGCCGACCAAGTACTTAAGTTAGCACTGGAGCAATCACAACAAGGTGCTAGTGATGACGTATTGGTAAGCATTGAAGGGGTTGAAGAATGAAAAAGAATTGTAAAGATAAAGGGTGTAAAGAAAGAAGCCCTCCTTACAACTTTAGGCAGAAACCGGGTCAATACATATGCTATTGAGATCATTTTTGTTAATGATTCTCGATATTGAAGAAAGACATCATGGACCCAGTGATGCAATGCACAACCCTTCCCAGCTAACTCAAATATCTCTCAAAAGGTATTTGTTTTAATCACACGGAGACAACACATTATCTATTGATTTATTCACTCCGAATAAATTGGTATTGAAAAGGTGGCACTCCTCTCCATCCTCCGATCACTAAAAATCCAAAATGTACGATCGAGTCTAGAGCCATTTGAGATCATCAAATATCTCATTAGGACACGCTTTCATATTTCCTTGCTTCTTCACACACTGTGAAAAGTAAGAAAGATCTTAAGAGTCCTACGCAAAATCTTCATGATCTTGCCTGAACATCCGAGTAATACGAAAGTATTTACAATGAAGATGGAAATCCTTCTTGAGCGAATATCAAAAAGCTAATGGTAGGTCACTTGTGCGATTCTTTATGAATCAAACTTGTGATAACTGGAAAGCAACAGTGGTTTAATTCTTAAATGAATTTAAACACGTTCCAGGCCTCTACGCAATATCTTAGTGATCTTGCCAGAACATTCAGAGTAATACTATTAAGTATTTACAGTGACGAATGGAAATCCTTCTAGTGTTAACATCAAACAGCACTTGGTAGGTAACTTGCAAGATTCTATATGAATCAAGCTAGTGACAACTGGAAAGCAACGATGGTGCGGTTCTTAATTGAACTTCACTTGTTCCAGGAACATGAATTGACGGCTTCAAATCATGCGGATAATATTTATCCAAATGATCCACTCTTTACGTTCGCAGTCAGCTTTGGACGGTCGAGTAAAGAGAACGGGTTTACCCGCGAAATCTTGTCAAGGAGGTTCTTTATTGAAACTACCTGCCACAAGTACGATATTTAATATCGTCCAACGGTCTTCACCGATCGGAGGTAAATTGCTACCGAATTAGAATGAAATGTTCAAGGCCATTTCATCCGTGTATATTGTTTTGTTGCTAACTGTCTTATGCAGCGTAACAAGAAGGTGGCATTGCGGTGTATAATCCAGAAGAAGTCGTCACCACATGCTTATACTACATACAAATAGTACTTCAACAAATTAAAGAAAGCCTGAAGGTCAAGTCTTCCGCTGTATCAAACTCTGAAGCTTTCAAGAATTTAAAAGTATAAGTATGTGGAACATGAAGTCACGAAGAGGCAAATATCACAAGTGAAGAATGCACAAGGTCAAGGCAAGGAAACATGCTCAAGACTAAAGTCAAAGATCACATCAAGCATATTCACAAGAACAAGATCGAAGACTCAAGCATAGATGCTAGGTTTAAGATTTTGTAAAAAGATGTGACCTCCCTTAGGGGGAGATTGTTGGAAATACGTTTTTCCCAATAAAGTCTCGGTCACATCTTAGTTAGCATAGATCACGAGTTATAGACTATTTAGAACTTTGTAACTTGGAGCGACCTCCCTTAGGGGGATATTGTTGGAAATACGTTTTACGTATTTATGAAGGATCGGTCGCTCCAACGATAATTATGTAATGGGCTCGTGATCTATTTATCTTATGTATAGTCCATATAGCCCACATGTAGGGTGGGCTATATATATCCCCTCCTAGCATGTTAGGAGGGGTTGTTGATTGTCATTTACACTTAATCACTTTTCCATCTTTACTTTCTCTCTCTAACTTTCTCCCTTCTCTCCTTTCTCTCTCTAATCCCTCATCTCATTCCTTCATCTTCTTCTTTATTGATCAATCAATCAACCATCTTAATCCATCAAATCCATGATATAGAATAGGCCATTAATCACGTAGACCTTCAGATAAAGATTTAAGTTCCAAGTTATTATAGTTGGGTGGTTGGTTAAATAAAATGAATAAAACAGGCACACACCAAGTATGTAATGTATTACATATACATTACTTATAAATAAACGATTATATAATTCTTATGTTGAATTATATAATAGAGACAACAATCTTACAAAATAAATCAAAGCATATATTTATTTACATTTATTGTATAAAGGATGTGACAAAAATACTTAGACAAAATAATTCGACACATATTAAGAAAATCACCACTTAATTAGTAATTGTCACTTTTTAGTAAAAGTATATCTTTCATTGATTTATTAATGTAATAGAATTCATTTGGTTTATCGGTTTACATGTATCATAGTATTCCTTTGTTTTATCGGCTTACAAATAAAATAGTAGTTTGTAGGGAAAAACATAAAGTATAGAGTTCTATTGGAATTTCGACATGACCCATTCTCTATACAACGTTTCCATATTTACCGATTATCAATATTTTCTATTTTTATAAAAAAAACTACGTTACACTAATCGCGTTTTAACATATATCCAACTAGACTATTTAATCACCAGAATTAAACAGAATCAAACACAACCTATGTGTTGTAAATCAAATAGCCAAACGCCCAAGGCGGGCTATTAAACATGTATCTAGACATATAATCATTTTAATAGTTCTCGTAATAATGATTGCGTTCGACATATTTATTTAACCATTTAATACCACCATTTAGTCCGCTTTTTATAGTTAATAAAATTATATAGTTTAATAGCCGAGTTAAACCTCAACGCACCATGAACTCCAATTGTGCCCGACACTCTATACCCTCGACATCTCGCGTCCAAACGCACTCAAAAGCTATCAATAAGCAATCCCAAACGCACCCTTATACTCCTTCTGCAAACCCAAACGCCCCCCTTATATTCTGTTGTTAATCCCAAAGAGCCCCTTAATGTCTGATGTTAACCCCAAACAGCCCTTAACGTTTGATGTTAACTCCAAATAGTCGTTTAACGTCTGATGTTAACTCCAAAAAAACTCTTAACGTCTGTTGTTAACCCCCAAACATCCCCTTAACGTCTGTTTTTAACCCCAAACACACCCTTAAAGATCGTTAGACGCATAACCAAACACCCCTGTGGTGTTTAACAGCCTCATCCAAACACCCTTACTGGTCGTTTTCTGCCCGAGCCCAACAATCCCGTTGTAACAAACGCACCCTTTGCTGGTGATTGTCACCCGACGAATAACAAAATCATATACGGGCTGGTGACGGCCGAAAGCCACAAATCGGGTGAAACCCGAGACTACCCCAAGCAAATAAACAACCCCGTGGTTGTTGGTACGAACTGGAACGAGCACCCCTGATGCGTTTCTCCTAGCTAAACGAACACCCTCTCGGGCGTTGGCTAAACAAGGCAAAAACATACACCTCTAATGGCTGGTGATCTAGATTTAGGCGACCTTGGGTGGTGTGGGTAGATCAAATTGATCTATCAACTGGTGGTGGTGGCTAGGAGTCACGATGGGGAAAAAACATATATTGAATAGATCTGTTAATATCAAATGGTGGTTGTGGCCGTAGTGGTGGTGTAGTACGATGGACTGGGTGTTGAAGTAGTCGTTATCTTATTATTGAGTAAGTCTAAGTTTAGTTGGTCTGATTAGTTATTTTGATACCCTGATTCTAAGGGATTAGTTAAACGTGTTTCCTTGTTAGTCATTTGCATTTGTTTCCTATAAGGCTATTTATATATCCATATTAGCATCTCAATAAAGTCATCAATTCCTCCTAAATTCCATTCGTTGTTTATTATTTAACATACGGTATCAGTGCCCCCATTGAGATCTGACTAAAAAATATAGAACAACAGTCTTCTAGTTTATAAGAAGAAAGAAGTAGCAACCTCCAAGCGTGAAGATGTCAACCGAGTAAAGATTTGTGCAACCGGTAATTCCGAAGTTTGATGGGCATTACGATCATTGGTGTATGCTCATGGAGATTTCTATGAGATTAAAAGGGTACTGGAATGTGATAGAAGATGGAATTCCTGTTGTAATAAGAGAGACTCCACCCACTGAAGCACAAACTCAGGAGATAAGTGATTTCAAATTGAAAGATATGAAGGCAAAGAATTATTTGTTTCAGGCTATTGATAGATCAATTCTTGAAACCATTCTCAATAAAGGGACGGCTAAGGAGATATGAGACTCTCGGAAAAAGAAGTACCAAGGGACTGCACTCGTTCAACGAGCACAACGTCGGGCTCTTTAGAAGGAGTATGAGATGTTTGGCATGCATGATGGCGAGTCTGTGAATGAGTAATTTGCTCTCACTCTCACTATTGTTAATAAGTTAAGAGTTTGTAAGGCAAAAATAGCAGACGTGGATGTCATCGAGAAGATTTTATGATCGATGACACCGAAGTTTAATTATGTTGTGTGTTCGATTGAGGAATCAAAAAATCTGGATGTGGTTACCATTGATGAGCTGCAAAGTACGCTCTTGGTATATGAGCAGCGTATGAAGCCATTAGGTGTTGAAGAGCAAGCATTCAAGGTTTCATCAGAAGAGACCTTTGGAGGAAGAGGTCGTGGTCGAGGTGTAATCAGAGGACGGGGTAGAGGTGGATGTAGGCGTACATATGACAAATCTACTATTGAGTGTTATCGGTGTAATAAGCTCGGGCATTTTTAGTATGAATGTCCCAACAAGGATATTGGTACAAGAGCCAATTACATGGAAGATAATTATGAAGAAATGTTGTTGATGGCATCTATGCATAACACCACTAGTGGTAAGTAAAACCTTGAAGAAGTGTTGATGATGGCGTCACTGAATGACGCTAAAGAAAGCCTAGCATATTTTTGGTTTCTCGACTCAGGGTGCAGCAACCATATGTGTGGCAAGCTGGAATTTTTTATTGATCTTGATGAAAATTTCAGGGAATCAGTGAATTTAGGAGATGATAGGAGCATCAATGTCATTGGAAAAGGTATTGTACGTTTGTTAGTAAATGGTTATATACAAGCCATCACCGCAGTGTACTATGTTCTCGGTTTAAGAAACAATCTTCTAAGTAGCGGACAACTAATCGAAAAGGGTCTTGAAATTCTCCAAAAGGCAGGTGCATGTAAAATTTATCATCCAGATAAAGGGATGATCATGGAGATTGCAATGACAAGAAATAGATTGTTCAAGTTTCTAGCTGTGGTACAACCAAATAAAGAAACTTGCTTCAACTCCACCATTGAAGGTTGAGCCCAAATTTGTCACTGTAGGTATGGCCACTTAAGTTTTACTGGTTTGAATTTACTTAAACAAAAGAACATGGTGCGAGGGTTGCCATATATCCATACTTCATCAAGAGTTTGCAAAGATTGTCTTGTGGGTAAATAACAAAGGAATCCATTTCCTTTAGAAAGCACGTGGAGAGCCTCTCAAGTTCTGGAACTCGTACATGCTGATATATGTGGACCAATTAAACCTTTTTCAAACAGCAGCAAAAGGTACATGCAGACATTTATTGATGATTATAGTCGTAAAGTATAGGCATTTTTCTTGGTCGAAAAATCATAAGCTTCTGAAGTTTTTAAACAATTTAAGCACTGAGTTAAGAAAGAATATGGTTTAGCTATAAAAGGTCTTCGCACTGATTGTGGAGGGGAATTTACCTCACAAGAATTTACTAATTTTTGTATTGAGAATGGTATTCGCAGGCAACTAATAGCAGCATACACCCCTCAACAAAACGGTATAGTGGAAAGGAAAAACAAGACCATCATGAATATGGTTAGAAGCATGTTATCAGGGAAAAAGGTGCCCAAAACATTTTGGCCAGAAGCCGTGAATTAGACGGTTCATATTCTTAATCGAAGTCCAACTCTTGTTGTAAAGAACAAAATGTCCAGAAGAAGCTTGGAGTAGATCCAAACCATCGGTTTCTTACTTCAAGGTATTCGGTTCTATTGCTCACGTTCATATTCCAGATTACAAAAGAAAAAAGCTTGATGACAAAAGCAATAAGTGTGTCTTCCTTGGTGTTAGTGACGAATCGAAAGCTTATCGATTATATGATCCAATATCTCAAAAGGTAATAGTAAGTAGAGATGTTGTGTTTGGCGAAGATTCGAGTTGGGATTGGCAGAAAAGTCACAAGGAAGCCGCTCTTGTTGAATTAGAATGGGGAGAAAATACAGCTGAAGGTAATGAAAATGAGGCTCATAAAGAAGCTAATAATGAAAATGGAGCACCTAATGTTGATGAGGGTGCAACTACTGCAGGATTGGTTAATGATTCTAGTAAAGATAATTCATCTAGTTAAATAGAAGAAGAAGAGCAGCAAAGAACAAGGAGGCCTCCAACATGGATGTGAGACTATAAAAGTGGGGACGGATTATCAGAATAAGAGAAAGCAACAAACTTTGTTATGTTTGCTGAAAATGATCCAATATATTTTGAAATCTCAAAATAATATGAAGTGGAGGTTAGCAGTGGACGCGGAGATTGAAGATATAGAAAAGAATGACATTTGGGAACTCACAAATTTGCCGGTAAAAATATCGGTGTGAAATGGGAGTATAAAACGAAGCTCAATGAAAATGGTGAAGTAGAAAAGTACAAAGCGCGTTTAGTGGCGAAAGGTTATACCCAAGAACATGGAAAAGACTACACTGAGGTGTTTGCTCTGTGGCATGATTAGAGACAGTTCGTTTAATACTTTTTGTCAGCTCAAAGAGATTGGGTGGTCTTCCAACTCGATGTGAAGTCCGCCTTTCTTCATGGAAAACTAACCGAAGAGGTTTTCATTGAGCAACCTCAAGGGTATGAAATAAAGGGTGTTGAACAAAAGGTGTACAAACTAAAGAACGCATTATACGGGCTAAAACAGGCCACAAGAGCTTGGCATAGTCGAATTGAGTCATACTTCGTGAAATAAGGTTTCAAGCGATGTCCTCATGAGCATACTTTATTTGTAAAAGCGGGAGAAGTAGGAAAAAATCTAACTTTTGCATTTATGTGGATGATTTAATTTTTACCGGGAATGATTAGAAAATGATTCTTGATTTTAAAGTGATTGCAATAAAATACGACCTTTTAGGAAAAAGGCGTAAAAGCGGTAAGTATTAAGTGATGATTTAGGAAAATCAAGCACTAATGACCCTAATGAAGTTCAAGTTCGTTTCCCAAGGAGGTATATGTGTGTGAATAATTCGTAATTGGTTTGAGATTAATATTGGTTAGAAGGGGATGAGAAAAGAGGATGATGAAGACGTGAAATTAATTACTACTACGACTACACGTAAAACCGTAAAATGAGTAAAAATAAAAATTAATTCTAAAACTTACCAAAAATTCACCAAAAATCAAAATAAATAAACTAAGAGTTTACCAATAATCAAAACTTTTTCAAACCTTTTAATTAATTAACTATTAATTTTTAAATGCTAATTAAAGCCCTAAAAATCAAATTAATTATCAAAAAGCCCAAATAATAATTTTTCAATTGGTAAACCTCTAAAATGACCTAAAAGGATTAAAAACTATTTTTAGAAAATTTTAAACTAATAAAAACTATTTAAAATGATTTAAAAACTATTAAAACTTAAAATAATTATAAAAATTAATCTAAAGATGATAAAATTAATCTAAAAGTTGCAAAATTCCTATTTTAATGTATTTAAGCTAAGAAAAATATAAAACAATGCAAAAATGTAAAATTCGAAAAATAATAATAAAATAATATTAAAAATCCAAAAATTATAAAAAATTTTAAAAACTTGCAAACTAGTTTATTTTAACCTAAATGATCAGAAAATGAAAGTGAAATTACCAAATTACCCCTATTGGGCCCCCAAATGGGCTAAAAGCAAAAACAGTCCACCTTAATGGGCTTTTTAGCCCAAAAAGTCAAAATAAGCCCAAATGACTTGGAAAAGCACTATCTGACTCAAAATTCAATTCTAAACACAAAACTTTGAAGGCCCAAAAGCTGAAAGTAAGCTTATCACAGCTTAATGAACAAACAGCTTATTCTTATTGGGCCATTAAGCCCATTAAGCAATAAGCTAATGCGATAAGCTCTAATTTGACACACAACCTTCTTTTGGGATACTAAAGAGATCTGTAAAAAGAAATTTTGAAAAAGCACACTCAATAAGCCAGAAATAAGCAAAGTACAAATCCACTAAAAGATAAAATAGTCGGGTTTTAGTTCTAGGGACCTCAGGACTTGATTCAACTTGCAAAATGTTACAAATGACTTCAATAAGCCAAAACAATCAACCAAAATCCAATAAGCAACACCAATAAGCTGGAATAAGCCAATAAGCACTTATGAAAAAGTCAATTAAGTTGGTTTTCTAGTCAAACCCTAAAGTCAACCCACAATTGCTCCAGTATGAACAAATGGGTCAAATAATGAGCACCTATTACAAAATCAAAGTTGTTGCTGGTTAAAATAAGCTAGAATAGCTTATTGATAAGCTGAACACAAAAATACACTAGTAGTGGCTAGCAGCAGGGGAAAGGAGTTCCCACTGCTTTGACTATTTGACCTATGATTTGTGAGAGATCAAGTTGGATTCAAATGGAAACAAGGGCACCCTTGTGATCAGTGAATCGCAAGGAGTCTATATCAACAAAGAAAACACAAATTGGTTCACACAATAAGCCCAAAATAAGCAAACAGTCCACAGATATTACACATACCTTGAAAATAAGCAGTTTTAGCATGAATAAGCCAGCCAAATTGAACCAAATGCATACACAAGCTATAATAAAGTCTAATAAGCACAAATACCTTGTTTCAAGCAATGGATCAAAGTAAATAAGCAGATTCAAGCATCAACAGTTACTGATTAGTAAAAGTGATTATCCAAAATCCATTTGCTGATCTATTTGACCACCAATTCAATTTTAAGCCTTCAAATCTCTTTCCCTGATTAATTTAACCAAAATTTTACACTTGTTAACCCTAGTCTACCCTTAGATCTAGGTGTCCCCAAAATTTTAGCCAAAATTCCCAAGTAAATCAGATTTTATAGCCCTTTGATTGTTTTGGTTGTTCAAACCCACAAAACTTGCAGATAAATGTCACTTAGCAACCAATAAACAGATACCAAACCAAAAGAACAAAGAACAACAACAAAGGAAGGGTCAAATCCCTTTGAATTAGTTAACCCAAACACCCCTTTGGAATCTGATTTTGCAATCTTCCAAAGGATTGTTGTATTTTAACCTATCAAACAAGATCTAATCCACCCCTACAACTGATATTCAACCTCAGAAACACAAATCAAGCATCAAAACACAGATTCACCAATAAACATGCAAAATCACCAAAAATCATATGAAAATCAGAAAAATGAAAAGGGAGAAGGGTGCAAACCTCCAAGACTTACATCGAAGCCTTGGATTGCTTGAGCTGAGGTACTAGCAAAACAAGTACCAGCTTCCTTCTACCTGCTAAGAACAACAAACCAAAGTGATGAACAAATAACAAGAACTTTCTGATTTTTGAAACACAAGTTTTATTGCTTAAAACCTTGCCTCAAAAACCTTCAATCATGAATAAGGAATTCAAACTTTATCTTATCAGATACCAAACTTTTATAAAACATAAAGGGAAATCATAAATTTTCAGAAAATCCAACTTTATTTAATAAAAAGGAATTAAAAAGATTTAAAAGCTAAAATCTGGAACAAAGGGACTCTCACAGGTTGAGGTCTCCTTTTATAGTCAAATGCTTACATAACACTATTCATAAACCCTAGATGTGAATTATCAAAAGTGCCCTCAAATGCTTCTAGACGAATCCTTGATATGAGCTGTCCAAAATGATCAAGGACGTTCATTTTAGCTTTGGAGTTAAGCTATGACTCTTAGTTGTTGATCTTGACACGTCAGATTACTTGGAGAGAAAGTTGCGTTTTCATTGGTGGAGGAGGTTGAGTGTGGGGTCCATTGGGTAATGGGATTGAGGGTTTTGTGTGTGGGTTATGTTTCTGGGCGTGTGAATCAAGTGTGGGAATGGTTAATTGAAATTTACCCTTTATTTAAGTGAGAGGAGTTATTGGGTTCTTGATGATGAACAGTGGTAACTTTTGATCCGAAAATGGGGGAAAGGTAAGTGTTTGGCGCAATATTCGTTTGAAAGTTTGGAATTGGGCAAAAGCAGTCCTTGTTCTTTGGGAAAATATGTATAATAAGATTTTCAGCCTTAAAAACGAATTTTCTTCACAAACAAACTTCCATTCTTCACAATTTTGCCACCAAACTTTTCCAAAAAGATATCAAGGGTTATTTTTGCCATGTTTTCATATTTGAAGGACTGATTTTGGATTTTATTGATCTTCAAAGGTCTTCAATGTATCTTTGACTCCATGAGGGACCATATTTGACAATGTTGAATAGTTGAGGGACTAATCTTGCCATTTCTTCAAAGTTGAAGGACCTTTTTGCAATTTTGACAAACTTAAGGGACCAAACTTGTAATTATGAATTCACAATGGTTTTAAGTGTCATTTATTCATTGTTTGAGGATCAATCTTGCATATCTTCAAGTATTCAAGGTTTAATCTTGGATAATTCATGAACTAGGGCCCGGTTCTTTGTACGGCTTCGTTTCTCGTGTCCGTTTTTCCTTGTTTCTTATGATCTTTTGTCTTTTTCACGATATCCATACCTAAAATACACAAGTAAACAAACACAAGCATATATATGGTATTTTATGACATTTTATTGCATTTAAAGCCCGAAAAGAACGATGAGATCATGTATAAATGCCATCTCATCACTCCCACATACTAAGCCATTGTCGTGCCCTTACGCAATGCTAGAATAAAGTATCTAAGCATCACCAAAATTCAATTTTATTAACCTTTATTGAAAAGTAAAAGACTTGCATCAATACTACGAAGATGTGTAAAGACATAGTGTATGATTTTCATCACGAATGTGACTTTTAGGGTCAAAGAATAGAAACAAGTAAATGTCCCTTAGAGTAAATTTCGTCATCCTTGATTGTCATACATTCCATGCTAAGTGCAAAAACGAGATCATTGTTGGTATAAGTCACAATGCTAACACTACTCATACGTCCAAATTGTGTAATACTTTTTCTTCCCGCAATCCTAGTTATTATAAAAAGAAATGGGTTACTAGCATTTTTTTAACTATTTGTCATGGATCACAAGTGATTCATATTGACTTATTTGAGTATTTATTAGTCCGAAAGCAAAGTAGCACGATTTAATCGATAGTTAGCCGAAGGACAAAATCTTTTAAAACGGCTTCTCGTGTATCTCCTTAAGTTCATATCTTGGCATAACTCGTTTCACGATTTGAGACCTTTCTCGGACCGATATTTGGCATGTACTTCATACTTCAAATCTTGGGAAGACGTTCTTGAAATTATGGTCTTCTCTTCATATATTTGGAATTTCTTCACTTGACGTTTTTTGAGAGATTCTTCATATTTGGACCACGACTTCATCATTTTTCTTCAATCTTTATTTTGGACTTTGATATACAACAATCCGCCTCCTTTTCGGACTTGGATATATTTATCCTCATACCTTGTAAGGGTCTTTTTGGATAGACTTTCTCCATGATCTTTAGGGAGTAATTGCTTTTCGTCGTGTGTCTCGATCCTTCATATTGATTTAGGAATAATGATACTTCACATCGTCTTGGATCTTTAGCAAAAATAGAGCTCCACATGCCTTGTTAGGGCCTTTTTGGATCTTCACTAATCTTCGCGTCCCGCTTCATTAAGTTATGCCTTGGCTATGAACTCTATTCAACCCTGAGCAACTTTTAAACGATCTTGCGCTAGAGGCTAAGTAACCTTTCAAATCGTACGACCTTACTTATTGCAATTATTATTATTCCTAATGCATTGATCTTATGGGAAGAAAAATCCACAATTAAAAACATATGAGTTTTTGAAAGAACATTTTCATGTTCTACGTTTAGCATGATCACTAGTCTAACTCTATCACTTCTCGTTCTTCACTATATAAAGACCTCTAATTAAAGAGACTCGTGAATACTTAGCCATGCAAGTCAAAATTAAACCAAATTTGGATTAGCTTTCATTAAGACTATATCAAATCAAAGTTTTGGGTTTTCAAGCCACCTATAGGATCTTGCACTTTCTTGGACTTTTTCAAGTTTAGAGAATGCATTTTATAGTTCCCTTGATAAGTGACTTTCTAGGATCAATTATGGGAACTTGCGAAAAGTTCTTGTTCTTAACCCGAATGAGCTAAGACTTTCGCGTTTTAAAGTTCCCTATATAAAAGTATAGCAAAACTTGAATTGAGCGGGTTAAGGAATGTAAATGGCTCCAAATGCCCATCAAGTCAAATATAAGCTCTTATTCTACCCATCGGAAAATATACATTCGTGTCTTAAAATACTTATGAAAACTAAGAAAAAATTTAAAATTGGACCATTTTTAGCCTTATTAGCAACAAAAACAAAACATTGAAAGTTGGAAACGTGAGGGCGTAGCAAAGCAAGTACCTATTCACCCCCCCCCCCCATACTAAAAGTAAACATTGTCCTCAATGTTTCGAGTCTAAAGGTGGAGCACCCCCATACTAGAGACGACGAATCGAATGCTTAGGATCTAGCATGGAAAGGGTGATCAAAAATATATCTAAAGCCGTTTATGAATTATGCTAAAAGATAATTGTTAGAACAATAAAGGATATGTCATGGATTCGTGAAAAAACTTCTTCAAGCAAACGATGGAGGCTCACGTAAACGAACACGAGAGTCTTTAATCGTAGATGATGATGATGATCTAGATAACACAATCACAAACAACCACGAGACAACGAGTTGGAAGGGCACAAATCCCCTCTAATTAGTTATTAGTAAGCATAAAAGGATAAGCATGGGATCTCCCCCACGAGGTACCTCGTTTTTTATTACCGAGTCATGAGCTCGACTCGATCCCCTCAAAATGTGAACATTTAGGGAAAATCATGGTATGGTAATTTTTTTGATGGGGCTTACATGATAAACAAGGCCCAAAAAGCAACCGGTATTAAGGACTAAGTCCTTTAATGATACAAAGTACTGGGATCGAAGATGGCGTCTTCGTTTTCATTGGATAAACAATTCAACGCCACTTCCACACGTGACATAAACTCAAAGAGTTTGAAGAAAAGAGATGAGAAGTAGAAGGGTGGGACAATTGGTAAGACAAACTTTTGAGCTACTCGAGGTAGAATCGCACCAAGCAAATAGATGTAGTTTCCATTTATTGCATCGGTGGAAGACCGAGATTTCCCTTTATAATAGATTCCAGGATCGAATATCTCGTCCTCGATGGACAAGGATGTGGGAACATAAGGGGATTCCCCCATACTAAAACCACATAAAGCATCGTCAAAAGGAGTAGACGAGCTTGTAGCACTCAAAACACGTGGTGATGACGGAGTTAGATTTGTAGAAAAATCAATTAAATCACATTTAAAATCTTTTCCTTTTTTACCTTTTAAACTCTCCTTATGAAAACCCTTTTTGATTATGTCGAAAATATTTGGTGTTTCTAAGACGATGTTAGTCACACTAAAAATTCTCACATTTGAAAACCGTTTTGGTTTTGGTGGTGGTAAGTTCTCAAAACGTTTATCGACAAAGAAAACCTCCCCATCGGGGTCAACATATTCGTCATCCGAAATATCTTCCGAAGAAACCGGTGACTTATCAACACTTTTCAAGAATGAATGTTCGAGGTGAGGCGAAGGATTTTTCGATTCAAGTATTGACGGTTTCTTCTTTGTAGGCTTTACACTCATAACCTCCACCGGCGGAGGAAATGGTAAATTGTTTTTGGCGACATTTCCTAAAACTCTTGGTGAAAATTCTTTGCAAACGACATTGGTTGAATCACCATGGTTTAAAGTTGCAATAGAATAGACATGAGAAAGATTGTAGTTTTGTGTTGCATTGATGACAAGTTCTTCCTCATTGAAACGAAGGGTGATTTTTCGAGCATGAACATCAATAAGTGCACTTGATGTATCCAAAAATGAACGACCCAAAATGAGAGGAACTTTTCGATCGATAGGAATGTCTACAATGATAAAGTCAACGGGATAGTAAAACTTTCCGACTTTAATGAAAACGTCCTCGGCTACTCCACATGCTAAAATCGTAGAATGATCGGCCATCTCGATAGACCTGTCCAAAGGAGTAAGAGCCGGAAGCGAAAGCGATTTGAAAATCTCAAGAGGCATTAAATTAATACTAGCACCAAGATCGGCCAAGGCGTAGCATTCCTCCATATCTTGAATTGCACACGGAATCAAAAATGTACCGGGATCACCGACTTTTTGTGGTATGCGGCTAAGAAAAACCAATGAACAACTAGACGATTGTTGTAACTTCTCTTTGTTGTTTAGCATACTTTTGAAGTTTGCGACGAATCGAGGCATCATGATAAGAGCGTCGGCAAAACTTATGTTAAAATGTATGCCACGAAACATTTTCATAAAAAGCTCAAATTGATAATTATTTCGTTCTTGTGCCTTTTCCTTGTCACGTCTCGAAGGGTAAGGTAAGGGTGGTGTGGGTTGGACCTTAGGCAACGGCCTTGGAATCTCGGGTTCCATAACTGGTATTGGTTCAACCGTAGGTGTGGTATGAGCGGTACTTCGTGGGATTGTAATATGTTCCTTTTCGACCGTCACCTCGGGCTCTTTCTCGATTTCCTTCTCCGTAGAAGTACTTGGACGAGAGATTGGTTCCTTGAAAGTCTTACCACTTCGTGTAGTAATAACCTTCATTTCTCCCTTTGGGTTTGCAATGGTATCACTCGGAAGACCACCCGAGGAAGAGGGTTTATACATGATTGCTTCAGACATTTTTGCCATTCGGTCCTCAAATTTTGATTGCCTAGCATCCGCTTTTAACAATTCATGCTTAATCTCATGTTGTCCTTGTTCCATCTTTTGTTGGTTTTGTTGAAGACGTTGGACATTTCCTTCCATTTTATTAGCATGAGTTTTAAGTTCATTAGCAAGTTCGTTTTTAAGCTCATTTTTCAACTCGGATCTTAAGCTAATAATCTCACGTTGCATGTTATCAAACTTAGCATCATTTGCTTTAGCATAATCCAAAAATTCTCCTTGAAGATTTTTAGTGTGAGCATTTTGAAAACCTTGTGTAGTGTTTTGAAAATCACGGTTTTGGTTTTGATTAGTAACTTGTCCATTCCCACTTTGATAATTCCCTTTGTTGTAGTTACGTGAATTGCCTTGATAATTACCACCTTGGTTGTTGTTTCGATAGTTATTAGCATTTTGATTTGGTGGAGCTTGATTTGGGCGGGAACCTTGGCTGTTTTGGTTGTAAGTTCCCGTTGCTACATAAGCACTCGAAGTGTTACCACCGGCGGTAATGCACTCGGAAAGATCATGAGCTCCACCACAAGACAAACAACTCTTTTCAATCGCTTTAACCAAAGCGGAATTCAAAGCCTCTTGAGCTTTCCAATGAGTCATAAGATTAGAAAATCTATCGAAAAACCGATTTTCCTCATTAGCTTCATCATGTAAGGCATTAATGCTACGAGACGATGACGACGATGATGAACCCAAATTGGCAACACTCGGTGTGTTACGAGGGCTATAAACCTTAGATCTATTCTCGATAATCTTTAAAGCTTCATCGGTCGTTTTGCACAAAAAATTACCACCCGCGGTGGCATTCAAGTAATCTCGTTCATGATCATTAAGCCCATTATAAAAAGTATCAATTTGATGTAATTCCGAAAAATCATGGTGTGGACATTCATGTAACATTTCTTTAAATCGTTCCCACGCCATTGAAAAACTTTCATTATTTCTTTGCACAAATCTTGAAATCTCATTTTTCAAATTTGTTGTTTTAGATGGTGGAAAAAATTTGTTCACAAACTTAGAAACGAGATCACCCCATGTCAAAATTGAATTTGGCGGTTCTTTCTCAAGCCAAATTTTTGCGGGTCCATCTTACGAGTATGGAAACAACATCATCTTAATGGCGTCATGTGGAACATCCTTAAACTTGCTAGTTGCGGTGAGACGATTAAAATTCCTTATGTGGTAATGCGGGTTGTCTTTCTCATGACCTCTAAACTTATTTGCTTGCAACATCGACATTAAACCCGTCTTAATTTCAAAATTCTCCGCAAGGATAGCGGGAATCACAATGGCCTCTCCAAAACCCTCGGTGGGTGCTTGTAGAAACTCCATCATAGTACGATTAGCCATAACGACTTCTTGTTCTACAATAGGTTCAACAATTGGAGTTTGTTCTTCAATCAACGTCTCTTGATTTGCTTGCTTTTGAAGACGTTTACGAGCTCGTTTTGCTTGATTACGAGTGATCATAAACTTCACGAAGAATAGGAGGTGAGCAAAGAAGATTCTTTTTGGGTGTTTTTGTGAATTTTCAATTTTTTATTTTTTTTTTGTGTTTTTGATTGTTTTAATTTTTTTTGGATTTTGGTGTATCTTCGTAGACAACAATCTACCAAATCTCTCCTTGAATCAAACTCTTGATTAAAGAAGCCTCAAAAGAATGAAAACGATCACGTGGAGTGAACGCCTTCAAATGACTTTAGAAATTTGGTGAAAACCAAATTGTTCAAGAGGGTTTAATCACAAAGAAAACCAAGCAAATATATTATACGTAATAATACTTTGGGCGGCAAAACCCTCGATTAGCCTTCAATCTCAAAATACTCACAAGCAAGCGGAGAAACGAGGCGGCGCGAAGCACTTAAGAGCCTTTTTCCTTAGGGTATATTTTATAATACCCGCCTTATACCCACCTTATAGTTCGTATTTTTTAAAATCGAGCTTCACGAATGTATTTATATATTTTTGTCTTTTTCTTTTGTTTGAGATTCGAATACAATAATTAGGAGATCAAATCCCAATTAAGGTTGTGTTTTCACACTTTTGGAGATACTTTGTATTGATTGTGATACTTAATACAATATAGTAATAATAATTTCACAAGAAAAACCAAAAAACCGATAATACGTATTAGTAGATTTCTACTAATACAAATACTATTTATGGTTAATATTAAAAACAACAAGACAAATTAATCATGACACACCTCCCCGGCAGCGGTGCCAAAATGATTGTAGTAAATTACACCTCTTGTTTAGGAAAACAAAAGAGCGTAAACTAGGAAAAGTATTAAATACGACGGTTTAGGAAAACCGTGTACAAATGACCCAAAGGTGAAAGTTCGTTTCCCAAGGAGGTATATGTGTGTGAATAATTCGTAATTGGTTTGAGATTAATATTGGTTAGAAGGGGGTGAGAAAAGAGGATGACGAAGACGTGAAATTAATTACTACTACGACTACACGTAAAACCGTAAAATGAGTAAAAATAAAAATTAATTATAAAAATTACCAAAATTTCACCAAAAATCAAAATAAATAAACTAAGAGTTTACCAATAATCAAAACTTTTTCAAACCTTTTAATTAATTAACTATTAATTTTTAAATGCTAATTAAAGCCCTAAAAATCAAATTAATTATCAAAAAGCCCGAATAAAGATTTTTCAATTGGTAAACCTCTAAAATGACCTAAAAGGATTAAAAACTATTTTTAGAAATTTTTAAACTAATAAAAACTATTTAAAATGATTTAAAAACTATTAAAACTTAAAATAATTATAAAAATTAATCTAAAGATGATAAAATTAATCTAAAAGTTGCAAAATTCCTATTTTAATGTATTTAAGCTAAGAAAAATATAAAAAATGCAAAAATGTGAAATTTGAAAAATAATAATAAAATAATATTAAAATAATATTAAAAATCCAAAAATTATAAAAAATTCTGAAAACTTGCAAACTAGTTTATTTTAATCTAAATAATAAGAAAATGAAAGTGAAATTACCAAATTACCCCTATTGGGCCCCCCAAATGGGCTAAAAGCAAAAATAGTCCACCTTAATAGGCTTTTTAGCCCAAAAAGTCAAAATAAGCCCAAATGACTTGGAAAAGCACTATCTGACTCAAAATTCAATTCTAAACACAAAAATTTGAAGGCCCAAAAGCTGAAAGTGAGCTTATCACAGCTTAATGAACAAACAGCTTATTCTTATTGGGCCATTAAGCCCATTAAGCAATAAGCTAATGCCATAAGCTCTAATTTGACACACAACCTTCTTTTGGGATACTAAAGAGATCTGTAAAAAGAAATTTTGAAAAAGCACACTCAATAAGCCAGAAATAAGCAAAGTACAAATCCACAAAAAGACAAAATAGCCGGGTTTTAGTTCTAGGGCACCTCATGACTTGATTCAACTTGCAAAATGTTACAAATGACTTCAATAAGCCAAAACAATCAACCAAAATCCAATAAGCAACACCAATAAGCTGGAATAAGCCAATAAGCACTTATGAAAAAGTCAATTAAGTTGGTTTTCTAGTCAAACCTTAAAGTCAACCCACCAATTGCTCCAGTATGAACAAATGGGTCAAATAATGAGCACCTATTACAAAATCAAAGTTGTTGCTGGTTAAAATAAGCTAGAATAGCTTATTGATAAGATGAACACAAAAATACACTAGTAGTGGCTAGCAGCAGGGGAAAGGAGTTCCCACTGCTTAGACTATTTGACATGTGATTTGTGAGAGATCCAGTTGGATTCAAATGGAAACAATGGCACCCTTGTGATCAGTGAATCGCAAGGAGTCTATATCAACAAAGAAATCACAAATTGGTTCACACAATAAGCCCATAATAAGAAAACAGTCCACATATATTGCACAGACCTTGAAAATAAGCAGTTATGAACAAATAAGCAGTTTTAGCATGAATAAGCCAGCCAAATTGAACCAAATGCATACACAAGCTATAATAAAGTCCAATAAGCACAAATAACTTGTTTCAAGTAATGGATAAAAGTAAATAAGCAGATTCAAGCACCAACAGTTACTGATTAGCAAAAGTGATTATCCAAAATCCTTTTGCTGATCTATTTGACCACCAATTCAATTTTAAGCCTTCAAATCTCTTTCCCTGATTAAGTTAACCAAAATTTTACACTTGTTAACCGTAGTCTACCCTTAGATCTAGGTGTCCCCAAAATTTTAGCCAAAATTCCCAAGTAAATCAGATTTTATAGCCCTTTGATTGTTTTGGTTGTTCAAACCCACAAAACTTGCAGATAAATGTCACTTAGCAACCAATAAACAAATACCAAACCAATAGAAGAAAGAACAACAACAAAGGAAGGGTCAAATCCCTTTGAATCAGTTAACCCAAACACCCCTTTGGAATCTGATTTTGCAATCTTCCAAAGGATTGTTGTATTTTAACCTATCAAACGAGATCTAATCCACCCCTACAACTGATATTCAACCTCAAAAACACAAATCAAGCATCAAAACACAGATTCACCAATAAACATGCAAAATCACAAAAAATCATATGAAAATCAGAAAAATGAAAAGGGAGAAGGGTGCAAACCTCCAAGACTTACATCCAAGCCTTGGATTGTTTGAGCTGAGGTACTAGCAAAACAAGTACCAGCTTCCTTGTACCTGCTAAGA
Organism: Glebionis coronaria; assembly: GCA_025667525.1. Classification (NCBI taxonomy): domain Eukaryota; kingdom Viridiplantae; phylum Streptophyta; class Magnoliopsida; order Asterales; family Asteraceae; genus Glebionis; species Glebionis coronaria. The sequence continues at coordinate 480,206,643 of CM046881.1, read as the reverse complement.
ACAACAAACCAAATTGATGAACAAATAACAAGAACTTTCTGATTTTTGAAACACAAGTTTTATTGCGTAAAACCTTGCCTCAAAAACCTTCAATCATGAATAAGGAACTCAGACTTTAGCTTATCAGATACCAAACTTTTATAAAACATAAAGGGAAATCATAAATTTTCAGAAAATCCAACTTTATTTAATAAAAAGGAATTACAAAGATTTAAAAGCTAAAATATGGAACAAAGGGACTCTCACAGGTTGAGGTCCCCTTTTATAGGCAAATGCTTACATAACACTATTCATAAACCCTAGATGTGAATTCTCAAAAGTGCCCTCAAATGCTTCTAGACGAATCCTTGATATGAGCTGTCCAAAATGATCAAGGACGTTCATTTTAGATTGGAGTTAAGCTATGACTCTTAGCTGTTGATCTTGACACGTCAGATTACTTGGAGAGAAAGTTGCGTTTTCATTGGTGGAAGAGGTTGAGTGTGGGGTCCATTGGGTAATGGGATTGAGGGTTTTGTGTGTGGGTTATGTTTCTGGGCGTGTGAATCAAGTGTGGGAATGGTTAATTGAAATTTACCCTTTGTTTAAGTGAGAGGAGTTACTGGGTTCTTGATGATGAACACTGGTAACTTTTGATCAAAAAATGGGGGAAAGGTAAGTGTTTGGCGCAATATTCGTTTGAAAGTTTAGAATTGGGCAAAAGCAGTCCTTGTTCTTTGGGAAAATATATATAATAAGATTTTCAGCCTTAAAAACGAATTTTCTTCACAAACAAACTTCCATTCTTCACAATTTTGCCACCAAACTTTTCCAAAAAGATATCAATGGTTATTTTTGCCATGTTTTCATATTTGAAGGACTGATTTTGGATTTTATTGATCTTCAAAGGTCTTCAATGTATCTTTGACTCCATGAGGGACCATATTTGACAATGTTGAATAGTTGAGGGACTAATCTTGCTATTTCTTCAAAGTTGAAGGACCTTTTTGCAATTTTGACAAACTTAAGGGACCAAACTTGTAATTATGAATTCACAAGGGTTTTAAGTGTCATTTCTTCATTGTTTAAGGATCAATCTTGCATATCTTCAAGTATTCAAGGTTTAATCTTGGATAATTCATGAACTAGGGCCCGGTTCTTTGTACGACTTCGTTTCTCGTGTCCGTTTTTCCTTGTTTCTTGTGATCTTTTGTCTTTTTCATGATATCCATACCTAAAATACATAAGTAAAAAAACACAAGCATATATATGGTATTTTATGACATTTTAGTGCATTTAAAGCTCGAAAAGAACGATGAGATCATGTATAAATGCCATCTCATCATAAAGCCTCGATGATGCAAGAGTGTGATATGACAGACCTTGGGAAATGAGATATCTTCTCGGTATTGAAGTGCGACAGAATGAAGCAGGTATTTTCATATGCCAGAAAAAATATGCTCAGGAAGTGTTAGAGAGGTATGCCATGGATAAGTGCAACCTTGTACAAAATCCTATTGTTCCAGGTTGTCAAATCACAAGGGATGAAACTGGAGTTGTTGTTGACAACACTAGATACAAACAACTCATCGGGAGTCTAATGTATCTAACTAACACTCGACATGATATAATGTTTTTTGTGAGTCTATTAATCAGGTATATGGAGCGTCCTACTAAAGTTCATATGTTAGCAGCTAAGAGAGTCTTGAGGTACATATAAGGTACTTTAGGTTTTGGGAAACTCTACAAGAAAATTAAAAAGGATAACTTAGTTGCCTACACCGACCGCGATTATTCTAGAGATGTGGATGACAAGAAGAGCATATCAGGTTATATTTTCATGATGAACTCAGGGGCTGTTTCTTGGTCATCAAAGAAACAACCAATAGTCACTTTATCTACCAAAGAAGATGAGTTTGTTACGGTTGCTGTAGGTGCTTTCCAAGCTGTATGGTTGAGAAGAATTTTGGAGAGCTTATATAATGTTTAAAAGAGTAGCACCATAATTTACTGTGATAGTAATTCAACGATTGAGCTTTGAAGGAATCCCGTGTTACATGGTCGAAGCAAACATATAGATGTCAGATTTCATTTTCTTCGTGAGCTCACACAAAATCAAGTTGTCGAACTTGTCCATTGCTCTACTCATGATCAAGTTGCAAACATAATGACAAAAGTATTTGAAGGTTGATGTGTTTACAAAACTAAGAAGCATTATGGGAGTATGTGATGATTCAGCTATAAACTGAATAGTACCATGATTCAGTTTAAGGGAGGATGTTGAAGTAGTCATTATCTTATTATTGAATATGTCTAAGTTGAGTTGGTCTAATTAGTTATTTTGGATCCTTGATTCTAAGGGATTAGTTGAACGTGTTTCCTTGTTAGTCGTTTACATTTGTTTCCTGTAAGGCTATATATATAGCTATATTAGCATCTCAATTAAGTCATCAATTCCTCCTAAATTCCATTCATCGTTTTTCATTTAACAATGGGTGATTCGTAGTAGTGGTGTGGTGTTGAAGCTGGCGGGATCCACGGAGGCCTGGTGGTGTCGTCGAATAGATTAGGAAGCGGGTGTGTGGTGGTGGTGGCGTGGTTATAAACAAAACAGTGGCAGATCGGTTGCTGTGGTGGTTGAGGGTTCCGAACATTGGTGGTAAATCAAGTGATGTATCAATGGTTTTTTGTGAATGTGATTCGTGGTAGTGGTTAGATCGTGGTGGCTGGGTAAGGTGGTGGCTCGTGGTGGTCCAATGATGGTGGATGATGGATTGAGTGTGTAAAATGTAGATAGAACGTTTTCTGATGGTTCTGGTTTTCGGCGGTGGCTGCCGAAAAATCAAAGAGTAGCGTCGGAAAACATATAAAGGAGAAGTGTGTGTTTATCCTATTTGGTAGCTAGGGGTTTTATGCCATAAAACCCTAATTTGGGTTATATATACCACAAAAGTTTTGAGAATCAAAATGTAATTTTTAAATAGTTGGGGGTTTGTGTGGAAATTATTTCTACATGGACTAAAACGAAATTTTCTTACAACGTTTGTAAATAAATGGTTCAGGACTCATTTGAGTTCGATAAATTTTGATTCGGTTTTTTAAATTCGCGTCCTTGATTTTAAAATGATTTTTCCACTAAATTAGAGTATTTTCTCAACAAATTTTTCGTAATCGTTCATATTTATATTTAAAGAAATCACTATATATTGAATATTTCGAATAGTTTGCGTTCAAAGAAAATATAATTCAATTTGAATGTTCTCGTTTTCAGCATATGTATTTAAAACTAAAACAAAAGTATCTGATAATTTAATAAACCCTTTTATCAAATATTTCTTAATAATAAAATATAAGTTTAACTTTTGTCGCGCCAGTTCTCAGATTTTTGTGCAGTCTTTTACAATATGTAAAATAAAATCCCATTTTTGAATCAAATAACTGTGATATCTCTCGAAAACAAATCTCGATTAATAAATAATAAAGCTTATAACCAACTGGCTTAGCTCAGTTGGCCCTCAAGGTTTCACTAAGTGGTTTCTTTGGGGAGGTTTCCTGGAGGTCTTGGGTTCAAGACCTACCAAGGGCCTCTCAGGTGAAGCAGATAAGGAGTTTAACATAACTAGAGGAGGGTTCGAAGAAGACATTCTACCACTCGGATGTCATTGCACATCCATTAATCACTAATATTTTACTGTTTTAAAAAATAATTTACTATTATTTAAAGCCTGGAAAGTTCCCAATTATTACATTCAATCCGTGTTATTTTGAGTTTCATCCTCGAAACTCAGTCGTTGTTACCCAATTAAAAAGTGTAGAGAAAAGAAACTTGAAGTTTTACCCCAGTGTTATATCGAATATACTTAGATCTTATTCACAAATAATTATGTCCGAACTTTTAAAATCGTGTTAGCCACCAATAATTACTTAAGTAAGCAATAGGGAGGAGTGGAATCTATCTGAGTGGTTATACAGGTCGATCTGACAAATTCCATCATTCATAAACCTATAAAAGGAAAAAATTTGAATCGAAGAGTCTAGAAAAATCTTCAACTCTTAAAATTCGATCAAGGTTCACCACATCCAGCCCGTTAGGTTTACTTCATCGGTGTATATTCGGAAAAATTTCAACCAACAATTCGTGAATCAAATGAAGCTTAATGAATCACTCGTCAAAACATCGTAATAAGAACGATAATAAGACGAAATAACGATTAACTCGTATGGACGAATCATGAGTCAAAAGAAATACACTCCCAAAACTAGAGTACTAAACCAATATCATAAATACAGGGTCACGTCGGATATCCTTAAGCCCACTCATTTATAATCTCATATTTGTATACAGAAGCGTCCTAATCTATGAAATATGTTATTATAAGCTTATGGTTCGGTAATTTATGATTTCTTTATTCAAATAAAAATGTGTCCTAATCCATTTCAATAAAGACTTCAATCATCCTACTCAAGTGTCAACGGCAAAATACACAATTCAAAATCATTAAAAATCTCTAAACGTTATTATCCAAAATTACCAAAAGCAACGAGCATGAGTTGATAATAAATCGTCTTTCACAAGTAGACGTTTCGAAAGTACGGGATGGAAGAATATAAATATCGATAGGCGATACCGATCACAGACGTATATCAAGAAGAACTCACGTTCATAATTAGGATAAGTATATAGTATTCGGTCATAAATAAGCAATTATCCTATCACACATATCTTTCCCATCCTCGAGGAAGACTCATCAAACGCTAAGCTAAGTAATAACTTATCATAAGTCAACCTCGAACTTCACTCACAAAGAATGGCCCAGGGTTTTGTTATGAATTATTACACATCTCAACCCTTCGATGACTCAGCACGACTGTGAGCATAAAATAAATTCTCAGCTAACACGTATATCTACAAGTCTTACCTACCCTCGAGGTAATTCATTAAAAATCATAGGCTGTGTAATGTCGCATACTTATTTCCATCTCGCACTCAATCAAACATGAGGCCCACTAAGGCATCGTTAACTATTGTTACACCTCTCAACCTTTTTGAATGAATTAGCTCGAACTTGGGAATTACTTTGGCCAATCGTCAACTAAAATTCACATAACGTCTCTAGGTTTCATTATAAAAAGACATGTGTGACTATTGTATAACTCGCAATGTGTCACACCCCACCATGGCAGAATATGGGGCGCGAGCTATGGATATCATCACAACAGTGTCTATAGAGAGAACTAAATGAAATTGAAATATCATAAAAGGTGACACAAATTTCATGACAATATCTCAACAAAGAAGGAGTCTAGGTAAGTAGGTAAAAGTCCCACCTCTTACCAATGACAAATAAATAACACAAACAATCAACATATAGGTGTCCAAGTATCACTTATTACAAATGAAAAACTAAGAAGGAACAGGGATCTCCTTCTATATGCAATCCTATGCTTCCAATTCTACTCACTCCTATTCGCAGGCTTAACCACAAACTCACCCGAAAGAGACACTAAAACACGTCTACATAATATTGGTGAGAGTCATAGATTTAGACTCCAACGCCAAAACATATTACATTACAGCTATGAGTAATCATCATTCAAAATCATATAAACATTTGGACAGTGTGATACTAACATGCATTAACTAATCAAAACTAAGCGCTTATTCAATCCAACCTAGGCTCCAAGCCTTTCCTATCTTCCTTCCATGGTATATTAGGCGCCCACACAGCTAATAACCAAACCAAACCACAAGACCCAGTCTTGATCCCAAGGCCCTGCCTTGTCACCCTTGATATCAAGTATACTTAAATAAATTAATTAATCCACATAGCAGTTAAGTGCATAAGTAAAACACATAATGTCCAAATCAACACACTTAAAACATTCACAACAAATCATTTATAAAAAAAAGTAAGTGTCTCTTCCATTCCATCTGGAAGTAAATCATTTAAGAAATATGGGACTATGAAACTCACCTGATTGAGCTTCTTCAAATATCCGCACACTAGCAAAAAGCTAAACACACAAATGCATACAATAAAGACATGAACCAGATACTAAAATGGCTCATCAATCTATGATGTATGTCTAACCATCTCCCACATTTTAATCTCATTTATATGCTCTAAGCATCCCATTACACCCCTCTATAAAGCCCTAAACTTAGTTAAGTTCATAACCAATCTCGTTAACATTTTACCCAAAACAGTCTTGATTTTTATACCCCAAACTATGAGTCAAACGTCCACTTAACCAAACCATACTTTCTGTAAAGGAAACCCTATGCCCTTACATATGTTAGCTAACTATCACCTTTCACCCCAACCTTAAAGCTACTACTAAGGCCCGTATATATATATATATATATATATATATATATATATATATATATATATATATATATATATATATATATATATATATATATATATATATATATATATATATATATATATATATATATATATATATATATATATATATACTTTTACCTATCCAGATTTTACTGATTTTGAACATATGAAAAGTTTGTTATGGTTAGAGGGTTTTACACTATCCCAATTGCTTAGCCCTCCACTAGATCTCTTATTTAATATATGAAATAATTCTTATGTTCATTTGAAGGTCTAATTGTACTCCTAAGTACCCTAACCATCTTAAAACATTAATTAAGAACTGACTGATCCAAAAACGGTTTTGACACCCGACTGTTGTAACCTATTTTTGACCTACTTCCCGACATCCAATTTCGTTATCGTTTCTGGCATTCAAAAGTTAACTCCAATACCTTTCCATTGGTACTTGGATTGCAATATGAAAGCTTGTAAAACTCTAGATATGATTAAAACAAGTGTCCTAAAATTTTGCCCAGTTTTTAAAAACGAATTTAACACAATTGGTCTAATTAATTATCCTCATCATCTATAATTATTAACCCTAATTATTCTAATAATATTCATATCATTAAATTAAAATTTTCATAATTAACCTAACCCTAGATCCATCATGTATTGATTAAGAATGGTAAAATAATAATTAATATGAAAAGAGAACTGAAGGTTTTACCTTAGAAATTTTAGAAGACAAGAAAATTATGGACACCCCTAAAAACCTCCATTGATGCCGACTTGAGATTGATCTCCAGAGGTTTTATGAAGTGTTTTGATAAATAAAAACCTTTATATAGTTTCCTAACAAGTCCTTGGCTCATTATAAAAGCCCGGTTCCCTTTTTGCTTTTCTCCCCTCCCCTTTGCGTGGTCTAAACCGACTCCCCTATATTTTTTTCTTTTTGTTACTTATTAATATCTTATTATTAATACCTTAATTTACTTTAATTTATTTCAGCTCCTAATTTCCCCAAAACCTCAAAACGGTAAAACTAGTCAAATTTACGCGTATATCGCAAAAGACGTAAAATATACAGTTGTATGAAAACTCTTGAAATAAGTTATTAACTAAATAACTAAGTCAAAATGACTTAAAACCATCCTGTAAATTATTCTTGTGACTCGGTACCTCATCCGAGACCTCTAAATGCTAAACACTAAATCGTAAAAATACGATTTACTATAATACATATACGTATACGTAAAAACACCAAAATAACTCCATTTCATTTCATAGTCACTAAAATGTGAGCTCATGATTCATCAAATAACCACTCATAGATTTACTTAAGAGCATCCTATACTCATAAACAATGTCCACCTCAACCTCATTCACACAAAATAAACACATAAGCACATAAAACATATAATCACACAAAATACACTAAAATATGACTAAGTGACGAACCTCAAAAACCGGGGTTATCACATCACTCCTTCCTAATAGAAATCTTGTCCCGAGATTTATTCCTTAGGATACTCATTAGCAAATAGCCTAGGATTCTTACTCCTCATAAGCCCTTCCCATTCCTACGTGAACTTTAGTCCACATTTCGAATTTCATCTAACCTTAACTACGGTATTTTACTTTACAACGTCTTAGCTTCACGATCCATAACCTCTATCGGCTCTTAGATGAAACGAAGACTAGTATCTATACTAATGTCTTCTATCGGTACTTGCAAGTCATTTCTTGCTAAGCATTTCCTCAAATTTAACACAGGAAATACATCATGCACACTACTCAAACCTTCTAATAATCCTCAACCTATAAGCCACTGGTCCAATCCTTTCGAAGATTTCGAACGAACCCATGATTCTAGGTGTTATCTTTCCTTTCTTCATAAACCGCATCACTCCTCTCCATGGTGCAACCTCTAGCATAACCTTATTTCCAACCTCAACTCCCAACGGCTTACGCCTCTTGTCCGCACAGCTCCCTTGTCGGTCCTTCGCCATTTTCAACTTCTACCTAAGCACTACCACCACCTCCATAGTTTTCTGATCCACCTCCGGTCCAATACGTTGGCTGCTCCTAACTTCATCCCACTGTAACCGTGATCCACCTCATCTCCTATGGATTAACTCCAGCAGTTTCTACTACATTTCCTTTCCCAAACCCGAAGGCTCCTATCCTCTACGGATTTTCCATCATCCGGAAGTTCTCCCAACCTTAATCACATCTAATGGCATACGCAGGATTGCATAACAAAAAACTTAACATAACAGTCACATGAAACATGTCATAACCACCACCTCATCTTCGCTTTTCCATGCTTGGTACCAAGTAACTAACCATCCTTCATATAAATAGTTGCTACGCCTTTTTTCTAGGTGAACATTCCATTGTTCGCGATTTCTAACCTCTAGCTCTAACGGTTTTCCCTTCAATACCACTCCATTATCCTTACAATCTCTTACCTCCTCGAGTCATTCTTCCTCCCTACTACTTTTCGCTTGTCTCTCCACAAACTTAAATTTCATACCATCCTCCATCTCGTCTTCATCCTATAACTTAGGCGATCCTCTTTTATTCACTACATTCTCAACAATTAGGAATACGCCCCTCTCACTTGTGACTCTCTTTTTGTAGAAGAATTCTTCCTAATAAAATGCGTTCTCCAACTATCTCCAAACCCCGCGCCAATGCTTAGGCGTCCTTCTTAGTTATCCCTATAGCATGCCCATACCAACCATTAGTCTATCAATGGTATACCGCGCTTGCTTCCCATCATCCGTTCCCTTGCCATTATTTTTCATAAGGTATTCGATACCTATTTGACTAACCTTTACGCAAAACCTCCTATCCCATCACATCCATGCGCAATCCTTCCAACTTCTCAACTACGTGACTTCTCATTCTGCTTAGAATATCGGATGAATTAGTCAGTCTATCGACTATCGCCCAACTCTCATCGTACTTATTCCTCCACCCCATTACGTATCCCTTCTACCAACTTCGTTCTTACCCCGCCCTTTCTAAGCTACTCCTATCCATGTAGGAAGTATAGTCTACGTCCCTTTTTCTCCATATGATTGCCCAAGCCACGCCACATAAATGTTGACGCGTTCTCTGCTTTAGACAACTCAACTCATGTAACTTACATCCCTCGTCCAAACCATCCTAACACGTCATCCATATAGCTCAAGTTTGTCTCAGTTTCACTTCCTTCTTCTTATTCCATGTCTCATCAACTATGCTTGCCTTTCCCAGATTGTACTTGGCCTTGCAAATTTTCGTCACCACTTACTCCATCCATCATCTATGCCAAATATTCAATCGAGAGGATTGAATATGTGTTGGAGACGTTCATGATCCGTATAGGTTATTCTCTACATCTCGTACACCAAATGCCTCTAGCATTCTGGGTGAATCTAACAATCTAGCTCCACTATCTAAGTCTTATATAGTTCTTCCAAACCTTCAGTTCCTGCAACGTACAAGCAATCACCTTTCTTTTTTGTCCTCATACACATCCTAATCCTTGCTCCATGTATCGTCATGCTTCGTGAATTCGTCCAGTCCTTCCGATAATGCCAAGATCGGCTCATTACCCATGCTAGTTCTTTGGCCTCCAGAACGCTTCCTCATCTTGCTTCGCTTCAACTTCGTTGGTTAACTAAACGCCATCATCTCTAACTACTCATCCTGGTAAACCTAATCCAAAAACTCACACTTGAAAAATCTCACGTATAATTCCCTTTCCTAAACAGATCCAAAACCAACTCATAATACGCCTCACCCTCTTTCTTAGACTTAGAATAGATTCAAGATGTCATCGATACTCACGATGGCAACTTGTTTATATACGGTCATGCACACTTGGTTTCTTGACTCCATGAAAACCACTAGTGCTTTGGCGAAGCCAAATGCATAACCGTAAGCCCAAAGCATCCATAAAACATCCTTAACCATTACAACTACGTCCTCCTTGCACCCTCTCTTGACGGCAATACAACAACTTCCACTTCGTTCTACTCACGAGCATCTACGCACATCCTTGCATCCCTTGCTATTTATCCTAACAACTCTTGCCTTTAAAATCCTCCCATCAGCAATTGCCTTGGAAAGGCACCAACTATAACTCATATTTCTTCTCCTACTGGCTCTATTCATGGTTTTACTTTACAATAATAGGTAAACCTACTAAATCCTAGGAGATTTTTCATAAAACTTACCTACCTTACAAACACCATAAATACCTTTGAGGTATCTCATCCCCTTCCAACATTCTCCATGTCGCGTTGCTCGTGCTAATATCCTTACTCTACACAAATATCTATTCATCTTCCTTGGTACTCTTAAGAGACCATATATCCACATTAGTTCTTCTTCCCACGATCTTCTAACTCTTTCCTCATCCCTGAAGGCATTCTAACTATATTCTCATGGCCACTAACTTAATCGTGTAGGCGCAACCAAGTCTTGCATATGACTACATCGTTTCTCTTGATCAATACGAAACCAAAACTTCATCTAGAATCCACAAGATACAATCAACGAATCAAACCCAGGTTAACTAACGACATTTCACGTGCACGAGTTAAAACAGGCCAAAACCACGAAAACTCGAAAGAAACCTCAAACATAAAACATGTATCAATTAAAAATGACTTAAGAATCACCCAACGAAAACCCAAAACATATTACAACTCACGACATATTATTAAAACCTTGTACAAAATCGACTTTTCCCAAAAAAAAGAATTTTTCTTCTAAAACTTTATATTAGTTGTTTTTAAAACTAAAAAAATCATTTTAATGGTTAAAGGTAATCCTTTTAAATGAAAGAAATAATTGTATGTAAATTTCATGAACTCAATTTAGCCTTGTATCTATAATAATTATAAATGACGTAAGATCGGTTAAACTCATTTATATGAAATATTTAAATAGAAAGAAAATTTTATTTTTACTTTATAATAAATAAGGTCTTTTAGAATTTGAAATAAATAAGTGCTGACTATATATCAAATAATGTATGTTACCTCTTGTTTCAAACACGACTCCAACACTTTACCCTTATTTTATCAAACACAAACAATTATCTTAACTCCACGGTAGATTTCAAAATATTTTTCGATATACCGTATAAAAGAAATATAAAATTCAACACAAAATATATCATTATCCCAAAAGTAATATCAAGCTATTTTAATAGCCTTAACACCAAAAATACCATTTTAAAACGGACACGTGAAATAGGAACTTGAAGAATACACTCCAGCGGAGGTTGAATATCTAAAATAGAATCGAGCTAGCAATCCCTCCTAAGAATACAATCGATAATAGTGGGGGATCATACATATATAGTTAGAATACATATACTTAAATCCGTCCAACATATACTATACAAACATGTATTAACCCTCTTTCATGCAATCATACTTAGGAATCGATTGAAGTTGTGGTACTTGTATAACTATGTTGCGCACCATACTTATACAATTACCCTTTCCCCAATGCACTCCCTCCTATGATGACACTTATAAGAAATTAATACTAAATATAACATATAAATCCATCTACTCACATAATCACACAACCACCTAACCAATAAGGTCCAAAACTTCGTTTATTAAATAACATAGTCTAGCTAAAACAGAATAGACATAATCCAAAATGAAAACATCATCAATATTAAGTCAAGTTGTGCGTAAGAGTGGAAAACAACTTAAACTATTTAAACAGATAGTTGTTGGACACACACCTAATCCTAGTAATCTTGAACCACTACGAATCTCTTAAGGGGCATGACTTAAACACCAAAAGAAAATATTACACATTAGGTACACGAAAATAACTAAACTATACCATTAACCAATGTTTTAAAAACCGGTTTGACCCGGCCGGCTCAACCGGTTAGACCGGGAACCGGAGTGTTGACCGGGACGTTGTGAGTAGGGGTGTCGAAAAAGTTGACCCGACACGAACCCGACCCGAACCCGAACCTGAAATAGCCTATTCGGGTCGGGTCACTCGGGTTCAAAAACATATTCGGGTCAATTCGGGTTGACCCGAATTGACCCGAGTTCTAATTAGCCTCGGGTTCGGGTTTATATTTTTTATCCTTGACCCGACTTGACCCGACCCGACTTGACCCGAACCCGACCAACCCGACTTGACCCGAGTTTTTTACCACATTTTACCTTGTAAATATACTTAAATAAGTCAATTTTTAACTTTTTTACTTATACTCGGGTTGACCCGAACCCGAGTTGACCCGACCCGAATTAACCCGACCAGAATTGACCCGAACCCGACTGACCCGAGTTCTAATTAGGCTCGGGTTCGGGTTTGATTTTTTTGAGTTCTGACCCGACTTGACCCGAACCCGGTTGACCCGACCCGATTCCCACCCCTAGTTGTGAGCCGGGTTTCCACTAAAACTTGGCTCAGATTAAACCGTCGGGTTTTAGTTGATCCAAATCGAACCGCCGGACCGGAAACCGGCTGGTTCAACACATTTAAAAAAATCTACATCAGATGAAGAAATTAAACAAGTTGGATGTATAGTTGAACCATACACTCTCTAATCTTGTTAGAGATCCATTAATCCATTGATTGGGTTTTAATTTCAGTATATTGGCGTGATTCAGATCCAAAAATTATGGGAAGGGTGAATAGGGATGAAAATGAGACTCGTGATTCAGATCCAAAAATTATGGAAAGCGAGAATAGGGATGAAAATGAGATTCTGTGTATCTGCAGGTTTTTTTTTTGTGAGTATTTTATAAGTTAAAGAAGATAAGATTATAAGAAAGATAATACACTAAGTGATAAGATGAGTCAAAGACTCAGAGCATGTTGAGAGTGAAAGAGTCTTAAATGAATTGACTGTTTTTTTAACTGATGTACAACAAGCCACGTGATGAGTTTCTTGAATATAAAAAACAATGGGTATTTATTACTACTATAGTTTGGTATGGACCATTCTATTTTTTCTTATCTTAAAACTAGCACGTATGCTTTTTTCTCTCTAGACGAGTATTTTTTTCATTTGATATTAAACAGGTTTGACCCAACGGTTGAACCGGTTGAACCATTAAACCGGTGAACCAGTCACTCAACCGGGTCAATTAAAAACCGGGTTTTAAAACATTGCCATTAACCACAACATGTACTATAATGTACAATTTAAGCAAAATATAATAATGACTAGCGTGGACGACTAGGGTTCAACCCGCACTAGTCAAAACTTTAAAGAAAATAACATGTGGCTAAGTATGAACTACTATGGCTCAATCCATACAAGTCAAAACTTAACAAACATCGTAATAAATAACATCTAGAAACAATTCAATTAATATAATGCACACATACTCCTATAACGCCTATATGCAGGGAGCCTTAAGCTATAGACTAGACTACTAGACTAGGCAACCTAATTCTCTATAACCATTGTCTCTGATACCATAATGTCACACCCCACCATGGCGGAATATGGGGCGCGAGCTTTGGATATCATCACAACAACAGCGTGTCTATAGAGAGAACTAGATGAAATTGAAATATCATAAAATGTGACACAAATGTGATGACAATATCTCACAAAGCAGGAGTCTAGGTAAGTAGGTAAAAGCCCCACCTCTTACCAACGACAAATAACACAAACAATCAACATATAGGTGTCCAAGTCTCACATATGACAAATGAAAAATTAAGAAGGAACGAGGATCTCCTTCTATATGCAATCCTATGCTTCCAAGTCTACTATTTATAAAAACAAGTAAGTGTCTCTTCCATCCCATCTAGAAGTAAATCATTTAAGAAATATGGGACTATGAAACTCACTTTATTGAGCTTCTCTGAATATCCACGCACTAGCAAATAGCTAAGCACATAAATGCATACAATCAAGACATGAACCAAATACTAAAATGGCTCATCAATCTATGATGGATGTCTAACCATCTTCCACATTTTAATCTCATTTATATGCTCTAAGAATCCCATTACACCCCTTTATAAAACCCTAAACTTAGTTAAGTTCATAACCTATCTCGTTAACATTTTACCCAAAACAGTCCCGATTTTTATACCCCAAACTATGAGTCAAACGCCCACTTAACCAAACCCATACTTTCTGTAAATGAAACCCTATGCCTTTACATGTGTTAGATAACTCTCACCTTTGGCCCCTACGTAAAAGCTACTATTAAGGCCCCGATGTATATATATATATATATATATATATATATATATATATATATATATATATATATATATATATATATATATATATATATATATATATATATATATATATATATATATATATATATATATATATATATATATATATATATATATATATATATATATATATATATATATATATATATATATATATATATATATATATATATATATATATATATATATATATATATATATATATATATATATATATATATATATATATATATATATATATATATATATATGTATATATATATATATATGTATATATATATATATATATACTTTTACTTATCCAGATTTTACTGATTTTGGACATATGAAATGTTTGTTATGATTAGAGGGTCTTCCACATCCTATTTTCTTAGCCCTCCAACAGATCTCTTATTTAATATATGAAATAATTCCCATGTACATTTGCATGTACATTTGAATGTCCAAATGTACTCCTAAGTACCCTAACCATCTTAAAACATTAATTAAAAACCGACTGATCCAAAAACTGTTTTGACACCCGACTGTTGTAACATGTTTTTGACCCACTTACCTACCTCCAATTTAGTTCTCGTTTCCTACATTCAAAATATAACTCAAATAGCTTCCCAGGGGTACTTGGATCGTAATATGAAAGTTTGTAAAACTCTAGATATGATTAAAACAAGTGACCTAAAATTCTGCCCAGTTTTTGAAAACGAATTTAACACAATTGGTCTAATTAATCATCCTCATCATGTATAATTATTAACCCTAATTATTCTAATCATGTTCATATCATTAAATTAAAAAATTCATAATTAACCTAACCCTAGATCCATCATGTATTGATTAAGAATAGTTAAATAATAATTAATGTAAAAAGAGAATTGAAGGTTTTACCTTAAATTTTAGAAGACAAGAAAATTATGGAAAACCCTAAAAACCTCCATTGATGCCGACTTGAGATTGATATCCAGGGGTGTTATGAATTGTTTTGATAAATAAAAAGCTTTATATAATTTCCTAACAAGTCATTAGCCCATTACAAAAGCCCGGTTCCCTTTTTTCCTTTTCTCCCCTCTCATTTGCGTCGTCCAACCCGACTCTCCTATATCTTTATTTTTTTTCTTTTTATTACTTATTAATATCTTATTATTAATACCTTAATTTCCCTTAATTTATTTCAGCTCCTAAAGTCCCCAAAACCTCAAAACCGTAAAACTAGTTAAATTTACGTGTATACCGTAAAAGACGTAAAATATATAGTTTTATGAAAACTCTTGAAATAAGTTATTAACTAAATAACTAAGTCCAAAATGACTTAAAACCATCCCGTAAATTATCTCGTGACTCAATACCTCATCCGAGACCTCTAAATGCTAAACCCTAAGTCGTAAAAATACGATTTACTATAATACATATACGTATACGTAAAAACACCAAAATAAATCCATTTCATTTCATAGTCACGAAAATGTGAGCTCATGATTCATGAAATAACCGCTCATCGATTTACTTAAGAGCACCCTGTACTCATAAACGATGTCCGCCTTAACCTCATTCACACAAAATAAACACATAAGCACATAAAACACATAATCACACAAAATACCCTAAAAATAAGACTAACTGGCGAACCTCAAAACCGGGGTTGTCACACAATGCCTAATGAATGTTCTAACGTTCATATATAAAATTATATTATAGGTGTGGATGTACTAATAGCAATCGAACTCACGTCAACAAGTAATCACATGGCAGACAACAAAGCAATAGCAACATGTATTGAGAGTATTTATATAGAAACGGAGTAACTATGGTCCGATGATGGTGGATGATGGATTGAGTCGTGTAAAATGTAGATCGAACGTTTTCTGGTGGTAATGGTATTAGGCGATAGGTGGCCGAAAAATATTCCGGCTTTCGGAAAATCAAAGGGTGGCGCCAGAAAACATATAAAGGAGAAGTGTGTGTTTATCCTATTTGGTGGCTAGGGTTTTTATGCCATGAAACCCTAATTTTTGTTATATATACCATAACATTTTTAAGAATTAAATTAAGGTTTTAATAGTTGGGGGTTTACGTGGAAATGATTTCTACAAGGACTAAAATGAAATTCTCTTATAACGTTTGTAAATAAATGGTTCGGGGCTCGTTCGAGTTCGGTAAGTTTTGATTCGGTTTTTGATATTCGTGTCATTGATTTTAAAATGATTTTTCGTCTAAATTAGAGTATTTGTTCAATAAAATTTTCATAATCGTTCGATATTTTATTTAAAGAAATCACTATGTATCGGATATTCCGAATAGTTTGTGTTGAAAGAAAATACCTTTTATCAATTCTGAATATTTAAATATAATTTTAACTTGTGTCGCCTTAGTTCTCAGATTTTTGCGTAGTCTTTTACTATATGTAAAATAAACTCCCGTTTTCGAATCAAATATTTTTGATATCTCTCGAAAACGAATCTCGATTAATAAATCATATAATTTATTTTATTTAATGCATAGAAAATTCGGGTAATTACAGTATATACTTTATATACTCAATTTCTGACCTTGACAATTTTTGGAGGTAAAGTATTTCAAGCTATCAAAATCAAAACAATTCTAAAGAATTTGATTCACTCAAGATACCATAACTATGTGGCATTCTATAAGTATTGAGATTGTGTGAATATATCATAATTCCTAAATAACTTACTACTCTTTAGGTTACATACTTATCAGTTGTGTCAAAACAAAAAGTATTTTAAAAACCTAGTGCATAATCTAATGTATATATCTTTAAATAGTTTAATAACTATATATACATTATTTATCCTTTGAATAATTCAAAGAATTCAAATTAATTGCTTACTTTATTATTTATTTATGTGCATTCCACAAAACATGATAAGAAACATTCTAAGAAACTATAAACAAATGAGTTGAAATAGCTTGTTATTCACATCTTGTCATTTTCTAAAAAAGGCAACATACATTAACATTTAAATGTATAAGTCTTAATAGAATACTAGATTTTTATCTCGCAGTCAAAAAACTATTTGTCATATTGTTATGTGTTGTACCTTGCACAGAATAAAGAATTCTCCCATTTGTGTGTGGCACAACATCATGTATGTCGATAAACAATCATGAAACGCGATTGTTTATGTGTACAATATGATAGTGTCATATATATTTGAATAACTCGTAAAATGTTAACCATATAGATTTATAAGGAATCATGCATAATTATTACTATGGAAAATACTTCAAAAGTGATTATCATATAAAATATGATACATTTATCCTTAAAACTATGGTTCTTCATATTCTGAAAGTAGGTTATTATTTCAAGTTAAACTAAAAATAATATGTATTACTAACAAGGTAAACAAGCTTGTAGCTCCCACTAAATTATACAATATTACATTAATGGCTTTCCAGTAGTAAAAACACAATGCTCCCACTAGATCTGACAACATTACAAATGTTACTTCACCAGCGAAATGCATAATAGCGAATTATTTACTTTCCTACTCGCTTTAAATGCCAATAAGTAATAATTACTAATGTATTATAGAGAGTATGAACTTCTAACATGTAGATGAGAGACTATCTATCAAGCTTTCATCAACTCAAAAACTGACATGCAATTTCCTCCATAATAGGCCTACCATTCAATAAGGGTGTTTAGTGCCTACTATGGGTTAAAACGTAATAACTAGGGTAAATAAAGCTAGTTATTGTAATCACAATAAGCAAACAAAACACCTTTTGTTCTTATCAATTATAGCTGTAAAGGGTATCGATATGTAAGAACATATATACATTGCTTTCCTAGAGATTGTTAAGAGACTTATTAGCTTGAAAGATTCTCAAAAAAATTAAGTGAGAGTAATGAGATCTACTTGAAACAATAATTTGTAGAAATCTTCTTAAACGTTTAAGTTCGCTTAAAGATTGATAATTACAATAATCCAATCGTACATATTAATAGCTTTTCCTTGCAAGGAAAAGAATAGGTATATGTCTCTCTCTTTTTTCAAGAAAATGAGACTTTTTTGTCAAACAAACATAAGTTTATGGGACACCGTTGCAATAATACTTTTAAAATAATCTCAAAATTTAATTTTAGGATTTTTGATAATATTATCTTTATAGAAAATTAAATACCCATGTTTATAAATAAACAATTAATTTCCTAATGGATAAAATCCACCAATACACTCCACCACCGCATCAATTGATCTGCTAATGATGATGGTATTCAAGAGGTAATTGACGTTCAGTAATTGCATCCAATACAACTTCTAGGACTGTGGGACTCTATTGTATGTATATCACTTGTGACAAATTCAAAAGCGAAAAAGTAGGCATCTTTATCCCATCAATTACCATGAGTTAAGGTCTCACCTATCTTAACTTGCTTAAATCGTCCAACCAAAACTGTGATTATATAGCACCAACGTCTCACAATTGAGTGTATTATATCACATTGGATTACAAAATCACCACAGTCTCACGTATGATGAAAGAGCAACTGAGTGTTTTTACTAGTTGAATGACAAAATAACTTATTTCAAAGGATATAATTTTGAAAGTTTTAAAACATGTACAAAGAAACATGCAACATCTTTGTATCATAAAAATTTACTCAAATTTACTCAAATTCTTTCATTATAAGTATCACTTGTTTAACTCACAAATCATATGTATAAATAGTGATATCATAAAAATTGATAATTTAACATGTTTTCCATTTAAAGAAGTTTATTTTTATCGCGGGAAAAGATATAATTATTAAACTCATTCAAACCTTATACCATTCGTCGATTCCTAAATAGTATGCAAGGTAAGTAAACTACAAGTAGTCCGACATTATAGGGTAATCATATCTACAAGACCAAAGTCTTGATAAGTCTCCCCGAACCTTAGTCCTACAACTAGATAGTACTTTTTCAAATTACGTCATTAATAAAGTTTTACATCTTCAAAGTAAAACACATTATGAACTTGATTCTTGCTAGTCAGGTCGTGAGTTAGATTTAAAACCATGTAAGTACGACTCATTTGTTGACACATATGATCGTGTAAGAATAAGCTTATAATAAGTCAATTTTCATATAATTTTAGTCCGGTTTATTTTTAATTTCGAAAAATCCTTTGCTTGAAACATGATTAATAACAATTATAATCAAAATCAAATATATAATAGTAAACTAAAACTTATATCCAATTAACATTTAATCACATACCACATGTACATGCATACCAATCGATGATGAATCCAAGTAAATTAAATTAAGTTAAATGCATATACCTGAATAAGACTTTCACTTCTTAATGGAAGTGAGCCACATGCATCTAAAAATCGATTGTGTAAGTCAAATTCAAGTATACACCACATAGCACGTAAAGCTGTCATACAATTTAAGTTAACTTCAGGTCACGCCAGAGTACAGCTCGGGTGTTCTCCAGCCTTAGCTCAAAATTACAAACTTGTAAAATTTGAGTCGTGGACCTCCTAGAAAAAATTTAAATTTTTTTGACATCATATGAATATATTATGATTTTTTAGTGATGGGTGTCAAAACAAACCTTCTTAAAAATTATACAATAATTATGTCAAGATTTATCATAAACAATCAATTAAGCATCTATAAACCATTAATGATTAGTTAATATCTATATATCCAATATCAAGAACACATGATCCATGGTAAACTTGCACGATTCTCATGGATCTATCATATTAACGATTTATAATGCGATAAATAACGACTAATTAACAATTAATAACATATTAAACAATACAAATTGCATACAATTTAGGGTTTGTATAATTTGTTTTATTAACTTTAATTAAGTTTTATGAAAACCTAATCATCAAATAAAATAACTATACATCATCATATTAAGTTTATACAATTTTAGAGCTTTCATTCTTTAATGTAATTAAAAGCTATACGA
The DNA here is from genome assembly GCA_025667525.1 of Glebionis coronaria. NCBI lineage: Eukaryota > Viridiplantae > Streptophyta > Magnoliopsida > Asterales > Asteraceae > Glebionis > Glebionis coronaria. Next base: position 480,186,139 of record CM046881.1, on the reverse strand, counting down.
ACGGCTCGTAATGCCACTGTTGGAATTTATAAAAAAACCTTAACCATATTAACATGTTTATAATCACGAGTACGCAACAAAATATAAAGATCACGTATAGACAAGTAATTAACATAAACGATAAAGAATCGCGTACCTTTTAGCAATGGATTAATCACCTTTATCAAACAACAAATATGATCGAAAACCCATTTAAAGACGATCTCTCTAAGTACACGCACACAATACGTTTAACAAGTAATAAGTATGCCAGTACGTAAGTGTTAAACAACCAATAAACCACGCCTCTTGAATCAGTCTACACACGAAACTGTATTGGTTTCTTGTTCGTCGATCACCGAAAAGCAAACACCCCTTTGTTGGTTTATATCGATCGGACCAAAGAAAAGAAAAAGAAAGAAAAGTGATTTAGGGATTACAAGTGAATAATGAGGTATCCAAGACCTCCTTATATACTTGTTATAACTTGGTGATCAAGCAATCAAGCCCAAAACCCTCATTGGCTTTTGTTTCATTTTCCTAGGCTTTCCTTTCTTGGTTTATTTGTTTAACTATAATTAATATTTAATACAATATTAATTATATATTGTCAACTATATATGCATGTGTCTCCTTGGGTTCGGGACAAATTTTATACATATATTATTTCATGTGCATATTCCTTTAGTTTGCTGGCAAAGGTTTTATTTTATTTAAAATTTATTAGACCAGGTTTTAATTTGGTGCAGAACATTTAAAATTAAAGTATTTAAAAACAAGTGAAAAGTTTGTCTATATTTTTGCTTTTACTCACAAAGTGAGAAGAATCATTTTATCTATCTATTTTGGTTTAATCTAATAAAAAAGATTAACTCAAATTTAAAAAAGTCACACATAAGCCATTTTTGCCAAATTGTCCAAAGTTTTAGAAATAAGACAAAGAGATTAAAGTTGTAAATTTTTTGAACTAATTTTTATTAGTAGTGATAAAGCAATGAGTATCACCAATAATATTACATTGTACCTATGTTTGATATATTTTTATCACGTGAAATATCATATGGAAAAATATTTTTCGTCGAATTTACAACTTTCGTCCTTTGCCAGTTTTTGTAACTTTTGGACATTTTATATAAATAAATTTTCATTTTTTTATAAGATTTAATCTTAAATAATAAATAGATAAAATTAATCGCTTAAAATAAATATGCAAAATAACATATATTTTTGGGGCTTCTAAAACACGAACGGGGTATAAAGTCTTTCCAAATAAGTGATATGATAAATCTCTTTTTTACCTAGCATCACCGTAATAATTTATGTAGTGTAGACTACTAGTAACACAATTTATGTTTGCTTTAAATTTCTAGAAATGGATAGTGTAGATAGTTTACCAACAAAGCCTTATAATTAGTTATCAATCATTGAGACAAGATATGTCACTGAGGAGGGCCAGTCAATAGATACGAAGGGACCAGTCTATGTAATGTGTTCATGAATGAACGAAGTCAAGATTGGTTTACAACAGTGGTTTTGTCTTTCTATTTGCAGATCATGTTTTAAAAAAAACATAGGGATAAATAAGATATGATGTTTTGAAGATAAAAGGTTTTTGTGTGATAAAATTGAAATGAAATTTAGAGATTAAATCCTCATATCTTCAGGTTAAACGTAATTTAAACCAAAAGGATTTTAGTTTGCACTAAATATGATTTTCATGCAAATACGAAATACGATTTCTTTGAAAGCAGTGTCACTTATAAACTTTGGAAACATGCATTTTCTTGTATAACTGCAAAAATATTTTAAAGTTATATGTGTCAGGACACACTCATTTTAAGTGTGTCAATTAATTTTTATACTGGAACATTAGGGTGCCAACACTTGCCTCTTCCCCTACTACTAATATAAATACCTACACAAACGTACATACATTCTTAATAGACTTTTCAAAAAACTTAAAATCAAGAGCTTAGTCAGTAAGCCACCCTCAGTTTATCTTTGTTTGTCTAATATTGTCATAATTAAACGTCGTCAAGCCTTTTAGCTTTGAGCTAGATAGTGCGCGCATATTTAGTTATGTGAATTTCATAACTTCTTTTGCGGTGATTTATGACTATTAAAGCTTGTTTTTCATGATTTTCAGGTTTGTGGTGGAATTGCTGAAATGACAACTACTACTAAATGTGTGCACATTGCTATATCAAGAACCTCTAACTGTTCTTTTCATGAAGTTTCAAAGTCGAGCATTGCAGTTTTTGGTAGTAATGCTAGAAGGGAATTAGGTGTGAAGCTTAATAGCTCATGTCACATATCTTCTACACAATTGTTGTCTCAAAATGTGAAATCCAGTTCTACAAGATTTGGAAAGATGACAACAAAATCCATGTCTGTTTCTGATGGTACAAAAGTCCTTTCAGGGCTACCAATTGATCTTAGAGGTTAGTTTCTTGAAGAACTTTGGATAATATATTATTATCTCTTGTTGGTGACTTTTCTAAAACTTAAATAGTTCGCGAAATGATTTAAAAGTGTTGAAAGAAAATAGCAAGGTTCCTGCTAAGTTTTATTTTCTTTGTGGGGTATGTACAGGAAAGCGGGCATTCATTGCTGGTATAGCTGATGATAACGGATATGGTTGGGCAATAGCAAAATCCCTAGCGGCTGCTGGTGCTGAGATTCTTGTTGGCACTTGGGTCCCGGTATCTTACTCGTTCTAGCTGTAATGCCTAATCATTTACTACTAGTACTAAACATGGCAAAATGAGTGGATAATGGGTCAAAACAGGTTTGGTCGCATGCAGGTTGACATTTAGTATACATCAAAACAAGTTGGGTGATCAGCGTCGAAGTGCCGGTCAAAAATAACCTAATTACCTTATACTAGATAGGGTAAGCGGGTATCGAATCCACGAGAAATATGTGGTTTTAGTAAAAGTTTTGGGGTGATCAGTCAATAAAAGTTTTGCTTTTGACATCTAGCGACTAAAATACTCTTGATAATAAAAATGATGATTAAAAATTAAAATACTTATTAAACTAATAATAAAGCTAGAAAATATAATAAAGATGAAAACAATTAAAAGAAAAATGCAATCCCTTCCAGCTCCTAATATTTATGGTTGATCAAACTTATGGATTATCGAAACTTTTCAGTTCGTTTACAAAGATTATTTCAACTTAATATGAATGAATAAATTTTGACACTTATTATGTTTATCAACGACTCGCGATAATAAATCTTTTATTAATCCAACAAATAATTATATTTTAATAATTTATTTAGGTACAACTTATGTTGATTATACGACCATATTTTTCTTTAGCTAAAATAGGTATGAATAGTTAACTAACAATAAATTGTCTTGCACAAATAATTAAACATAATATCGAATCAAATAATATAATTTATAAATAAATTATAAATCAATGTAATAAAAATATGACAATCCAAAAGTAATGATAAAACCATAAATAAAGTTACCGGAAGGAGTTACAACAAAATTAGTCGGACATCGCAGTGTACCCGACCCACTTTGCACTCATCATCTTCTCAATGAAAATATTCTTTTTTTACTCTTCACATCCGTCACTTTTGAAGACCCACCACTTGACTTCCCTTTGTTTTTTAATGATCGACCTTTTTTTGCTCAATAGTCGACCCCATCAATTGTCAACTAATACTTTTTTTTCTTTCTTTTGATCGAAAATCTCACTATGTGATGTCCCTTTCGGCGGCCCCACCAATTCCTAAATCTTTGCAATAATGTTGACGGCTGTACGTGATGTCCCACAAAAATAGCAATTGTCGACCTCTACTTTTTTTGTTTTTTCATAATCCCAATGTTCAACCTCCCAATGTATATATATGTATGTCGGTTCAGACTATGGGTCCATTGGGCCAAATATTTTTTTTCCTTTTATTCTTTTGGCGTATAATAACTTTGGCCCAATAAAAGATAACCTAACGCCAATAATTGCTCAAACGAAGCCCGGACAAATAAAAGATGACCGAAAATATTGCGACGCGCTCAAATCTTTTTCTTCAATATTTCTTCTTCATTTATCGGCGCTCACAATGTCTTTTCTCCAAAAAATTTATTAAGCGGCCATTTTATTCCAATACGCTCGTAACCTACATAATCATAAAACACATTAAAAGTTTATGTATAACGAAAAATATATAATTATGCTAAATTAACATGCTATTAGGTGGATGCAAATACACCAATCAAACCTCGTCAAACTTAAAGCCTTTACTGGTCTCCAGTAAAAATAAAATAAAAATATATACAAGCATGTTAATTTCATAATTTTTAATCATATCATTTAAATTCTATCAAAAAGACCAAATTTAACTTAGTACACTAATAACCATCCTACATGAAAAATAATCTAAAATGATTACCAATATTTTTGTCCTTCTTAAACACTTAGCATAACCATTCCCATTTCATTTAGTTTATGTTTCATGTAATTAACCATGTGTCCAAGCTACCTAATGCACACCTAAAATCAATCTACACATTAATCTAAAACCAGAGGTGAGAATATCTTACACCTTTTATAACATTGGAGTTTTTATACGATAAGAGCACATATTAAGCCATCATACTTTAGCTTATATACTTTCACCTCCTTTCTTTTTCTTTCACCTTTTTTTCATCATTTTTTTTTCATTTTCTTTTCACATAGCACATAAGCTCTTTTTTTGGCCATTCGGGACCGTTTCTTATACAAGTCATCCCGAATGCTTTATACACTCCTTTTAAGGTTGATATAAAGACCAATTATTTAGAAAAATTAATATTTATCCTATAGGTGCATACTAAGACACATTGGCACATGGAAACCGGTTAATTTAGTCCGTTTAATTAAATGGGAACATCTATACTTCGTGCCTACTAGTACATCACATGATGGAGTTATCTACCACATAGTATAATTAATTAATGCACTAAATTAAACTAATCTTTCTAATTTCATTACAACAATACAAGGATTAGGTTATTTCACATAAAACTTTCTCAGCTAAGTGCAATGCTATCCATCATAAAAATTGGCGTCTGACCCATGCTAACAACTAAAGTATCACCTTGCGCGGGTGACGAATCAGATAGGCAAGCCCAGCATATGACTACCACCAATAATTATGACAGTTCTCCAACTCTTTTTTAAGGCCATCGTGTGTGGGCGACGAGCGAAATAAGATCAATTCTAAGTGTCCTAACACAACTATTACATTACTATATTTCATATTATTTATTCAATCTTTCTACTCGATCTAAGCAAAGGTAAGTAGAGGGAATTTCAACCGGCGTGATTTGATCATCTAAAGTATACATATGTCTAACTACATGCAAACAATCAAATTAATTCTATAACCAAATTATATAATGGAATCAGGTGCACCTGATAATTATGGCCAAATCCTCTAGCTTGCTCCAATAAATCATTCACAAGCTAATCTTCAGAATCCGCAAACACTCAACAAACATATATGTAGAAGAAACTTCCACATCTATTTAGCACAAGACTCTTATAATGTGATTTAAAATTCTTTAAAAATTTTCAATTTTTCCCAAAATCATATTTTAACCCATTTTGACCAAAATATCACACAAAAAACATGTAACACATGTGTCACCCCCTCAACTTAAAGCATTGCATTGCCCCTAATGCAAAAACTTTAAATTAAAAGTTTTGTTAAAAATTAATTTGACAAACTCACACAAAACAAAAACCTAACTCACTTTCGTAGGAATCATGGTTGCATTTAGCGTATGCAACAAGCCTTTAAACCACTCGGTAGCCCGACTGGACGAGTTTTGTCTCGTGAGGTTTTGTAGTGAACACACCCACAAAGTTTTAAACACACACAAAATAAGATAATAAATTACAAAAGAAAATACACACACTACAAACCACAAACCACGGGTTGCCTCCCGCGAAGCGCTAAGTTTAACGTCTTCAACCAGACATAACTCATATGAGCTATTGAGACGGTTGGGGTGGTTCCAAGTAAACCACATCCACCGTTTCCATCTGATCACTCTCCAACTCAACATACGTCTTCAAACGGTGTCCATTAACTTTAAAGGCTCTCCACCCATCATATTTTTTAGTTCAATAGCTCCGTGTGGAGAGACATGAGTCATAATGTATGGACCCGTCCATTTACTTCTCAACTTTCCAGGAAAAAGCTTAAGTTAGCATTGAATAACCAAACTTTTTGACCAACCAAAAAATATTTATTGGTGATGTGTCGGTCATGAAAAGCTTTGGTTTTCTCCTTATAAATCCTAGAACTTTCATAAGCATCACGTCTAATCTCATCTACTTCAGATAATTGAAGTTTCCTAGAACTACCCGCTTTCTCTAAATCCAGATTAACGGTCTTAATTGCCCATTCACCCCTATGCTCTATCTCAACCGGTAAATGACACGCCTTGCTATATACCAACTTATACGGTGACATACCAATAGGAGTCTTAAAAGCCATAATATATGCCCGCAAAGCATCATCTAACCTCAAGGACCAATCTTTCCTATCACTACGGACGGTCTTTTCTAAAATTCGCTTAATCTCCCTATTAGATACTTCAACCTGTCCACTAGTCTGTGGGTGATAAGGGGTAGCTATCCTATGATTAACTCCATAGTGTTTCAATAATTTCTCAAATCTAAAGTTCTTAAAATGGGAACCCCCATCGCTAATGATAGCCTTTGGAATTCCATGTCTAGCAAAGATATTCTTATTAACAAACTTAAGAACTACACTATGGTCATTTGTTCTAGTAGTCTCAGCCTCTACCCACTTAGACACATAATCAATTGCCACTAAAATGTACATATTGCCATGGGAAGTGAGGAATGGCCTCATAAAGTCAATACCCCACACATCAAAGATCTCAACAACAATTATGGGATTCATAGGCATTTGATCACGCCTTGAAATCACACCAACTTGTTGGCAACGAATACATGCTTTTACAAAAGACTGGCCATCCTTGAATATAGTCGGCCAAAAGAAACCGCTTTGTAGGACTTTATGCCCAATTTTCATAGCACCAAAGTGTCCACCACATGCATAAGAATGGCAATGAGCCAATATGCCCATATGCTCATGGTCGGGAACACATCTCCTAACAACTTGGTCAGCACACACTTTATATAGCTCCGGATCCTCCCAAAAATAATGCTTCAAATAAGAGAAGAAGTATTTTCTTTGTTGTTTGGACCAAAACCCCGGAAGCTTTTTAACAGCTAAGTAATTAACTATATTTGCGTACCAAGGAACCTTAGAAACCTCAAATAAACTTTCATCCGGAAATCTTTCCTTAATCACGTTAGAAGGGTTGAACGGCGGATGGATACTTCTAGACAAATGGTCGGCAACTACATTTTCTGACCCCTTTTTATCCTGAATTTCTAGATTAAATTCTTGTAAAAGCAAAATCCACCTAAGCAACCTTGGTTTTGTCTCTTTCTTAGTCAACAAATGTCTTAAAACACTATGATCTGAAAATACTATTACCTTAGAATACCCCCAAATATATGACCTAAACTTATCAAGAGCAAAAACCACGGCTAGCAACTCTTTTTCAGTAGTGGTGTAATTCATTTGAGCTTCGGAAAAAGTCTTACTATCATAAAAGATTACAACGGGTTTCTTATCGACCCGCTGTCCTAGAACCGCCCCAGCGGCATAATCACTCGCATCACACATGATCTCGAAAGGCTTCGACCAATCAGGTGATTGTAGAATAGGGGCTTCTACAAGCTTTTGCTTAAGCATATTGAATGCTTTAAGACAAGATTCATTAAAGTCAAAGCGTGCATCTTTTAAGAGTAAATTACAAAGAGGCTTTGATATTGCACTAAAAATTTTAATAAATCGCCTATAGAACCCGACATGACCAAGAAAAGATCGCACACCTTTGATGGTAGTGGGAGGAGGAAGGGTTGAAATTACTTGAACTTTGGCACGGTCAACCTCAAATCCTTTTTCAGACACAACATGCCTTAATACAATTCCCTCTCGAACCATGAAATGGCTCTTCTCCCAACTAAGCACCAGATTAGTTTCGGTGCATATTTTTAACACACTTTCAAGCTGATCAAGGCAGCTCTCAAAAGACTGACCAAAAATGGAGAAATCATCCATAAATATCTCTACAGATTCTCCAACCATGTCAAAAAAGATACTCATCATGCATTGCTGAAAGGTAGCAGGTGCATTACACAGGCCAAAAGGCATTCTTCGAAATGCAAATGTCCCATAAGGACACGTAAACGTAGTTTTGGCCTCGTCATCAGGATGGATGGGTATTTGATTATAACCGGAGTACCCATCTAGGAAGCAATAGAACTTTTTACCAGAAAGCTTCTCAATTATTTGATCAATGAAGGGTAGTGGGAATTGATCTTTAGATGTGGCATTATTCAGCTTACGGTAATCTATACAAACTCTCCACACAGTAACTGGTCGGGTTGTGAGTTTTTCCCCATTCTCGGTTTCCACAACGGTGATTCCGGCCTTTTTAGGAACCGTTTGAGTAGGAATTACCCATTTACTATCCGAGATGGGATAGATGATACCAACATCTAACCATTTAAGAACTTCCATCTTTACTACCTCTTTCATATTAGGATTCAGAAGCCTTTGCGCATCTCTTGCTGGCTTCATATCTGGGTCTGTAACAATTCGATGCATACATAATGAAGGGTTTAACCCTTTTAAGTGTATAATTGTCCATCCCACCGCTGCTTTGTACTTAGAAAGCACTTTTAGAAGTGCTTCCTCTTGTGATTCAGAAAGATCAGAAGCAACAATAACGGGTAAATTATTGTTAGGACCTAGAAAAGCATATTTGAGATTAGTTGGCAAAGGTTTTAACTCAAGAGTTGGAGGCACCTCTAGAGACGGCTTCATAGCCGTGTCAAAAGTAGAAGGCAAGGGCTCCACTTTTTAAGACCAAGGTGGTTTTGATGGTCCAAAGAACTGACCAAACTCTCTTGGATCTCTTGAACTTCAGCAACCACAAGAATCTCCTCGTTCTCATCAGTTAGATATAATTCCAAAGGATCATCCTTAAGCATACGGGGTGCATGCTTTTGAACTTCCTCGTCGATCACATCTACTTGGTAACAGTCATTCATCGTAGGAGAATTCATAGAATTAAACACATTCAATCTTATTTTCTTATTACGGAATGCAATATCCATGGAGCCAGTTCGACAATTAATCCTAGCATCTATCGTGGCTAAGAATGGGCGCCCAAGGATAATAGTTGGTTGAACATCCTTGTATGATGACTCGGTGTCCATAACAAAGAAATAAACAGGGTAATAGAAGTCATCAACTTTCACAATAACATCCTCTAAGATACCTCTAATAATTTTGGTAGATCGATTGGCTAAGGAAATAATGGTGTCTGTCTTACGAAGAGTTCCTAAGTCATACTTATCGACCAAACTAGCAGGAAGGATGTTGATACTATCACCAAGATCAAGGAGCGCCTTCTTAATGGCAATATTTCCCACCATAACTGAAATCAATGGTGCTTTGGGATCTTTGAACTTAGGAGGAAGAGAGCTAGATAAGATCGCACTAACATGCTCATTTAGGTCAATCTTTGTAGGCAAAGACGCATTCGGCTTCCTCTTTTGAGTACACAAGTCCTTTAAAAACTTGGCATAAGCAAGAATTTGCTTGATAGCATCAATAAGGGGGAGATTGATTTTAACTTGCTTGAAAGTCTCCCACATATCCTCAGCGTGAGGACCCTTTTTAGCTAACCTTGCAGATGTCGATTTTTCTAAAGCTGTAGGGTAAGGTGTGTTGGACACACCACCATCCCCAACTTCGGGAGATTCAGTAGCTTTAGGACTCTGTGTTGTTGGTTTAGGAAAATCATTTAACAAATCATTTACCAACTCAGAACCGGACTTAACATTATCAGAAATTTTACCTTGAACAATAGTTTTGTCATCAGTAACGAAATCCTCGACATCAGGAGAATTTGGAATTCCCTTGTCATTGTTGTAGATTTTACCGTTACTAAGAGATGTCACCATATTCACGTGCTCATTTCCATTTTTCTTCTGTGTGGATTCATGGTGGGGTAGCTAGGTAGCTTTCCCTCGTCTCTTTTGTTTAATTGATCAGCCAATTGACCAACTTGTCTCTCAAGAGTTGCAATAGATTTGGTAGTGGTCTCGTGTCTTTGATTGGTGACCTTAAATTTTCGATTGATCTCTTGATTGTTGGTAGACAATGAGTCCATAAGCCTATCAAACTTTCGGTCAAGGTTCAAGAGACGGTTATCATCTTGGCCTTGGCCCTGATTTGGATATTGTTGTTGTGGCTTATGATAGTAAGAATTTTGTTGGAAGTTAGATGAATCGCCACCCTCATACCTTGGTTTGTAACCATAGTGTTGTTGTTGGGTATTATTATGGCGATTGTCTTCATCTTTCCAACAGAAATTTGGGTGATTGCGCCATCCAGGATTGTAACTTCCTGAAAATGGGTCATTTCGTGGACGACCTCCATAGACTCCATTCACCTCCTCATTTGGTGACGCCCCCCAACTTTGACAGTTATCGACTGAGTGATTCGGATCACCACACATTAAACACCCACTATGTGACACATTAGACACATTTGGAACACCTTTTCCTAGATTTCTCAACAAAAGATCAACTTTCTTACTCAACTCGCTAATTTCAGAATTTGTGCCATGTTGGTTAGACACATAATTGGCGGAAGATGGTTGGTTATTTCGATCCACTGAAGCTTGTTTGACAACCCCGATTTTTGAGGTTCATCACTTAGTATTATTTTTGGGGTATTTTGTGTGACTATGTGATTTATGTGACTTATATTATTTATGCGTTTATATGTGTGATTTTGGGGATGAGAATGGACGAAATGAGGTACATGATTTGTAAATCATGGTACGGGTTGGAAATGAAATGAGTTCAGAAATGAACTGCGGGAAAGTTCGGATATCGTTTTTACAAGGTTTCGTGTATGTATCGTATGTTGTATGTATGTATTAAGTACATATTATATGGTTAAGATAAGTTTTAGAGATACTTTCCATAATTAGAAACTTTTGGAAATGACAGTTAGTTCGGAAATTACGTAGAAAGTCGAAAAATTAGTGAATAGGTGTCCGGTTTTGATCCGGAGGGGTCTAGATGTTAACTAATGGTAATTATAAGTTAAGAGCAATTAAATTAATAAAATAATAAAGAGGGAGTCGGAATTGTGGGCCCCATAGCAGAATATTTTAACAAAAAAAAAGATAATTACCATATAGGAGTCCTAATTGGGCCTAAACTTGATCAAGAGGTTCCCAAAGCATATATAAACACCCCAAGACCCCAAAAACGACCCATAAAACTTAAATTAAACTTTAAGGCAGTCAAATAGCAATGGATGATCAAGAAGAGTCGAATTTATGCTTAGGATTTACAGGTACGTAATTAAACTAGGTTGATTAACGTTAATTTACGTATTTGTAACCTACTATGATGGATTAGGGTTTGAGATTCATAATTTTTTATTAGGATTTGTTAATGATCTGTAATTAATAATGTAATTAATGGTTTTAATTAAGGTTTATGTATGATTAATTAGATTAATTATGAGAAAATCGTTTTTAAAAACTGGACAGAATTTTGGTCCATTATTTTGATCATATCTAGAGTTCTAGGAACATTCATGATGCGATCCAAGTACCCTGAAAAGGTAATTGAGTTGTCTTTCTAATGAAACAAACGAGAACTAAATTGGAGGTCGGGAGGTGGGTCAAAATTAGGTTACAACAGGCGGAGGTCAAAACAGTTTTTGGGACAGCGGGTTTTCAATTTGTGTTTTAAGGTGATTGGGGTACTTAGAAGTACAATTGAACCCTCTAATAAACATGGTAGTTGTTTTATATATTAAATAAGAGACCTGGAGGAGGGCTAAGCAAATGGGTTAGGGTACGACCCCCTAATCATAACGAACCTTTTGTATGTTCAAAATCAGTATAATCTGGATGGACAGAAGTATATATATATATATATATATATATATATTGAGGCCTTAACAGTAGCTTTAAGGTTGGGTCAAAAGGTATGAGTTAGCTAAAACATGTAAGGGCATAGGGTTTCTTTTAAAGATAGCATGGTTTGGTTAGGTTGGCGTTTGGCTAATAGTTTGATGACTAAAAACCGGGACTGTTTTGGGAGAAAAGTAAACGGGATAGGTATCAAGTTTAACTAAATTAAGGACTTGTTAGGGACGGGAAATGGAATGCTTAGAGCATATAAACTGGGTATATATATGGGATAATGTTAGATATCCAGCATAGGTTGATGAATCATTTTAGTATCTGGTTCATGTATTGATTGGGTGCATTTGCTTGTTAGATTTTTGCTAGTGCGTGGATTGTTGGAGAAGCTCAATCAGGTGAGTTTCATAGTCCCATATCTTTTTATGTTTTTTTACTTCCAGATGGGATGGAAGAGACACTGTATGGTTTTATAACTATTGCTGTGAATGTTTTTATGGTTTTTGATGGACTTGTGTGTACACTTATGTGATTAACTGCTATGTGATTCTTGATTGTGTTTATGATTTGGATCGGGGGACACGTATCGTCTCAGTTAGTATGGTTTGACTTGGTACCAAGGGGATGTTGACAAGGCGGGGCATTGGGATTGGTTCATAGGTGTATGGGCGCCTATAGGACCATGGTGATTGGTAAGGCTGGGAGCCTTGGAATTGTGGTGAATGGTTAATCTTGAATGTTAGTTGTTAATACATAATTGTAGCATAATGTCCATATGTTCTTTGGTTGATGGTTATTATTCACAACTCATAACTTGATTTTGACGTTGGAGTCTAAACCTATGACTCTCATCAACATTATTGTTGACGTGTTTTAGTGTCTCTTTCAGGTGTTAATGTGGTTAAGCGTGAGAACATAAGTGGCTAGGATTGGAGTCGCGTAGGAATGCATTTAGAAGGAGATCACCTTTCCTTCATAGATTTCTTTTGTTTGATTGAATAACTGATACTACGAGTACCTTTATATTGATGTTTGTTTTATTTGTTTGTCTTTGGTAAGAGGTGGGACTTTTATCTACTTACCTAGACTCCTGCATTGTTGAGATATTGTCATGACATTTTTGTTACCTTTTATGACATTTCTAGTTGATATAGTTCTCTCTATGGACACGCTATTGTTGTGATGATATCCATACGTCACGCACAATATTCCGTCATAGTGGGGTGTGACAGAATGGTATCAGAGACAATGGTTATAGAGAATTAGGTTACCTAGTCTCGTAGCCTAGTCTATAGCTTAAGGGTCCTCGCATATAGGCGTCGTAGGAGTATGTGTGCATTTGATATTAATTGAAGTTTTTCTTGATGTTATTGGTTTTTACTTGCGATATGTGTTAAGTTTTGACTAGTATGGGTTGAACCATAGTAGTTCATACATAGCCACATGTTATTTTCTTTTCAGGTTTCGACTAGTGCGGGTTGAACCATAATCGTCCACACTAGTCATTGTTGTATTTTGCTTAAATTGTACATTATAGTACATAATTTGGTACAGGGTAGTTTCTATCTTTTATTGAGTTATTTTATGTACCTGAGGTATATTATTTTTCTTTTGATGTTTAAGTCATGTTCCCTAAGAATCATGTGGTGGTTCGAGTTACTAGGAGTACATGGGTAGGAAGGATTTTAAGGTGTTTCCATTCTGATGGGCGACATGACTTATAATTGATTATGTTTTCGTTTTGGATTTTTTCTATGCTGTTTTAGCTAGACTATGGATTTCTGTATTCCAAGAGTTTGACTATGTTATTTTATCAGTTGGAGTTTTTGACCTTATTGTTTATGTGGTTATGCGCTTAGGTGATTTGATGGATTTATGTGTTAGGTGTTGTATTGATTCTTATAAGTGTCATCATAGGAGGGAGTGCATTGGAGAAAGGGTAATTGTATAAGTATGGTGGCTAACATAGTTATACAAGTACTACAACTTTAATGGATTCCTAAGTATGATTGCATGAAAGAGGATTAATACATACTTGTATAGTAGATGTTAGACGAATTTGAGTATATGTATCCTAATATGCCTATATATGTATGATCCCCTACAATCAACGATTGTATCCTTAGGAGGGTGGCTAGCTTGCTTCTTTTTAGATATTCAACCTCCGTTGTAGCGTATTCTTCGAGTTTCCTATTTCATGTGTCCGTTTTAAAATGGTGTTTTTGGTTTTAAGTCTATTGAAATAACTTGGGATCTCTTTTGGGATAATGAAATCTTTTGTGTTGAGTCTTACATTTCTTTTGGTCGGTATATATTGAAAAAAGGAGTTGGAAATCTACTATTTAGTTAGATAGTTGGTTGTATTCGATAAAATAAGGGTAGGGTGTAGGAGTCGTGTTTGGAACAAGATATAAGATAAGTTTTTTTATGTAATCAACACTTATTTATTTCAAATTCTAAAAGACGTTCTTTAAAATAAAGCAAAATAAAATTTTCCTACTTATATATTTCATATAACTGAGTTTAATCGATATACGTCATTTATAATTATTTATACAAGACTAAACAAAGTTCATGAAAGTTTCACATACATTTATTTCTTTCCATTTAAAAATGATTACGTTAATTACTAAGATGATTCTTTAGTTTTTAAAACAACTAGTATAAAATTGTTTTGGTCATAACTTGTTCATTTTTAAAGCTTTTTGGGTGATTCAAAAGCCTAATATTATGTACTCGGAACGTACTTTTAAAATATTCAGAATGTGTAGTCATGGGAGGTCAGTAGCCTGGTCTAAATTGTTGTACAAGTGGCGGATACAAGGTTGAGTTTTGAATAATAGTTTTTAAACTTATGATTTGGGATGTTCGGGGTACCTAGTCTTTGAGTTGAGTCTTAAGATCGTATAGAGGGTTGTTTGTAGATTGTTTGAGTCACATAGATGTAAAGAGGTAAAGAAAAATATTCTTTTAGGAAAATTCGATGTCGTGCAAGGTTTAAAAAAAATATGTCGCGGGGCGTAATATGTTTTGGTCGCCATTGGGTGTTTCTTGGATTATTTTTCGTTGTCATGGGTCATTTTGAATTGATACATGTTTTCGGTTTGATTTTTCTTTTGAGTCTCGTGGTTTTTGACTTATTTTAACTGGTGCACGTGAAATGTCGTTAGTTATCCATAGTTTTGATTCGTTGGTCGTGTCTGGTGGGTTCCAGATGTAGTTTTGGTTTTTTATTGATTGAGAGCATTAATATAGTCATATGAGAGAATAGTTGGAATGCCCTTTGTGATGGGGAAGGAGTTAGAAGTTCGTAGAAAGACGAACTAATTTGGTCATGGGGTCTCTTAGGAGTGCCAAGGGACATGAATAGAGATTTGTATAAAGTATGGATATTGACACAAGTAACGCATCATATAGAATGTTGGAAGGGGATGTGATATTTCAAAGGTACTTGTGATATTCGTTAGGTATGTAAAATTTTCCGAAAATTTCTTAAGGTTTAGTAGGTTTACCTATTATCTTGAAGTAGAACCATGAACAGAGCCAGTAGAAGGAGCAAGATGAGTTGTAGTTAGTGCCTTTCCAAGGCAATTGTTGATGGAATGATTTTAAAGACAGGAGTTGTTAGAAATTGTAAGGGATTCAAGATAAAGGTTGAGTTGCCTGGTAGTAAATGTGATGTGAAAGCGGTTGGATGAGTTGATAAGAAGGAGTATCGATCTTTTAGAATGTGTGTAGAATTTCACGAGTAGAAAGAGGTAGAAATTTGTTTGTGTTGCTGCCAAGAGAGGATGCAGGGATGATGTTAAGAATGTTGAATGGACGCTTTTGGGTTTACGGTCATACATTTGGCTTCACCAAAGCACTAGCGGTTTTTATGGAGTCAATGAAGCGAGTGTGCATGAACGTATATAAACGAGTTTTCATCGAAAGTATCGACGACATCTTGATCTACTCAAAGTATAAGAAGGAGAGTGAGGCAAATTATGTGTTGGTTTTGGAGTGGAATTATACGTGAGATTTTCAAGTGTGAGTTTTAGTATTAAGTATAACATGATGAGTAGTTAGAGATGACGTCATATCATGGAACCAGCAAAGGGCGAAGTGAAGAAGGATGAGGAAGCATTTTGGAGGCTGAAGAGGTGGATTGGATAATGAGCCGATCTTGGCATTATCGGAAGGACTGGATGAATTCGCGAAGCATGACGATATGTGGAGCAAGGATTTGGTAGTGTACGAGAACGACAAAGAAATGCGATTGCTTATACGTTGCAAGAACTGAAGATTCAGAAGAACTAGATAAGACTTAGTTAGTGGAGATGGATTGTTATATCTGCCTAGAATGCTAGAGGCATTTGGGGTACGAGACGTAGAGAATGATCTATACGGATCATGAACGCCTCCAACACAAACTTAATCCTCTTGATTGAACATTTGGCAAAGGTGATGGGTGGAGTTAATTGATGAAAAAAAATTGCAAGGCCAAGTACCATCTGGGAAAGGCAAGCATGGTTGATGAGACATGGAATAAGAAGAAGGAAGTGAAGCTGAGACAAACTTGAACTATATGGATAACGTATTAGGGTGGTTTGGATAAAGGATGTAGGTTGCACGAGTTGAGTTGTCTAAAGCAGAGAACGCGACAACATTTATGTTGCGTGGCTTGGACAATCGTATGGAGAAAAGGGACGTAGACTATACTTCCTACATAGATAGGAGTAGCTTAGAAAGGGCGATGTAAGGACGAAGTTGGTGGAAGGGATACATAATGGGGTGAGGAATAAGTACGATGAGAGTTGGGTGATAGTCGATAGACTGTCTAACTCATCCTATATTTCAAGAGGAATGATAAGTCACGTAGTTGAGAAGTTGGAAGGATTGCATACAAATGCGATGGAATAGGCGGTTAAGTTAACCTAATAGGTATGGAATGCCTTATGAAGGATTATGGCAAGAGAAGAAATGATGGGAAGCAAGCGTAGTATACCGTTGATAGACTTATGGTTTATATGAGCATACTATAGGGGTAACTGAGAAAGACGCCTAGAGCTTTGGCGTGTGGTTTGGAGATAGTTGAGAATGCATTTTATTTAGGAAGAATTCTTCTACAATGAGAGTCACTAGTGAGAGGGGCGTATTCCTCACTAATGAGAATGTAGGGAATAAAAGAGGATCGCCTAAATTATTGGCTGAAGATGAGATAGAAGATGGTATGGAAATTAAGATTATAGAGAGACAAGCGAGAAGTAGTATGGAGGAAGCATGGCTTGAGGGAGCAAAGGGTTGTCAAGATAGTGTAGTGATATAGAAGGGAAAACTGTTAGGTCTGGTGATAGGAAATGTAGTAGAAACTGATGGAGTTAATCCATAGAAGATGAGATGGATCACAGTTACTGTGGGGTGAAGTTAGAAGCAGTCAACATATTGGACCGGAGTTAGAACAGAAAACTACAAGAGGTGGTGGCAGTGCTTAAGTAGAGGTTGAAAAAGGCAAAGGACCGTCAAGAGAGTTGTGTGGACAAGAGGCGTAAGCCGTTGGGATTTGAGATTAGGGATAAGGTTATGCTATAGGTTTTACCATGGAAAGAAGTGACGTGGTTTGGGATGAAAGGGAAGTTAACAACTTGAATCATGGGTCCGTTCGAAATCCTTGAAAGGATTGGACCAGTGGCTTATAGGTTGAGGAATTACTAGGAGAATTTAGTAGTGTGCATGATGTACTTCGTGTATCAAGATTGAGGAAATGCTTAGCAAGAACCGACTTGCAAGTACGGTTAGATGATATTAGTGTGAATACGAGTCTTCGTTTCATCGAAGAACCGGTAGAGATTTTAGGTCGTGAAGCTAAGACGTTAGAAAAAGGGTAATATACCGTAGTTATGGTTAGATGGAATTTGGAACGTGGACTAGAGTTCGCGTGGGAATGGGAAGGATTTATGAGGAACAAGTATCCTTAGATATTTTCTAATTATGATCCTAAGGAGTAAATCTCGGGACGAGATTTCTATTAGGAGGAAGTGACGTGACAACCTCGGTTTTTGAGGTTCGTCACTTATTCTTATTTTTGGGGTATTTTGTGTGACTATGTGATTTATGTGATTTATGCGGTTATATGTGTAATTCTGGGGATGAGAATGGACAAAATGAGGTACATGATTTGTAAATCATGGTACGGGTTGGAAATGAAATGAGTTCAGAAATGAACTGCGGGAAAGTTCGGATATCGTTTTTAAAAAGTTTCGTGTACGTATCGTATGTTGTATGTATGTATTAAGTACATATTATATAGTTAGGATAAGTTTTAGAGATACTTTCCATAATTAGAAACTTTTGGAAAAGACGGTTAGTTCGGAAATTACGTAGAAAGTCGAAAAATTAGCGAATAGGTGTCCGGTTTTGATCTGGAGGGGTCTAGATGTTAACTAATGGTAATTATAAGTTAAGAGCAATTAAATTAATAAAATAATAAAGAGTGAGTCGGAATTGGGGGCCCCATAGCAAAATATTTTAATAAAAAAAAAGATAATTACCATATAGGAGTCATAATTGGGCCTAAACTTGATCAAGAGGTTACCAAAGCATATATAAACACCCCAAGACCCCAAAAACGACCTATAAAACTTAAATTAAACTCTAAGTCAGTCAAATAGCAATGGATGATCAAGAAGAGTCGAATTTATGCTCAGGATTTAAAGGTACGTAATTAAAATAGGTTGATTAACGTTAATTTACGTATTTGTAACCTACTATGATGGATTAGGGTTTGAGATTCAGAATTTTTTATTAGGGTTTGTTAATGATCTGTAATTAATAATATAATTAATGGGGTTTTATCATTAGAAATCGTTTTTAGGTTTTAATTAGGGTTTATGTATGATTAATTAGATTAATTATGAGAAAATCGTTTTAAAAAACTAGACAGAATTTTGGTCCATTATTTTGATCATATCTAGAGTTCTAGGAATATTCATGATGCGATCCAAGTACCCCTGAAAAGGTAATTGAGTTGTATTTCTAATGCAAGAAACGAGAACTAAATTGGGGGTCAGGAGGTGGGTCAAAAACAAGTTACAACAGGCGGAGGTCAAAACAGTTTTGGGACAGCGGGTTTTCAATTTGTGTTTTAAGGTGATTTGGGTACTTAGAAGTACAATTGAACCCTCTAATAAACGTGGGAGTTGTTTTATATATTAAATAAGAGATCTGGAGGAGGGCTAAGCAAATGGGTTAGGGTACGACCCCCTAATCATAACGAACTTTTTGTATGCTCAAAATCAGTAAAATCTGGATAGACAGAAGTATATATATATATATATATATATATATATATATATATATATATATATATATATATATATATATATATATATATATATATATATATATATATATATATATATATATATATATATATATATATATATATATATATATATATATATATATATATATATATATATATATATATATATATATATATATATATATATATATATATATATATATATATATATATACTAGCGTCGTAACCCGCCCAATGGGCGGGGTCGTTTCGTAAATATTTTTTAAAAGTACGTTTGTGTATTTGTTATATCTATTTGCAGTGGGACTCGTTTTTGTTAAAAGGAAACTAATAAGAAACTAATCTTTGATATTTTTAGGCCTTGGCCGACCCAACGACGTATTTTGTCCCATGTAAATCTTTAGTTACGTAAATATTGGTTTGTATTTTCTTAGAAATTTAGGTTGGTTAATGAAACACAATATTAAAAGCAAAAGAAGAAAAGATATAGTGTTGCCATTATAATATGTTAAAATTATTACCTTTCAATAAAGCATCAGACAAAGTGGTTAACATTTTAATAGCATTTTAATGCATGTGTAGATGAATGATTCAACATAATCATATGTAAGGGTTGAAAGAAACTGTTTTTCAAAATTTGGTTTTTTTAAACCTGTTTTTCTTAAATCGATCTGGTGGTTCGTAACCGGTTTAATAAAATGAAAGGGACCAGTATAAAAAACGATTTCAAACGTATATGGTTTTTAATCAAATTTGTTGACCGATTGACTCAAACCAAATCGATTTAAAAATCGATCTGATTAAAAAATGGTTTATCTATCTCTAATCATATGTATGTTATACTGATTAAAAGAATGACTGTGATTGCTTATTTAAAATAGATTATTCGTTTTGAAAATAAATAATCAAATAATCAACTTTTACAAAACGTATATTAAAATATAGTGTTTGATTTGATTATACGATATGAGAACGAAATAATCAGATACTTAGTTTTTTTATGTGTTTGCCAAATCTAATTATCCTCATTTTTTAAAATGTAAGATGAATTGTAAAACTATTTAAATTAAACTTTTGCTCAGTTTTTTTATCATCAAAATATAAAAAATAATACTACAAATATGCTTTTTTTTATGACCCTATATTTCTCTTTTATTTTTTTATCTTTATCCTACCAAACCATGTGACCTTATCTACTTTATTCTCATCCATATCATATTTATCAATAACTAAAATACCCAAGTTATGATTATAAATTGGGTCGTTGCTCGAGTGTATCTTCAAATGGGGCACCTGATTTTGTTCATTCTCATTCTTTTGGTATTATGTTTCGCTTTTTAACTTAATTTTTGTTGCGTTTTGATTTTGGCAAGAAAATATATCAATATCAAAGACTGTAAGCTTTGTTATACCTTAGATACTTATATTGAAGGAAAATGATACTGTGATAACTTATTTTGCTTTTAGAACTCTGTTCTTTTGGACCACGTATAGATATTTTGAAACCACCAACCTATTATGTACCTTAATATATTTATAGAAACCCGGTGTTGCTGATTATTTCTTGTTCTAGTATTTGTGATATTTTTTCGTCAAGCTAGTAAAGTAGTAATCTTGTTTCCAAACATATCTCAGCTAGGAAGAGAGTGATCGAGTCAAAGCTTCACGTGTCAAGATAATTGATTCAACATGTTATATATTTGGGGCATTTATTACATCCAAAAGTGTCACTTCTACATCTATACTTTGCGTGAATGAACATAATTGGGTAGCTTACTGCGTTAGAGCTATTATTTGTATGGCAATATCTACAATATCATTTTCCTACCCAGTCAGGATTGATCGCTTTCCATCCAGGAGTAGACTGAAAATAAACTTATATATAGATCAGACATGACGAAAGCAGTAGTGAAATAGAAGATGTATACACATACACCACCTTCTGCTCATGTATTGAACACCGACAACTGGTGCTAACCCCTTGTCCTGTTTTGGACCCTGATATGTCCATTGGTAAATGATGAGGCTTGCCTGCTCAAGTTTTGGAAGCTGAACTCTTTCCTAGGAAATCTCGAGCCGAGTACAGGTAACATTTTATTACATTTTATTAAAAAGAAATCTGGCTAAGTTAATGCATTTTTCATTAAAATATTTTCGATTATGTGGCTCGTATGTAATTTCAGACACGTTAACTGTCAGGTTTTGGAGCATGCCCCATGTTCGGTTGGTATCTTAGTATATCATGGTTTTGGTGGGACGTCGCATATTACAGCAATGCAAGCAATGTCAACTCACTTGTTACGGTCATATTCTTTGGTGGTAATGATGACCATGAGGCATTAGCCTATGGTTTACGGATGGCTGAAAACCCTGGGATCAACCTGATGGTAGCCAGGTTCCTTCTCAATCCTGCAGGATTCACCACTCCTCCTGGATCCATCATCGTCGAGATCCAAGAATCCCAAGCGACGCTCCAACCCAGTTTGCTGATGAAGTAATTGCCAATATTAAAAAAACGGATCTATCAAAGTCTGAAACAATGAAATACGACGAGAGAGTGGTGAAAAATGGTGCCGAGACAATTGATATAATCCATGAATATGCACGCAGTAACTTGTTTCTTGTGGGTAGGATGTCGGAAGGTGAAGTGGCTGAATTTCTAAAGAAGAAATACGAGTGTCCGGAGATGGGGCTTGTTGGGAACTTGTCGATTTCACCAAGTTTTTCGACTAGGGCTTCTTTATTGGTTGTGCAACAGTATCATAGTGAACTGTCATTGCTTTCCTTGGCTTCTATGAAGGAAGATGAAACAAATACTTTTGGTGTATTATAGATTGACCAATTGTAATGTACATGTATATGTGTGTATCAAATAGCATAAAATCATGATCATTCCGTGTATAAACAAAGCACGATATTGTACAATGCAATACGAATACGAAACAGGTACTTCATTTAGCCACAATGTACTTATAACATTGTGTTACTCCTCAACTTTCTGTTACTCGTCGTTTTACTATTTTGTTAAGCTACATGAGTTTCAAAAAGTGCAAACATTGGTGTTCATAACTTCATTTAGCCACAATATACTTATAACATTGTGTATCAGTGTGTATATACTATTAATGTACCATGTCACATTTGTCCATTTTATGGCGATTTCCATGTTATTAAGTTTAGAACTTCATACGTGTTTCTATTAATTTAAGTGTATGGTATGTATCAACTGAATTCAAGTTGAATAATACATTTCTGTGATACCAAAGCGGCAGAGCCCATAATAATTTGAAACCTAATAGTGATACGTCTTCATTTTTGTTTTTCAAAAGTATCTATATTCAAGGGGGGAATCTTAGTTTGATCCTGTTTACCACATCTAGATATGGGTGTTGCTTCTTTTGGAGGTCAGATATGGATTGAAGCATCGGATGATAGTCTCAGACACTGAAAATGCAATCTAAGATGCATAGAGAACTCAGAAAAGTGAAGTTGGTGTCTGAATTGATACCTGCTGATCGTAAGAAAAGATCAAGGAATAGTATCAGCTGTTTAAATGAAAGGTGACGTCACATCTTGACATCTATGAATGGAACTGATTAGCCAAGTGCCACAAACTTGTCCATGGTGGAGCAAAATGTAAATAAAATATTACCCATTTATAGACCCCCTTTAAATTTTAAAGCCAAACACCTTACTCATCAAAATTGATGAAATATCTTATTAGCATTAGAGCTAAGAATGTCGAAGAAAATAAAAAGTGTGATATTTCCATAAGTAAATTGCTTGAATTCTAAAATGATAAAAAGGTGGACCTTGATCACATAACCTCTATATTTCTGGTTATATCAGGTCAATTTAAAAACTTATTTGTAAATGCACATAGGCGGGGCACCTAAATATGACACCTAGCTTTCAAATTATAAATAAACCTTGGAAAATTAATTGGTGCTTCAGGCAGTTGTTCCTCACATTCTTAACGACATAAAAGAGCACTTAACTTGGCAATTTCAAATGCTTCAGCAAGTTTCTGCTCGTCAGATCATTCATCAGCATCAGGATCTCGACTCAAATCATCACTTTCTTTACTATCCACACAATCCAAATGGGTACCATAGTCACACTGGTCGCAGTAATATGTCTAACGATCTTGAAGCACAACCCGATTACATACATCACAATAGAATGTACATTCTTCTCCCTTCTCTTTATCATACATCATCAGCTTGTGGGGCCGTCTTTTGGCGTGAGTTTGTCTAGTGGTCGGGCTGGTCGTGACACTTGGTTGTCCGCTAATACAGATGAAGTTATCCATTTGGGACAGTAATTCATAAGATACCAAAAACTTGAACCAAAAAGGCGGGAGAAAAAAGACAGGTTTACATGCTAAGATATTTTTGTGATTATGCATCAATGAAAAGGCTGAGAGTAAATGATGATAAATATATCACTTTTTCATATGTTCAGTTTGTACAGTTATCAAAGAAGATTTATCACTCAACATTAAACCTAAAAAGAGATTCCATATTATTTTAAAATATGGGTTACTAAATATATTTGGTTCATCAGTTTTATCAAATGAAGCCTAGTGTTTCTGTTTCCGTTGTATGAGCTGCTAAGCGATGGATACTAACCAAGCCTTTGGGAAGGTGCTGCAGGTGCTGGTGTTCCTGAAATTTCAAAAGCTTTTAGAAATTTGTTACAAAATAATTTGGTTTTGGAATAAACCTTTGGAAAAAAAAAGAGTCAAAAATTGTGCCAACCTATTCCAGCAAATTCACCATTTTTTTTCTACCTGTACATCTTACTGGAATATACTCATATTCATTTCATAACACTATGAAAGCTTGAGTTTGGATAGGATTAAAATGTTTGAATTATTACTACATATTTTAGTCTAAATGACAGATTCATTATATCCTATTTTTAAAATTCCTTTAGGGGTATCAAGGGTGGTCGAGTCAGAATTAGGTGATAACATCTGCTTAGCCTACATAATACCTAATAAACCTATTTGTGGTTTCATCCATTTGTCTAATGTTATATATACTTTTAGTATTATAAGATGAGGCAGATAATATATAAAATACCACTCACCGAAGATGGTTTTGATAGAAGTTGTCAAGATGATGATAAACAAAGATTCATCATAACATAACATCCTTTTATCTGTCATTCGGACGAAACCTACTAATCAAGAAACAAACCCTTAACCACAAGATCCGATGTTATCAAATTAGAGATGATAATTCCCAAAATTTCACAATTGTATCTGAGGTACGAAGAATGTGTTGAGGAGATTCTGCTGCAAGTTCAACTGCTTCTTTGTACTTCGTTTGAGCAAAAAAATCAGAAAACAGTTAGGGTTATGAGAAAAAAGAATTTTACTTAAAAGAAAAAAAAAGAAGACGATCATTAGGGTTTTAGAAGAATGAGGATACATGTTTTTTTGATTTTATTAATAAAAAAGATACGTACTTCCTTTTAAACAAGTGACAGATTTGAATGAATATATGATACATTCTAAAATATTATTGTTATTATCTTAAACGTTTTCTAAAACATGTATATCTAAATAAATATCTTATAATTTATAGAAGATATTAATAAATTTTTAAAAAGAAAACAAAAACAATTGGTTAGCCTATTTGGTAAAGCTGGTTGTATGTGAATCTTGAATGTGAATTCACAAACCAGGGTTCAAACCTTCTCAACAACATTATTTTTAATAAATTTTCGAAATTCCACAAACCAGGGTCCAGAACCGGCTCCGCCCAGACCCGGCTCGGCCCAGTCATTCAAAACGCAGTTTTCAGGACTGCGTTTTCAAAACGCGATTTTGAAACAAAAAGCATTTTCAAAAACTGTGGTCCGCCCAAAATGAGTTAAAAAGGGAAAAAAGTGAGATTTTCTAGCAAATACTCAAATCCTATTGGTTAAAAGATGTGACTGGGATATGACTGGGATTGAAACTATATATATATATATATATATATATATATATATATATATATATATATATATATATATATATATATATATATATATATATATATATATATATATATATATATATATATATATATATATATATATATATATATATATATATATATATATATATATATATATATATATATATATATATATATATATATATATATATATATATATATCGAGGCCTTAACAGTAGCTTTAAGGTTGGGTCAAAAGGGAGGAGTTAGCTAAAACATGTAAGGGAATAGGGTTTCTTTTACAGAGAGCATGGGTTGGTTAGGTTGGCGTTTGGCTAATAGTTTGATGACTAAAAACCGGGACTATTATAGGAGAAAAGTAAACGGGATAGGTATCAAGTTTAACTAAGTTAAGGACTTGTTAGGGACGGGAAATGGAATGCTTAGAGCATATAAACGGGGTATATATATGGGATAATATTAGATATCCATCATAGGTTGATGAATCATTTTAGTATTTGGTTCATGTATTGATTGGGTGCATTTGTTTTTTAGCTTTTTGCTAGTGCGTGGATTGTTGGAGAAGCTCAATCAGGTGAGTTTCATAGTCCCATATCTTTTTATGTTTTTTTACTTCCAGATGGGATGGAAGAGACACTGTATGGTTTTATAACTATTGATGTGAATGTTTTTATGGTTTGTGATGGACTTGTGTGTACACTTATGTGATTAACTGCTATGTGATTCTTGATTGTGTTTATGATTTGGATCAGGGGACACGTACCGTCTCAGTCATTGTGGTTTGACTTGGTACATAATTGTAGCATAATGTCCATATGTTCTTTGGTTGATGGTTGCTCATAACTTGATTTTGTCGTTGGAGTCTAAACGTATGACTCTCACCAACATTATTGTTGACGTGTTTTAGTGTCTCTTTTATGTGTTAATGTGGTTAAGCGTGACAACATAAGTGGCTAGGATTGGAGTCGCGTAGGAATGCATTTAGAAGGAGATCCCCGTTCCTTCATAGATTTCTTTTGTTTGATTGAATAAGTGATACTACGAGTACCTTTATATTGATGTTTGTTTTATTTGTTTGTCTTTGGTAAGAGGTGGGACTTGTATCTACTTACCTAGACTCCTGCATTGTTGAGATATTGTCATGACATTTGTGTTACCTTTTATGACATTTCTAGTTGATATAGTTCTCTCTATAGACACGCTATTGTTGTGATGATATCCATACGTCACGCCCTATATTCCGTCATAGTGGGGTGTGACAGCTTGGGTCTTGGAACCTTTGCTTAGTTTTTCAAGAAACTCCCATTCTTCCTCCATAGGTCGCGAGAAAAACATACCCCCACTGGTGGCCATCATAAATTGTTGGTTGTTATAATCCAACCCATCATAGAATACTTTGACAAGCTCCCATTTTGGAACATCATGATGAGGCGAAGTTCTTAATAATTCCTTAAGTCTACTAAATGCTTCATGGAACTGCTCGCCTAGGATTTGACGAAAGGATTTAATCTTATTTCTAATGGAAGCAGTTTTACTTATAGAATAAAATTCCTCAAGAAAAGCAGATTGCATTTCAGACCATGAGTTAATACTACCTGGCTCAAGAGATGAGAACGATTCCTTAGCTTGATCTTTAAGATAAATAGGAAAAAGGCGAAGTCTTACCTCATCCTTGGTAATGTTATTAACCTGATGTGTGTCAGCAATTGAGAAGAATTTTCGCAGACGTGCATATGGCTCCTCACGAACTCTAAACACTGGCAAAATTGCTATAAGGTTCGGCTGAATCTTGAAGTTACTTGTAACCCCTTTAGCCGGATTCGGATAGACGATAGGCGAGGGATCCTCAAAGAACCCCAGCCTGTAATAAGAATCAACACCCCGTGGTGGAGATTCTTCTCCACTACTATCTCCGCTAGCATCTTCGGCAACATCGTCATCACCTGGCATTTCAACAAAAAGCTCTGCTAAACTTGAAAAGTCAAGATTAGTAGAAATTGTCGAAACGTTTTCTTCCTCAACCGTGCACTTTTCTCAACCTCAGGATCGTAAGCTAACGGTGATGTACGTCCCGATCTACGCGTGCGCATACACTAACCTGCACACTCACAAGAAACAAAACAAAACAAACGAAACAAACAAACAAACAAGAAAAAATAAAATCTTTTTGTATTTTAATTATTTTATTTAAAAAAATATTAACAAAAGCTTAAACGAAAAGCTCACAATTCCCCGGCAGAGGCGCCAAATTTTGATCGGCGTCGAAGTGCCGGTCAAAAATAACCTAATTACCTTATACTAGATAGGGTAAGCGGGTATCGAATCCACTAGGAATATGTGGTTTTAGTTTATTTTTTGGGGTGATCAATGATCAATAAAAGTTTTGCTTTTGAAATCTAGCGACTAAAATACTCTTGATAATAAAAATGCTGATTAAAAATCAAAAATACTTATTAAACTAATAATAAAGCCAGAAAAATATAATAAAGATGTAAACAACTAAAAGAAAAATGCAATCCCTTCCAGCTCCTAATATTTATGGTTGATAAAACTTATGGATTATCGAAACTTTTTAGTTCGTTTACAAAGATTATTTCAACTTAATATGAATGAATTAATTTTGGCACTTATTATGTTTATCAACGACTCGCGATAATAAATCTTTTATTAATCCAACCAATAATTATGTTTTAATAATTTATTTAGGTACAACTTATGTTGATTATACCACCATCTTTTTCTTTAGCTAAATAGAATAAGTATGAATCGTTAACTAACAATAAATTGTCTTGCACAAATAATTAAACATAATATCGAATCAAATAATATAATTTATAAATAAACTATAAATCAAAGTAATAAAAATATGATAATCCAAAAATAATGATCAAACCATAAATAAAGTTACCGGAAGGAATTACAACAAAATTAGCCGGACATCACGGTGTCCCGACCCACTTTGCACTCATCATCTTCTCAATGAAAAGATTCTTTTTTTATTTATTCTTCACAGTCTTCACTTTTGAAGACCCACCACTTGACTTCCCTTTGGTTTGTAATGATCGACCTTTTCTTTTTGCTCAATAGTCGACCCCACCAATTGTCAACTAATACTTTTTTTTCTTTCTTTTGATCGAAAATCTCACTATGTGATGTCCCTTTCGGCGGTCCCCACCAATTCCCAAATTTTTGCAATAATGTTGACGACTGTATGTGATATCCCACCAAAATAGCAATTGTCGACCTCTACGTTTTTTGTTTTTTCATAATCCCAATGTTCAACCTCCCAATGTATATATATGTATGTCGGTTGAGACTATGGGTCCATTGGGCCAAAATAATTTTTTTTCTTTTATTCTTTTGGCGTATAATAACTTTGGCCCAATAAAAAATAACCCAACACCAATAATTGCTCAAACGAAGCCCGGACAAATAAAAGATGACCGAAAATATTACGACGCGCTCAAATCTTTTTCTTCAATATTTTTTATATCATTTATCGACGCTCACAATGTCTTTTCTCCGAAAAATTAATTAAGAGGCCATTTTATTCCATTTCGCTCGTAACCTACATAATCACAAAACACATTAGAAGTACATGTATAACGAAAAAGAAATATATAATTATGCTAAATTAACATGCTATTAGGTGGATGCAAATACACCAATCATTGGGTCGGCATGTTTAAACTATTTTCATTTATATGTGTAAATGGGTGGAAATCTGAAGTACGGTTGTATTTCCTTTGTAGGCACTCAAGATATTCGAGTCTAGTCTACGAATAGGGAAGTTTGACGAATCACGTCTGTAAGTGTGGCTATGTTTCACAATTTCTTTCCAGTAATTTGGGATCAAGATGATGATTTATCAACTAACCAGCAAGTGAAATTGTTTCTCAGGTTGTCAGATGGGTCGTTGATGAACATTACTAAAGTGTACCCCTTAGATGCTATTTACGATACTCCTGAAGATGTTCCTGATGATGTAAGTTCAAGCGTTCATTAATTTTGTCCATTATAATCCATACTTACTGTGCTTATATTGGAAGGTAAAATCTAATAAACGCTACGCGGGATCCTCAAAGTAGACCATTAATGTACCAACTCATCAATTCTTATTTAACGGATTCAATTTTGTGTCACATAACTTATTCAGTGTATATGTTTTCTTCAGGAAGTAGTTGAATCTATGAAAGAAGACTTTGGTAGCATTGACATCCTTGTTCATTCCTTAGCCAATGGGCCTGAGGTATATGCTACAAATTTTTATTTTTGTATATATTTATTGCACGTCATGCTCATTAATCCATGTTAGTAAAAAGATATCATTGATCAGGATAAAAACACTAACTAAGCATGGTTTAAGGTTACTACACGTCTAGCGGACACATCAAGAAACGGGTATCTTGTGTCCATCTCAGCATCAAGTTATTCTTTCATATCTTTGATCCAACATTTTGTCCCAATAATGAACCCTGGTACCATTTTCATCTCATACTTCATTTGTCGGCGGGGCTGTGGTGGGTTGGGGGTAACAGGTCAAGCAAGGTAATTCTTCGTTAAGGACGACTCGATTAGAATTGACCAAAAACACTTTTGTTCGCTATTTTCATTTCTTTATTCATAAAAAGTGTCTCAATATATATATAATAGTCACATAATTATTATAACCCGAAAATACACTTTGCGCATTGACCTGTTGCCCTTTCATTTTAATTGATCTCACATACCAATACCATTATGTACTCTACACCTTTTTCTCGACGGGACATGAACCCAAGGAGCACCTTAACTACACCTTGATGCGGCTAGACCAAAGGCTTGTTGGGTGACCTGTTTGACTATTATCTTCTTTAGATTTGCCTGTTTTGACCTGCTAAAATAGTACATAAACAAATTGGTTAGTCTTAAAGTTGAATCTGATTACTATTGCAGGTGGTGCTACTATTTCTCTGAGCTATATTGCTTTAGAAAGGGTCATTCCAGGGTAGTTAAGTTTATCTGACATTTCAAGCTTGTTTTGCCTGGAATCATTTTTTAGACAATTTCTAACAAGATGTCTTCTAATGCAGATACGGTGGAGGTATGAGTTCAGCAAAGGCTGCTTTGGAGAGTGACACAAAGGTTAGGTTTTTTTAAATACTGGCACAAGTACTTCGAAAGTTTAAGAAAAAAATATACTTTGCAAAACCAATAATTTTAGCAATAAGAATGTCTAAATTTTGTTTAATGCACACAGGTGTTGGCGTTTGAAACTGGAAGAAAATATGGAATCAGCGTTAACACTATATCTGCGGGTACTACAATAAGTATAGAAAAACTAGATTCAATGATTCAAAACACTTTTATAAACAAACAATGGATCAAACAAAGAGGGAGTTATGATAAAACAAGAATCTACCACAGGTTAAAGCTGGTGTGGATCTATAATCTAAAATGATAATAGTCTTACAAGATTAAACAAGAAAAACATGAATCAACAATGAAGATAGATGAGGTGAAACACCATGACGGCTCACACACATAAACTCTTACAACCCTAACTCTGAAAAGAGTTAGGGTAATATACACAAAGTGACCGTTGGTCACATACCCAAACAACTTGGGCCTTCAGTATCCAAAAGCCCATCAATTCGTCAGCCCATAATCCAAGTCCATGCGTAGCTATCCAAAGTTGACAACACTAGTCCCTGAAATATGAACAAAGCCAACATTAGTCCCTGAAACTTTAAATATCATATTATAAGTTGGATTTTAACATCCCCCTTAATCTGATATTCTATACAAGTCAATCAGCCCTAGTTTTTTAACCAGGTACTCATGTTGTGGTGTGTCCAATCCTTTGGTAAGGATATCTGCAATTTGATTTGCAGACTCCACCTTTTAAGTTCTAACATCCTTATTTAAGGTTTTTTTCCCTTACAAAGTGAAGGTCAATCTCCAGGTGTTTAGTTCTCTCATGGAACACAGGATTGGCAGCAATCTTAATTGCTGAGTTGCTATCACAATGGAGATCCACAGGCAAAAGATTAACATAATTTAAATCTTTCAAAAATTTTAGGATCCAAATGACTTCACTGGTCACAGAAGCTAGAGCCCTATACTCAGCTTCTGATGATGACCTAGAGAGAGTAATTTGTTTCTTACTTTTCCAAGAAACAAGATTGTCATTCAAAAACACACAGTAACCAGTAACAGACTTTCTAGTTATAGTGCACTTAGCCCAATCAGCATTAAAAAGGCTCTAAGATACATACCAGAGTTCCTTTTAATATGAATACCAAGACCTGGGGAACCCTTTAAGTATCTGAGAATCTTAAAGGCAATCCTCAAATGAGACTTCAAAGGTGAGTGCATGAATTGACTAAGACAGTGAACAGCATATGAAATGCCAGGTCTGGTATTGGTCAAGTAATTGAGTTTACCCATGAGTTTCTGATAATCAACAATATTTTCTAACAATGGGTCATTTACAGAAGGCTCATTAGTGATTGACAGCTTAGAAATTAAGGGAGTCTTGGATGGTTTGCAGGCAAGCATACCATATTCAAACAAAAGATCAAGGAAATATTTCCTTTGATTTAAACACACACCTACATTGGTGTCAGCAACTTCAATTCCTAAAAAATATTGCAATTTTCCTAAGTCTTTGATTTTAAAATTTCCCTTTAAAAAACTTTTGAAGCTGTCAATTTCTTTCTCATTATTTCCAGTGACAATAATGTCATCCACATAAACAAGCACAACAATAAAGCACCCATCACAATTCTTGGTATAAAGAGAATAATCAGATTTACTTTGCATAAAGCCATTTTTAATCAACACAGAGGTGAGTTTAGCATTCCACTGTCTAGGAGACTACTTACGACCATAAATAGACTTTTTTTAGTCTACAAACAAGCTTAGGATTGTCAGAGTAGAAACCTTAAGGAGGTTTCATGTAAACAATTTCATCTAACTCACCATAAAGAAAGGCATTGTTAATGTCAAGTTGGTATATAGGCCAAGATTGATTAACAGCTAAGTCTATGAGACATCTAACAGTTACAATTTTCACCACAAGGGAGAAAGTTTCCTCATTATCAATACCTTCCTTTTGACCACATCCCATAGCAACAAGTCTAGCTTTATACCTTTCTATTTCACCACTGGATTTGAACTTAAGTTTCCAAACCCACTTAGAATTTAAAGCAGTTCTACCAACAAGCAATTCAACTAAGTCCCAAGTATCATTTTCAACTAAAGCAGCAAATTTAACATTCATAGCATCAACCCATTGGGGGTTTTGACAAGCTTAAAAAAACTCCTAGGCTCACTAATCATATTAAGCTGAGTGACAAAGCATAACACATCTCCTTTAATTTTAGAATAACCAACAAACTTTTCTATCCCATATTTAACTTAATTAACAACAAAATCATTGTAGTTTTTAGGAAAAACAGAAGGTCTAGAAGACCTTCTCAAGATATGATCATCCTGAGCATTAATATTAGAAATACCACCTAAGTTTTGTCCATCTAAAGGAAGACCTGGGTGAATTTTGAAAGTTCCTTCAGATACTTGATTTTCATCAAGTGTGGCAGCCTCAATGTCACTTGGACTGGCATATGTGGTGTCATTGCTTGATGTAATGTGTCCACTATCACCTAGACCCAAGTGTGGGCTACTAGCACTTGGTGACTGACTGTCACCATTATGATCATTTGTAACTCTATCATCGTCATTAGGAAGCTAAGGATTTTCCAAATCAAAAAAGGTTAAAACTTTATTATCTTGAAAAAACATCAACATCTTCATGATTATTCTTTTTATTCAAAACAGTATCCTTGAAAGGAAAAATAGATTCAAAAAACTTAACATCTCTGGACACAAAGAACTGATGTTTATCAAGACTATAGAGTTTATAACCCTTTTGAGAATTAGAAAAACCCATCATGACACATTTTTCAGGCCTGCTGGTGAGTTTATCATGACTATTCAAAATAGTGGCAAAACAAAGACATCCAAAAGTTCTAATATGAGATATATTAGGAGATGTAATATACATCATCTCATAAGGAGATCTACTATTTAGCATAGAAGAGGGTAATCTGTTGATAATATATGTAGCAGTTAGAATACATTAGTCTAAAATCTTAAGGGTATTCCCCCCTGAAATATAAGGCACCTGGTAACATTCAAAAGATACCTATGTTTCCTTTCAACCACCCTATTTTGCTGTGGAGTATAGGAACTAGAGGTTTGGTGTATAATTCCCTTGGTATGACAAAAATTTTGTAAACTTTTATTAACAAATTCAGTCCCATTGTCACTTCTAAAAATTTTAACATCTTTCTTGAATTAGTTTTTTAACAAATTATAAAAAATCTCAATTGAGTTACCAACTTCATCTTTGGTTTTGATCAAATAAACCCAAACAACTCTTGTGTAATCAGCCACAATAGTCAAAAAATACCTATGACCAGTGTAACTGGTCACATTATAAGGTTCCCATAGGTCTAAATGCACCAGTTCACCAAGAAATTTAGTTTTGTGGTCACTTAATGGAAAGGGTTCTCTAGTCTGTTTAGCTCTTTGGCAAATTTCACAAAATTCATTTTGATCAGTAGAACTAAAATTCAAAGAATTTTTAAGCACATTTAGAGTTGGGTCAGCAGGGTGACCTAATCTATAATGCCAATCATGTTTGGACAGAAAAAATCAATCACATAAGGGTCATTAACACATTTAGTACCTTCTATATCTAAATAGTATAAACCACCACATTGTCTACCAGTCCTCAAGATTTTTTTGAAATCCTGATTCAAAAAGAAACATTTATTTTCATCAAAGACAACCAAAATTTTGTTATCCTTAGCCAATTTATGAACAGAAATCAAGGTAACACAATAATCAGGTATAACAAGAACATCAAACAAAACAAGACCATTTGAAAGCTTTAGATTGCCAATTTTAGATATGATGGCTTCAGTCCCATTGAGATGAGCCACCTTAATGTTAAGGTGAGAAATATCAAAAACATTTTCCAATTCAGTATCATCATTGGTCACATGTTGATTTGCCCTAAATCAACAACCTTCCCATTGTTCCCAAGTTTTGACTTGATGTTGGTGTTAGAACAAAAAAACTTCTTAAAGTTATCATTAAAAATCTTACTATTGTTAAGATAAATACCTGCCATATTGGCATGAACAGATTTTCCAGACTCACTAGTGCTTCCCTTATTTTCTTTAAACATAAAGATCAAAGTGGCAAGTTGCTCATCACTAAAACCAGATGATAAGGATGTCCCAACAGAACTGTTGGAAACATTTTTACCCTTGAAACTTTGACCTCCTTTTTTCTTTTCAAAATCAGTAGGATAGCCAATAATCTTGAAACATCTATCAATGGTGTGCCTATTATAACCACAATTCTCACAAACGATTTGTGATAACCTGAAACCGAGGTCATTGCTTAATCTTATTTTACGACTATTTTTGAAATTTTTGATGAGTTTCAATAATATTTATTTTAGAGGTTTAAGTTTAAACCGATGTTGGGAGGCTTATATTTTATATTTAATAAGTATAAGGAGTATTAGCAAGCGTGAAGTCGATAGATGCCAAATATTTTATGTTTTATTGTCGGTTGTTTGATGTTTGTCATTTTTGATGTATTCTTTTAAATGACGTGTTAAGTCGAGTCGGGAGTCGATATTATTATATTTGAGGTACGTTTTAACTTTTTAAAAGTATTTTTATAAAACCCGAGCCCCGTAAATATTTTCAAAATTGACTAATAGTTATTTCCCGCTTTTTAGCTAACTATTTTCATTTTGAGTCACAATTATTGCAAATTGACAACAATGGTCCCTCAACAACTATATATATGAACTTCATTTTCCACTAGAAAACACATACATCCACTAACTCAAAGTTTTTACTCTCTCTCTCTCTCTCTCTCTCTTTTAATATATGTCATGACCCCCTATACACCCAAAACCCAACTTCAATCAATTTTTACTTCAAATCTATGATGATCTAAGCTAAACTAACACAAGACCAATCTTCAAAATTGTAAGAAGATCATTTTGGTACTAATTTTGGGTACATGCAAGATGATTTATTTTTTAGGTTTGGTAGGTAGAAATTATGATCATGCATGTAGTTTATGATGATCAAAGGGTTTTTATGCTAAAGTTTTGTAAAAAACTTGATTTTTATTTTAGGATTTTGATTTTGATGATGGTCCAAGTGTTATGGTTAATATATGTTAGTGTTAGGGTTATGGGATGATCATAACTATGGTTGGTTTTAGCTAAAAACATGATTTTATGCAAGATTTAGAAAGGTGTTTTACATCAGTGGGCAACACTGTATTTTTGGGTATCTTATGTTGTGATAATGTTTTAACTAATAGCCTAAGGTTTTGGAGAATTCGATTAGCTTCGATTTGATATAAAGTAGAGCTTCTAGCTCCAAACGAGCGTGAAGTTATGATGTTTTGATTATTTGTGTACCGGGAGACGAGTATCGGCACGACATATAGTTGTTGTCGATATTTGGATCAAATATCAGGGACTATAGATTGAAGTTTAGAAATGAGTCACATACTGATGAGGAAGTGTAAACCCTAGAGGGTGAGTTTATTTTCAAACCCAAGTGTCGGTTTTGTAAATGGAGTCGTTTGAAGAAGTTAAAACGGTTATATGAATTGGTAACGTAAAACTGTCCGGATTTTGTAGTTTAAAGATGAGTCGTGTAAATAAATTTAAAAGTAATTTCATTTGATAAACTTGTTAGAGGACTTTCTATTGATAGTAAGTTAGTTCCTCGAGTCGTTTCATAAACGTTTGGCGAGTCTAAAAGGGGTAAATAAGCTAGTACATGTAGTATGTGCCGGCGGATCTTAATGGTGTAGAATGGTAAAGTAAATGTATAAAAGAGTGTAATAGAGTTACTTGTATCATTTTCTCTCGATTTTATCGTGATTTTATGAGTTTGAGTTTGATATTGTTATGTATGATTTATTTCTCGAGTCATTATTAATGAACGCGCCTTATTTGATAGGTAGCGGTTCCCGTGTTTGAAAGGCATCCTCTATCATCGACGATCATCTCGCTAGGTCTCTTATACTAAGGTGAGTCTGTAGCCTCACTTTTTATGCTAGCTACTAAATGTTTTATTACCCACGAGGGGGATACATGCTACTTGAAAATAAATGAACACAAGTCATGATTAATTGTTGGACCCGAATGTTGCCTATGTTGTTTACATTGTATTGAGTACCTTGTTGCTAAAGACCCTAAATTCATGAGCCGTTAACTATATTTTGACTTGATGTTGTGAGTTGGGAATAGCCGCTTATTCTAATGATAGTACTATTGGGTTGACCACCCTATCTGAGACCAGGGCATTACGCTGAGTAACCTCTGGGAAGGAAAATTTACAAGAATAAGAATGTGGTATTCTAGCAACTGATACCCTAGAGGGGCAATGGTTTTATTCTAGTCATGCTGGCATTTGGCGTGCGTGACTAATTGGTTAAGGGGTCGGTGTCATGAGCTTAAATACAATGTGTTGCCTTGAAATAGATTGTGTGCACGACAATTCTATAAATGATTATGATTGATTTTCTTCTTGTGTTCAAATGTGATTTGATAAACCTATGGACTCGCTCAACATTATTGTTGACTCGTTTTAGCATGTGTTTCAGGTAATCGAAGGTGATGGAAGGCGGAGATTTGCTATGGATGTTGTGGGTTGGCTTTTGATGGTTGCTGGTCTAAAACTATTTCTATCCTTTTACTGTTGAACAATTCGTTAAATGTTTGTGTACTGTACTGAAACTTGTTGGTTTGCTGATCGATATCTGTGGGGACTAAACGCTTTACTCTGGTGTCGTTTTAGTACATTATGGGATGAAATTATGTTTTAGACTTATTGTGAAAATCTTGTTTATACTTTATGTGTAAACGTCTCTCTTTTAAGTCGTTCAATATACCTTGTGTGACGATGCTTGTGTCTAGCATCCAATTGTGTATTTCCGCTGCGCAATGTAAATTAGGGGTGTTAGAGATTGGTATCAGAGCCACAAATTATAGAGAACTGGGTAGATTTTGAAAATTGTCCTAAACTATAACTTTGGTGTCAAAAGTATTTATTCTTCAAAAGCACACAACTCCTCTACAACGCTCCGGTATGATCACTTTTAGTTTTGTTTTGTATATAGAGGTATCCCTTATAACTGAAATGAAGTCACGAGTATTTATTAAGTAAATACTATTGAAGGGTAATAGTTCCTTGATTATTCTCATTACAAAGATTACAATATATAGCATACGGGAGATAACCGAGAATGGATGGGCTAGGCCTTAATACAGCAATGGGCCTCATCCAAATAATCTGAGAAACATATGTCGGCTAATACGCCCCCGCAGTTAGAGCGGGAGGAGATCAAACGCTCAAACTGGTCCGAAAATATTCAAATAATTCAGACGGGAGGCCTTTGGTGAAGATATCAGCAAACTGGTAGCGGGGAGGAACGTGAAGCACACGAACTTGACCGGCAGTGACTAGATCACGAACAAAGTGAATGTCAATCTCTATGTGTTTTGTGCGCTGATGTTGAACCGGATTAGCAGATAAGTATACAGCACTAACATTATCACAGTAA
Source organism: Glebionis coronaria (assembly GCA_025667525.1). Classification (NCBI taxonomy): domain Eukaryota; kingdom Viridiplantae; phylum Streptophyta; class Magnoliopsida; order Asterales; family Asteraceae; genus Glebionis; species Glebionis coronaria. Next base: position 480,148,160 of record CM046881.1, on the reverse strand, counting down.
ACAAGTGTGGCACTCGACAAAGGTGAATGAAGCTCACGAAGTAAGTTGCGAAGCCAGGCGGTCTCAGCAATGACATTAGCAACACCACGATACTCGGCTTTGGCACTTGACCGTGAAATGGTATGTTGACGTTTTGAGGACCAAGATAATAGATTATCACCAAGAAAAACACAGTATCCGGAAGTGGACCTGCGAGTAGCGGAACAGCCGGCCCAATCCGCATCAGTATAACCAATCAATGAGGTAGTAGATGAAGTATACAACTGAAGACCAACATCTGTCGTGCCCTTAACATAGCTCAAAATACGCTTAAGAGCGTCAAAGTGAGGCTCCCTTGGATCATGCATATATAAACAAACCTGTTGAACAGCATAGGACAAATCTGGATGAGTAACTGTAAGATATTGTAGTCCCCCTGCAAGACTGCGATATAAAGTGGGATCCTGGACTGGAACACCCTCTGGACCTAGTTTAGAGTCTGTATCAACAGGCGTCCGTGAGGGGTTACAGTTAACCATGTGAGCACGCTCAAGTAGCTGAAGGGCATACTGTCGTTGAGACAAAAACAAACCTATAGATGTACGAGCAGCAGAAATACCCAGAAAGTAATTAAGTGCCCCAAGATCTGTCATATCAAACTCCTTATGCAAAGAGGCAGTAATCTGTTGTAGCAATGATGTGGAGGAAGCTGTGAGTATAATATCATCCACATAAATGAGAAGATATGCAACATGCGAGCCCTGTCTATAAATAAAAAGTGAGGAGTCACATCTATTATGAGAGAACCCGGCCCGAGAGGCATAACCAGCAAATCGCTGAAACCAAGCATGCGGTGCCTGTTTGAGACCATAAATAGATCGTTGTAATAAACAAACATGATTAGGGCAACGCGAATCTATAAAGCCAAGAGGTTGATACATATATACAGTCTCTGACAGGTCACTCTTAAGAAAAGCGTTCTTAACATCAAGCTGGTGAATAGGCCACTTGCGAGACACCGCAAGGCTCAAAACAGTACGAATAGTGGCAGGCTTAACAACTGGACTAAAAGTCTCATCGACAACAACACCCTGTTGTTGACTGCTCCCATTAGCAACCAACCGAGCCTTATAGCGGCTCAAAGACCCGTTAGCATGAAACTTATGCTTGTATAACCACATAGAGCGGACCAAATTAACACCAGCGCGTCTAGGTACAAGAACCCAAGTACCATTTTTAATCAACGCGTTATATTCATCGAACATAGCATTACGCCAATTTGGATCTTTGAGAGCATCTAAAGGATTTTTGGGAAGAGGAGAAAGGGAGGACGTAAGGAGGGACAAACGATGAACAGGTTTAACAACACCGAGTTGAGATCGAGTGACCATTTGGTGAGTTCGAGTGGGTGCGGGTACAGGTTGTGGAATATGTTGTGGGCTGTTTTGTGGAGGTGCGGTTGGGCTTGGTGAATTAGTATAAGGAATAAGTGGTGTGGTGTAGGTCTGTTGGGGGGACGTGGAGGTTGGGCTGGGAAACGGGAGGGGGGTGGATGGAGGTTGGGTCTGGTGAAGGGGGTTTGAAGTAATATTGATTGGGGTAGACGTAGGAAGAACGGTAGGAGGGTTCACATCGTGGGCCTGGGCACGAGTGTTGGCAGAATGTGTCGGGGGAACGGGTTTAATTCTGGGGAGAAGGGGTGAGGAGTGAGTATCAAGAAATTGATACGAGGGTGTGGAGGTTGGAGTCATAGACTTGTAGGGGAATTGTGTTTCATCGAAGGTGACGTGACGAGAGAGGATAATTTTATTGGTTTCGAGGTTAAGGCAACGGTAACCACGATGATAGGCGGGATAACCAAGGAAGATACATGGTGTGGCACGAGGGGCCAATTTATGGGGAGTGTGAAGGTGAGGATAGCATAGGCATCCGAATATGCGAAGAGTGGAATAATCGGGTTATTTTCCGAAAAGACGTGTAAAGGGAATATCATTTTGGATAGAGGTGGAGGGTAAGAGACTAAGGAGGTAGGATGCCATGTGAAGGGCTTCGACCCAAAAGGTTGGGGGTAGGTGAGCTTGGAAAAGAAGAGTACGAATAACGTTGTTAATCGTACGGATCATGCGTTCGGCCTTGCCATTTTGTTGTGAGGTTTTAGGGCATGAAAAACGAAATTGAATTCCATTTTTGATAAAGAGGTTGTGAAGGCGATTGTTGTCGAACTCACCGCCATGGTCACATTGGAAGCTTTTGATGTCACATTGGAATTGATTTTTAACATACGTACGAAAATGCAATAATTTTTCAAACATGTCAGATTTGGAACGAAGAGGGTAAATCCATACATAATGAGAGAAATGATCAAGAAACAATACATAGAATTTAAAACCACTAGAACTGACAATGAGAGACGTCCATAAGTCTGAATGAACAATATCAAAACAATGATTAACAACGGTCTTTAAACTTTTGAAAGGAAGCTTAACATGTTTGCCAAGTTGACATGCATGACAAATAGAGGAAGACTTCATTTTATTATACGAAATTAATTTGCGAGAAGAAAGAGAACGAAGAACATGCTCCTCGGGGTGACCAAGTATTTGGTGCCACGTGGAAGAATTGGTAGAAACAAGAGTTGTAGGAAGTGAAGATGGCTTGGTAACTGGATAAAGATCGCCTGAGCTGTCACATCGAAGGAGGATATGGCGCGTAAAGAAATCCTTCACAGAAAAACCAAAAGCGTCAAATTCAATAGTACAATTATTATCTCTAGTAAATTGACGCACAGAAATAAGGTTTTTGATTATATTAGGTGTGACAAGGATGTTGTGAAGATGTAATGGGCGATGGGGAGAAGGAATAATGCTATGTCCCGTGTTAGTGACGGGAATGGTTTTACCATCACCAACACGGACGGACGGAAATAAACATTGATTAAAAATAGTACTTAAACTACTTGTACTAGAATTTAAATGAGAAGAAGAACATGTGTCCATATTCCAAGTCGGGTCCTGAACCGTCATGGTGCTATAAGCACTTGGTAGGGCTGTAGCTTGAGATGCATACATGGGTGGCGCTGGGCCGAGGATTCCAGACTGCTGGTGGGCCGATTGAGGATAGGTCGCATAAGTGGGCTGCTGTTGCGGCTGAGCTGGCAGAATGGGTGTCGGCTGGTGGTGGGCCAAAGGGTTTTGGGCCTGTGGATGGGAAGGTCTGGAGTAATACGCTGTGGGAGGGTGGTGGTAAAGCTGGGCTCGGTACTGCTGGGAGTGAGCAGGGGGTCGAGAAGTGTTAGGGCTATTCGCATGGTTCCACACACCAGCGAAAGTGGAGCTGCTGCCACGACTATTATTGCGTGTTGTTTGTAGGCCAACCCGATTTCGGTGATCATGGATGTATTTACACCGATCTCCAAACTTGCAATTACCTTTGTTTAAAAAGTTACATATTTGAGGGAGGTTTGAGGATTTATTGTTGTTACCTTTGAAGTTCAAAGAGGTAGAAGTCACAAGAGCAGTAGGCGAGGTCGATGTACCTTCAAAAGTGGCGTCGGACCGAACATCATCCTTGAGAGATGATTCTTTCAAGAGAAGCATGATTCTGGTGGTTTCAAAAGTTGGAAGGGTTTCTCGGTTCTGGATGATTTCAACAATAGTAGCGAACCGAGAGTCAAGTCCATTGACGGTGTAAATAACCAGGTTTTTGTCGCGCACTTCAACCCCAAGGTTTTTAATTCGATCCGCCATGTCCCGAATCTTGGTGCAATACTCGTTCACAGTCATGGTCCCTATTTTGATAGAACGAAGATCATTATCTAAATTGATTGCTCGATTGTCTTTGTTGTCATGGAATAAATCTTTCAATTTATCCATAACGCTTTGGCATTACCCGGAGTGGTGACAACTTGTTGTTGAAGTGAATCACATAGAGAACTAAGGATCCACATCTTGATGAGATCATCAAGTTGTTCCCATTCGGCGTTAGTACTCGCGGTGTCGTTTTCAACATGAGCTTTGAGTCCAGCGTTACCAAGATGAATGAGCGAGAAAGAGCTCCATGCATTATAGTTATGTGTTTCTAGATCTAATTTGATAGGGACCTTATGAGGTATGGTAAAAGGGATGATTTTATCAGTGTTTGTTTGTGGGGGAGGTGTATCGTCGCCGGCCATTGGTGCCGAAAAATAGGGTTAGGGTTTTGGAGAAGGTAAGAGACGTGGGGAGGAGACAAGAAAGATACGACTGTTGGAGATTTTTTAGGAGAAAAATTGAGGCTGTGATACCATATTGAAGGGTAATAGTTCCTTGATTATTCTCATTACAAAGATTACAATATATAACATACGGGAGATAACCTAGAATGGATGGGCTAGGCCTTAATACAGCAATGGGCCTCATCCAAATAATCTGAGAAACATATGTCAGCTAATAAATACTACGATATTGTATTGGAATTATTAAAAGTACACTGAGTGCTTGTCAGTATCATATTTCTTTTGCGAACATTGCATAAACATCATTTGCATTGTGTTGCATAGCATGAATTACGTATAACATTTGCATAAGTACTGCATACTAGTTTTTGTTTTGTTAACAATGACCTTAAGTATCCTTAAACCATTATAATTGTAGAAAATGGTTGGTATACCTCGTGAGGATGGATGGATTGACATGAATGATGTATTAGACAGTGAGGAAGTCGATAACTTTGGTGTTAGTGACGATGAGGACCCTTATGAGTATTTAGATGATGGAATTGCTCTTACTGCAGTTGGACAGACCGAGCCTGAAGTGATTCAAGGTAGTTATGTTCCAAGAGCTAATGTTGTGCTACAGACTTTTCAGGACTGTCAGCGACCTGTTGTACGTTCTTTGATGCCTACTTGTGATGCTTATTTGAGCAGTTTCCCTGGGATTGCATTTGCTAGGGATGATGTTCTTGTTGAGTCGAGTAATGCTGCTTGTGCCCGATCTATTCATGATGGCATATCTAAGTTTTATTGTCCATGTCCTAGGTCTTATGAAGATATTTTTTGGTTTCTTAAAAAGTTTGATAGATCTTTGTTCGAAAGGTATTTTGTTGAAACCCGTGTGATTAGAAGGTTTGAGAAGAATGAAAAGAGGTTTGACAGGTTTGTTACTAGTGTGAATAGATCAGAGTATGTTAGAGCAAGGGAAATGGATGAAGTTGTTAGATTAAGATCAATGGTGTTGAATTTGAGTGAGCAATTTGAAAGGTTCGTGAGGAGCAAGAAAGGAATGCAAGGTTGAAAGTGTGGGATGTGCCGATGCGATCTTTTCCTAGTCGAGGTGTGGTGATTCGTGATGTGCCAAGTCAGGTTGAAGCTCAGGTGTTGGTGAAGCCATGTGAAGGAGGAAGTCGAAAGGGAAAGGAAAAAGTGGAGGAAGACTCTGAGGAAGATGATAGCAGCAATGATGATGAACCGATGTACAAGAAACTGCGGGGATCAGATGTTTAGTTTTCTTATGTTGTTTTTATTAGCCTTGTTGTAATAGAACTTAAATAGACTGGTACTGTAGTTTATGATGCAACTTAATGACTTTTAAGTTTGCCGTGATGAAGGGTTGTAGTGACATTACTTGTCACAATTTAGTGGAAATTTTCCAATGTAATCCAAATTATTGTCATGACTTATGATTTGTCTTATTAGTTCTTTTGTGATTTGGTTAATGATTCATTGTGGACTGTGTTGTTTGTGCATGTAGTATCCATGTTACATCTTGATAGAGAAATCCGTCTTCTTTCTTGATATGAATACTTACTTGTTCTTTTTCTTATGTGCCATCACAGGAAGGAGTTGGGAGGCGTTTTTCTGACTTTACTAAATTGTTGTTTGGTTAGTTTCCTAAAACATCCCACCTAAATTGGCAACTGCTACTGTTAATACCATGATTGAGCAAGCTATTGCTAGAGCACTAGAAGCTGAACATGCTGCGAGGAACCAAGAGGCTGAGAATAGGAATGATGTTGGTCAAGTTGGAGGGAATACTGCAAATGCAGTTACAGGTAATACTGATGAACCAGTGGGAGGAAATGCTGCAGAACAAGCTGGAGGTAATGCTGCTGTTCAACAGATTCAGAAGGAATTTTCTTACGCTAGTTTCATGAAATGTGGACCTACCCAATTTCGTGGTACTGGTGGTGCTTTGGAATTAAGAAGGTGGATTGAAAAGATTGAAATTACTTATGAAATCAGTGGATGTTCAGAAACTAGTAAAGTGAAATTTGTTGCAGCTACTTTTCAGGATGATGCATTAAGCTGGTGGAATAGTCAGGTAGCTACTGTGGGTTTGGTTGAAGCTAATGCTAGAACATGGACTGTGACCAAGGGACTGTTAACTGCTACGTTTTGTCCTGAGGAAGAGTTAGGTCAGTTGGAGGATGAGTTGAGGCATTTAGTGCTGAGGAACAATGATATTGTGGCTGATACAAGGAGATTCTCTGATTTATGTTTGTTGTGTCCTGATGCTTTTGCTGATGACCGTAAGAAGATGAAGCAGTATATCAGAGGTTTATCTAGTAATATCAAGGGAGAGACTACTTCGTCGAAACCCAAGTCATTTGATGAAGCTGTTCAGATGGCTCATGCTTTGATGGATGTAAAGCTGCAGGATCGAAAGGATAGTATTGTTGAGGGGAATAAGAGAAAGTGGGAAGCTGCACACTCAAACCAAGGACAGAATCGTGGTGGTTATCATAACAACAATAACCAAGGACCAAATAGGAATCAGCAATTCAATTTGAGAAGGAATGATGGTGTTCGTGCTGCCACTGGAACTCAAGGTAACAAGGTGAAACCCGAAGTGTGGTCGATGTAGTCTGTATCATGTTGGAAATTATCCACATGCTTGCAACAAGTGTGGGAAGGCCGGACATAAGATGGCAGATTATAGGAACAAGGGTGTGGCCGCTGGAGCCAATGCTGTCAAGGTAGTTAATTGTTCTGGATGTGGAGGTCGTGGACATAAACAAAGGAACTGTCCGAGGGTTGGCATGCGACAAGGAGGCAATGTTGTTGTTGTTGCTACTGGGACTGCTGCTCCAGCCTATGTCGTGGGAGATGCTGACAAACCTCAATAGCCAAATGTGGTGACTGGTACGTTCTTACTTGATGCTTGTTATGCTAGTGTGTTATTTGATTCTGGATCTGATAGAAGTTTCGTAGATGTTAGATTCAGTCAGCTATTAGATAGAGAACGAGTGAGATTGACAACTAGTTATAAGGTGGAGTTAGCTGATGGTAAGGTTGTAAGCACTAGTTCTATACTGAAAGGTTGTTCCTTAAAGTTAGGGAATTATATGTTTAGTATTGATTTGATCCCATAGAATTAGGATCTTTTAACGTGATTGTTGGAATGGACTGGTTAGTTGGTAATGGTGCAGTGATTGTTTGTGGAGAGAGATTAGTCCAGATACCGCTAAGGAATAGGGTATTGACTGTGAAAGGTGATGAATGTACTTCTCGTTTGAGAGTTGTTTCTTGTTTGAAGATGATGAGGTATATAGAAGCAGGTTGTGATGTGTTTCTTGCCCAGATAAGTAATGATGGTGTGAATGAAAGGAAACTAGAGGATGTGCCTGTGATTAGAGAGTATCCTGAGGTTTTCCCTGAAGATTTTCCAGGATTACCGCCGCATCATGAAGTGGATTTTCGTATTGATTTAGTGTCGGGAGCTGCGCCAGTTGCTCGTGCACCATGTCGTTTAGCTCCATCTGAGATGAAAGAATTATCTGATCAATTGAAGGAATTGATGGATAAGGGATTTATTAGACCGAGTTCGTCGCCGTGGGGTGCTCCTGTTTTGTATGTTAAAAAGAAAGATGGTTCTTTTAGAATGTGTATTGATTATCGAGAGCTTAACAAATTGACTGTCAAGAATCGGTATCCATTGCCGAGGATTGATGATTTGTTTGATCAGTTGCAAGGATCAAGTGTATACTCGAAGATCGATTTGAGGTCTGGGTATCATCAAGTGAGAGTTAGGGAAGGAGATATTCCTATAATAGCTTTCCGTACTCGATATGGAAATTTTGAATTTCAAGTGATGCCTTTTGGATTAATGAATGCGCCTGTCGTATTCATGGATCTGATGAATCGTGTAGGCAAGTCGTATTTGGATGAGCTTGTTATCGTATTCATTGATGATATTCTCATTTACTCCAAGAGTGAAGAAGAACATGAGAAGCATTTGAGAACAATTTTGGAATTGTTGAAGAAAGAGAAGTTGTATGCGAAGTTCTATAAGTGTGAATTTTGGTTGAAATTAGTGCAATTTCTGGGGCACGTGATTGATAGTGAAGGTGTTCGTGTGGATCCTGCTAAGATTAAGGCAATCAAAGATTGGTTAGTACCAACGACGCCGACTGAAGTTCGCCAATTTCTTGGTCTAGCTGGGTATTATAGAAGGTTTATCGAAAAGTTTTCACTAATTGCTAAACCGGACCAAGCTTACTGAAAAGAATCGATTGTTTGAATGGGGATTGGAAGAGGAATCTGCATTTAATAAGCTGAAGGATAAGTTGTGTTATGTGCCGATTTTGTCTTTGCCAGAAGGATCTGAAGATTTTGTGGTGTATTGTGACGCGTCTCATAAAGGATTTGGAGCTGTGTTGATGCAAAGGTAGAAAGTGATAGCATATGCATCGAGACAATTGAGGAAGCATGAAGAGAATTACACTACGCATGATTTAGAACTTAGGGCTGTGATTTTTGCTTTGAAGTTGTGGAGACACTACTTGTATGGAACCAAGTGTGTGGTTTTCACTGATCATAAGAGTCTGCAACATATTTTGGATCAAAAGGAATTGAATATGAGACAAAGGAGATGGGTCGAGTTACTGAGTGATTATGACTGCAAGATTCGTTACCATCCTGCTAAATCGAATGTGGTAGCTGATGCACTTAGTAGAAAAGAAAGAGATAAGTTTATAAGAGTTAGAGCTTTGGCAATGATGGAAAGTGTTGATTTGGCATAAATGATATTGAAAGCCCAAGCTAATGGTTTGAAGGAAGAGAATATTGAGGCAGAAAATTTGGGTAGAATGTTGAAACCATTGTTTGAAGTAAGGTCAAATGGATTGAGATATTTTGGGAATAGGATTTAGTTACCATTGTGTCCATCTGAGGAAGTTTCTTTAGGAGTGAGAGATTTAGTGATGAATGAATCTCATAAGTCGAAGTATTCAATACATCCTGGATCAGACAAGATGTATCAAGATCTTAAGAAAGTTTATTGGTGGCCGAATATGAAGGCAGATATAGCCCAGTATGTTAATAAGTGTTTAACTTGTGCGAAAGTGAAAGTTGAACATAAGAAACCGTCTGGATTATTTGTGCAATCTGAGATTCCTGAGTGGAAATGGGAGAAGAATACTATGGATTTTGTGATAGGTTTACCAAGGACTGCTAGTGGTTGTGATATGATATGGGTGATTGTAGATAGATTGACTAAGTCTGCTCACTTTTTACCAATGAAGAATACAGAGAGTATGGAAAGATTAACAACAGTGTACGTAAAGGAGATTGTTTGTCGACATGGTGTACCTTTGTCGATAATTTCTGATCGTGATAGTAGGTTTACTTCAGAATTTTGGAAATCTTTGCAGAAAGCGATGGGAACGGAGTTAAGTTTGAGAACCGCATATCATCCGGAAACTGATGGACAAAGTGAAAGAACGATTCAAACGTTAGAGGATATGCTTCGTGCATGTGTGATTGACTTTGGAAATGGTTGGGATAAACATTTGCCATTGGTTTAATTATCGTATAATAACAGTTATCATGCTAGTATTAAAGCCGCACCGTTTGAAGATTTGTATGGACGTAAGTGTAGATCTCTAGTGTGTTGGAGTGAAGTAGGAGAAAGTCAATTGACTGGACCTGAAATGATATTTGAGACGACTGAAAAGATTGTGCAAATTAAGAAGCGTTTGTTATCTGCCAAAAGTAGACAAAAGAGTTATGCTGATAACCGAAGGAAACCGTTGGAATTTGAAGTAGGAGACATGGTTATGTTAAAGGTATCTCCATGGAAAGGAGTGATTAGTTTTGGAAAGAGAGGAAATTTGAGCCCGAGATATATTGGACCATTTAAGATTATCCAAAGGATTGGATTGGGTTGCTTATAAGTTAGAATTTCCTGATGAACTTAAGGTTATTGATAATACTTTTCATGTGTCTAATCTGAAGAAGTGTTTAGCTGAAAGGGATGTGGTGATTCCATTGGAGGAAATTCAACTTGATGATAAGTTGCATTTTATAGAGAAACCTGTAGAGATTATGGATAGGGAATTTAAGAATTAAAGCATAGTAGGATTCCGATTGTGAAAGTGAGATGGAATTCTAGACGTGGACCAGGGTTTACCTGGGAACGTGGGGACTTCTTTAAGGATAAATATCCTCATTTGTTTAGGAAGGATTTAGCACCGAGGACGTCGCTCTTTATAAGAAGGAGGGGATGTGATAACCTGAAACCGAGGTCATTGCTTAATCTTATTTTACGACTATTTTTGAAATTTTTGATGAGTTTGAATAATATTTATTTTGGAGGTTTAAGTTTAAACCGATGTTGGGAGGCTTATATTTTATATTTAATAAGTATAAGGAGTATTAGCAAGCGTGATGTCGATGGATGCCAAATATTTTACGTTTTATTGTCGGTTGTTTGATGTTTGTCATTTTTGATGTATTCTTTTAAATGATGTGTTAAGTCGAGTCGGGAGTTGATATTATTATATTTGAGGTACGTTTTAACTTTTTAAAATTATCTTTATGAAACCCGAGCCCCGTAAATATTTTAAAAATTGACAAATAGTTATTTCCCGCTTTTTAGTTAACTATTTTCATTTTGATTCACAACTATTGCAAATTGAAAACAATGGTCCCTCAACCACTATATATATAAACTTCAATTTTCACTAGAAAACACATACATCCACTAACTCAAAGTTTTTACTCTCTCTCTCTCTTTTTTTAATATATGACGTGACCCCCTATACACCCAAAACCCAACTTCAATCAATTTTTACTTCAAATCTATGATGATCTAAGCTAAATTAACACAATACCAATCTTCAAAATTGTAAGGAGATCATTTTGGTACTAATTTTGGGTACATGCAAGATGATTTATTTTTTTAGGTTTGGTAGGTGGAAATTATGATCATGCATGTAGTTTTAATGATGATCAAAGGGTTTTTATGCTAAAGTTTTGTTAAAAACTTGATTTTGATTTTAGGTTTTGATTTTGATGATGATCCAAGTGTTATGTTAATATATGTTAGTATTAGGGTTATGGGATGATCAAAACTATGGTTGGTTTTAGCTAAAAACATGATTTTACGCAAGATCTAGAAAGGTGTTTTACATTAGTGGGAAAAACTGTATTTTTTGGTATCTTATTTTGTGATAATGGTTTAAATATTTGCCTAGGGTTGTAGAGAATTCTATTAGCTTCGATTCGATATAAAGTAGAGCTTCTAGCTCCAAACGAGCGCGAAGTTATGATGTTTTGATTACTCGTGTACCGGGAGACGAGTATCGGCACGACATATACTTGTTGTCGATATTTGGATCGAATCTCAGGGACTCTAGATTGAAGTTTTGAAATGAGTCACAAACTGATGATGAAGTGTAAACCCTAAAGTTTGATTTTATTTTCAAACCCAAGGGTCGGTTTTGTAAATGGAGTCGTTTGAAGAAGTTAAAACGGTTGTATGAATTGGTAACGTAAAACTGTCCGGATTTTGTAGTTTGAAGATGAGTCGTGTAAAGAACTTTAAAAGTAATTTCATTTGATAAACTTGTTAGAGGACTTTCTATAGATAGTAAGTTAGTTCCTCGAGTCGTTTCATAAACGTTTGACGAGTCTAAAAGGGGTAAATAAGCTAGTACATGTAGTATGTGCCGGCGGATTTTGTCGAAGGTGTAGAATGGTAAAGTAAATGTATAGAAGAGTGTAATAGAGTTACTTGTATCATCTTCTCTCGAGTTTATCGTGATTTTATGAGTTTGAGTTTGATATTGTTATGTATTATTTATTTCTCGAGTCATTATTAATGAACGCGCCTTATTTGATAGGTAGCGGTTCTCGTGTTTGAAAGGCATCCTCTATCATCGACGATCATCTCGCTAGGTATCTTATACTAAGGTGAGTCTGTAGCCTCGCTTTTTATGCTAGCTACTAAATGTTTTATTACCCGCGAGGGGGATACATGCTATTTGAAAATAAATGAACACAAGTCATGATTAATTGTTGGACACGAATGTTGCCTATGTTGTTTACATTGTATCGAGTACCTTGTTGCTAAAGACCCTAAATTCATGAGCCGTTAACTATATTCTGACTTGATGTTGTGAGTTGGGAATAGCCGCTTATTCTAATGATAGTACTATTGGGCCGACCACCCTATCTAAGACCAGGGCTCCTTGAAATAGATTGTGTGCACTATAAATGATTATGATTGATTTTCTTCTTGTGTTCAAATGTGATTTGATAAACCTATGGACTCGCTCAACATTATTGTTGACTCGTTTTAGCATGTGTTTCAGGTACTCGAAGGTGATGAAAGGCGGAGCTTTGCTATGGATGTTGTGGGTTGGCTTTTGATGGTTGCTGGTCTAAAACTATTTCTATCCTTTTATTGTTGAACAATTCGTTAAATGTTTGTGTACTGTACTGAAACTTGTTGGTTTGCTGGTCGAGATCCGTGGGGACTAAACGCTTTACTCTGGTGTCGTTTTAGTACATTATGAGATGAAATTATGTTTTATACTTATTGTGAAAATCTTGTTTATATTTTATGTGTAAACGTCTCTCTTTTGAGTCGTTAAATATACCTGGTGTGACGATGCTTGTGTCTAGCACCCAATTGTGTATTTCCGTTGCGCAATGTAAATTGGGGGTGTTAGACAATTTCAGAGTTATTATTACCATAAGGTCTAAAAACAGAATTGGTAGGAGCATTAGGTCTAAATCCAGTGGTGGTGAGAGAGTTAGGTCTAAAACTGTCATTGTTTCCAAAGTTAGGTCTGAAATTGCCATTGTTAGTGGTCTGATTCCTTTGGAAATTGTTTCTAGCAGGCTCATTAGACAAAAAAGCTGATGTCTGAGTCCTCTGAGAGGATCCAACAAGAGTTCCAGATGCCAAACTATGAGATTCCTCACTGGAAATTATAGCATAGGCCCCCTTAACATCAGGCAAAGTTTCTCTAGAGAGAATAGAGCTTCTAATGCTCATATAAGAATCATCCAACCCCATCAAGAATTGCATAAGCTTTAACAAATGATTATGTTTTTTAAATTCACCAGAAGCATAACGTACACAATTAGGCAACTCAATCATAGCATCATATTGTTTCCAATAAGCATTTAATTTATGATAATAATCAGACAAATTAGACCCATTTTTCTTAAGAGTATTAATCTTATGATGTAGATTAAAAATCACAGACCCATCAACTTTGTGGTAAGTTTCTTTAAGTTCATTCCAAACATGCTTAGCTCTTTTTGAAAAAATTTGTCCAAGGAAAAGTTCCTCAGATATAGAATTTAAAATCCACCCAAGGACCACAGCATTAAATATGTCCCATTGTTTTCCCAAAATCTCATCAGTTATGGATCTTTTACAAGACCCATCAATAAAACCAATTTTATTTTTTCCTTCCAAAGCCAATAACATAGCATTAGCCCAAACTTGGTAGTTTTCAGTCCCTTTAAGTTTAACACTCACAACAGTCAACACAGCAGTATCATTGGGGTGCAAATGTAAGGGGTCACTCAAGTCCTATTTACTAATGAGTGTGACTAGATTAGTTACACTCAAAGTATCATCGTCACCATGAACAGACTCATCAACATGGTCAACCATGGTGAAGGGTCACAAAAAAGGTAATAAAACAACTCACAACACTACCAACTAAGTTCCCAGGCTTCCAAACCACTCAAAGGTGGCAGGTCAAGGGCAAGCAATGAGTGAGGATCCAGAAATAAGAGGTCAAAGAAGTAAATACAACCAACCCAATAAAATAAACAAATAAGCAGATAAATCAAATAGCAATCAAAGGAGAGAGTATGAGAGGTGTTACAGTGAGACCCAAATATAAGCATGATTGATCTGATATTTCTAGATTCACTTAGTCTATAAAATATCAGAACCTCCAAATGACAAACCCAAATTTTTTTCCTTCAATGGAAAGAAATTAGGGAGAATCAAAAAAGCCAGCGAATCTGTCACCAACGTAGCCAAATAACACCAGGAACCAATCACAAACAGTAAACCCTAATTTCTTGAAAAATTAGGGATTTACCACTTATGAGCAAGATAATACCACAAGAGTCCCAAAAGAACCACAAACAAGTCACCGGAACCTTTAAATCAAAAGATCCCCAAAAAAAAGTCAAACTCTAATTTTTTTCAAAAAATTGGGGGTTTTGAAAATCGAGAGAGTATAAAGCTATTTCAATAGTCGAATCAAAAGAAAAACAATTTTTGAAAGCCAGTATCAAAAAAGTATCAACGAAAAGATTTTATCAAAAAAATTTCCACAATAGCAGAGTCAGATTCGTAAACCAGGCTCTGATACCATGTAGAAAAACTAGATTCAATGATTCAAAACACTTTTATAAACAAAAAATGGATCAAACAAAGAGAGAGTTATGATAAAAGAAGAATCCACCACAGGTTAAAGCTGGTGTGGATCTATTATCTAAAATGATAATAGTCTTACAAGATTAAACAAGAAAAACGTGAATCAACAATGGAGAGAGATGTGGTGAAACACCATGACGGCTCACACACATAAACTCTCACAACCCTAACTCTAAAAAGAGTTAGGTTAATATACATGAAGTGACTGTTGGTCACATACCCAAACAACTTGGGCCTTCAGTACTAAAAGTCCATCAATTCGTCAGCCTATAATCCAAGTCCATGCGTAGCTATCCAAAGTTGACAACACTAGTCCATGAAATATGAACAAAGCCAACATTAGTCCCTAAAACTTTGAATATCAGATTATAAGTTGGATTTTAACAATAACTTTGCATCTGTTTTACTCTGTATTACCTATTATGACATGATATATATGTTATAAATTTCCTTGGTAATATTGTATTGATCTATCATGAGAATGAACCAGGACCACTAAAAAGTCACGCTGCCAAGGCAATTGGTCGTATCGAGAAATTTGTTGATTATTCATTTGAGAATGCACCGCTACAGAAAGAACTTTTCGCAGGTCAGTGTGAATCTCCCGCTGAACTTTAGTTCGATTTATTTTTTGGAAACCTTGTTAGTTGTAAGTTTTTTGGTACGGGTTGATCAATGTTTTTGTCTAAGACATTAGAAATGTCCTTCGGAATATGTTTTATTACTTTATAGTTTATACGTGTTTCCAACAGTGAACGTAAAATTGTCGCATTTCTCATAAGAAAAAACTCTTGAAGGGCCGAATCGGACACCCTTTTGGGACTTAACCGTAAAATGCATGACCTAACTTTACTAGTAAAGTACATTTTGACGAACTTATAATCCTACTGACTGGTGACTAGTTAGGAATTATATCTTTAATAAAAGGGGAATCTCGGTTCCCTATGACCAGTTCCCCCTCACAACAAAAACCATTTTATATTCACCGTCTCACACGCATCACACACACACACACCCACTACGTCTTCTTCCACTGTAGATCCGTTTAAAATATTCGAATTCATCCACATTGCCCAATTACTTAGCTTAAAAGATGATCACGATCGTTGGTTTGTTGATTCAACCGGTTACGGGGTTAAACCTTGGCCTCAAGCTTTGATTGGTCCTTGTCATTTTCTGTTTTGGGTTGGTAGTGGTCAGAAAATGATCTTGCGGTTGAGATTATCCCAAGAGGTTATTGGTGAAAACGGGGTTGATCTAGGATGTCGTGTGTCTTCGACTGTAGCATGCATATATATCCCACGTTCCTCAAGTTTTTTGATCAAGAGTTCCATTATTGTTGGTGTGTTATTCTTGCTGTGTCTAGAATATGCCTTCCTTCTTCCATTTTCGTTTGCCTTTGGTTCTCTGAAAATTATTAGTTAGTTCTCTTATTCCCTTTCTCCTACCCTAATTTTTTTTAAAGATACAATTTTTAGTTAGGCATTTGTTCAGTTGTTATATACCCTATCTGTCAGCCTAAAGTGTGTATTTGCTACTTTGTGGTATTAGTTTATATATGGTACCTTGCAGTTATTCTTGATTGTGAATGTGTATTTGTTAGTATCCTCTCTTATTAAGTGATACATTTGGTAGGTTCTGCTTATTCTTGATTGTGACTCTGTGTTTCTTAGTATGGTATATTATTAGTTTATAGATTACCTACTCTTCACGGCAAAGGGGCCATTGCCCATTTCCTGTATCATGGATATGGTTATTTTTGTATAAGCTGTTTTCGAACTCGATGGTGTCTTTGGTATGTTTGTGGCCAGTTGTGTTGGCCTGCGTTGCGTCCGGTTAAGTGGTCGTGTGCATATCGTTTTAACTTTGTAGACCGTTACGTCCCTGTTTTTCGGGACATGCTCAGCATAATGTCTAATCCATCGGGTTCAGATTCGTCCAACGTTACTTTGTGTCCCTTATGTGGTCACCCTGGGTTTAGAATTGTCTGCTCTGAGTGTTTGGCACATGCCCGGACAGACAGCGTCTTGAACTCCCTCATCACAGGTCCGTTACCCATGCCATACGTTTTATATAAACCCAAAATGCTGCTACGAATGTGTATTCCTAAAAAAACATCTACTTTCTCTGTTTTGACAGAGGCATACCATAGGTATATCGACGAGCACGGTCTAAAACTCCTACCACAGCCAGCCTTATAGGCTGGTATCACGGGAACCCCCATGGCTGATGCTTTGCCATCCACTTCTGAACGGATGCAATTGGCTGGTTTAGGTAATTAGTTCACACGTTAAACGTTCCGTTTGCATCCCATATCATTTAGACTTATCTGTGTGTTTGCTCAGCGGCGCCACCTACGCGTGAAATGGAGCTTGCAACCCAGCATGTCCTTCCACAAACCTCATCCACTCGCGGTCATGTAAACCAAACGGGTATTCGTCGTACAGGTCTTCACATAGGTTCGCGTCAGCGATTAGTTTTCCCTCCAAGTGCGTCTGGACAGCAGTCTACACCAAACGGTAACCGTTTGTTTCTATAGGTAGATTTTTCATGATAACCCATGTTATCCTCCTTCCATAATATACATTCCATTGTCGCTGTGTTTGTCTCAGGTCAGTTGCCCGATCTTGGTACAGCCAATCAGTGATCCGCAAGTCGTGTCTAGGGTGTTGTTTACCACCCAAGGCCAGTATCCTCACACGCTTCGCATAATGAAGCGTCTACTAGCACTGCACCACCTGTTTTGCCAGTTCACCAACCGCTTACACCTGTCCATGGTGCTTCATCATCCATGAGTACCCCAGGTATACAATTGGTACACATTGCTTCTACCGTTTATATGGTTACCCTTGCGCAATCCAGTTTCCAATTCATTGTCTTTTTGCAGCTTCTCTTGTTTACCGTGACCTTGGTGACTACACATACGAATGCCAATTTTGTCGTGCACTTTTCTGGTATGTTGAACGACTAATGTCCACATGTTACAGCATGCATCCACAATATCATGCCTGTTGTGGTGGCGGGAAAATGTATTTGCCTCCAACGTACCCGCCACCTCAGTCTATACAACAACTCTTCAGCCAACGACATTTTATGGAGAACATACAGGCGTACAACCAGATGTTTGGTATGACTTCCTTAGAAGCAACATTTGACAAGTCTGTTAACCGTTCAACGGGCCCGTACGTGTTTAAAACTTCTGGCCAAGTATACCATCGTCTAGGATCTCTTGTCCCCGAGCCAAGCAAACAGCCACGGTTTCTACAATTTTACATATATGATACATAAAATGAGATGGCTAACCGGATGGCTCCTTTTGGGGGGCCAGCAGATGGCTCTTTGAACCCTTCAATTGTCCAACATCTGATAGAAGTTCTCAATGGCACAAATGCTCTGGTACAGCTGTTTAGGACAGCAAGAGATAAGTGTGTTGACGGCAATATTCCTGAATTCAAAATACGTCTATACAACATGGGAGACGCTCGTGGTTATGAACTGCCTACATCACGGGATATTGGTGGCATTGTATTTAACGCTGGACAGTATACCAGGACTGACTACGACGTGATTATTGAGCACAGAGGTGGGACCCTTAAGCGTATCAACAAACTCCATAAATCCTATATGTCTCTCCAATACCCACTGCTGTTCATATTTGGCGAGCCATGGTATCATAAAAAGTTGGTTGTGATGCCGCGGGACGGTCGTGGTGAAGGGTCAACCATCTCTATGAACCGCTGTTACAAATACCAGCTTCACGAATGCTCATGCGAATACGGTTTACTCTTTAGAGGTGGCAGGCTATTCCAACAGTATGTCGTTGGTGTTTATTGTGCTTTGGAAATGGTGAGGCTTGATTTCATCCGCACTCATCAAAATGATATCCGATCTGATTATCTTGCCGGCCTATACGATTCTTTAAACATAGGTGATCCTGAAGGCATCTAATGCGGTAAGAACATCATATTGCCAAGTCTTTTACAGGAGGCCCTCGGTACATGTACAGCCACTAGCTTGACGCACCCGCGTTGTTCAGGGCGTTAGGGAATCCTTAGTTTTTCATCACTTTCACGTGCAATGCAAAATGGCCTGAGATTAACCGGTTCATGGCTGAGTACCCGTTGTTGACAACATCGGACAGGCCTGATGTTGTATGTAGAGTCTTCGAACAGAAAGTAACCGACTTCGTAAAATTGTTAAAAGAGGTCCAGCCTTTCGGAGTAGTAACAAGAGGTATGCGCTTCACCTTTTTTGTTTCTGTTTCCAATTGCAACTTCCTGTGTTCCCTAACAATCTTTGCTGCTCTTATAGTTTTGTACACGATCGAGTTCTAAAAACGGGGCCACTCGCATTGTCACACGTTGGTTTGGCTCCATGAGAAAGATATGATCCTTGACCCAACACAACTAGACCAATTTGTTAGTGTTGAACTCCCTGATCCTTACAGCGATCCTGAGGCTTTTGCAACAGTTTCTGACCTCATGCTTCATGGTCCGTGTAGTCCACCGAACATGAACTCGCCCTGCATGAAGGATGGTTCTTGCAGTAAACTTTTCCCCAAAAATTACAATGACCGTACCTTCTTTGATGATGCGGGCTACGTGCATTATCGAAGGCGAGACAACGGCATATATGTAACAAAGAAAGGCGTCCAGCTAGACAATACATACGTGGTACCATTTAATAGGACACTGTCTATGGCATTAAATGGTCATATCAATGTCGAATATTATGGATGGAGTATGCTGATAAAATATCTTTTCAAATACATCTCGAAAGGGCCTGATCGGATCTTTGCTAGAGTGTCTCCTCCTATCGGAGAGGCGTCAACTTCCACGGCTCCTCCACCAGCGCCTAGGGATGAAATCCAGGATTTTATTGATGGTCGCTTCATATGTCCCCATGAAGCTTGCTGGCGCATCTTTGATTTCCCTATACACAGCAGGGAACCCGTTGTTCAGATATTAGTCGTCCACCTAGAAAACATGCAACATTTAAATTTCTGGGAAAGGGACGATATCGCATGTATTGTTAATCTCCCTCACAAAAAAAGACAACATTAACTGAGTGGTACGCGTACAGTGCGCGCTACGAGGATGGTCGGCATCTCACATACTTAAAATTCCCAACAGAGTTTGTATGGTATGGAGACTCCAAAAGTTGGCGTCGTAGGGTTGTCCGAACGAGACACTCATTTGGAAGACTTGCATTTGTACACCCAAGTGCTGGCGAATTGTTTTATTTTAGGATGCTATTGTCGCACAAAAAAGGCTGCAGGTCGCCTGTTGATGTCCGCACTATTAACAACGAAGTGTACCCAACATATCGTTCTGCTTGCGATGCATTGGGCCTCCTTGGTGATGATCGTGAATGGGACATCGCTCTAGAAGAGGCTGTTGGCGGCGCAACTGCAGTAGAAACACGAACCCTATTTGCACAAATGCTTTTGTTCTGTGAGATAGCTGACCCTCGCAAACTATGGGAGAAACACTAGATTTCCATGTCCGACGATATATCCACTCGGGTTTCAGCCCAGACAGGAATACCCAGACTTTTCGTCAATGATAGTGAGAAGAAAGGCTACATACTGTATGACATCATATGTATCCTAAGTGACTATGGTCGGACATTACGTGAGTTCGGCCTTCCAGACCCTCCACAGTCACTCCTAGACGATCTTAAAAACAAGCTGTTGATGGAAGAAAAAGGATACAACCGACAATTGTTAATGGAAGAAACTATGCAAGCATTGCCGAAACTAAACACCGCTCAGAGGAAGATATTTGACTCAGTTGTTATTGCATCGACAAAAAACATACAAGAATTGATCTTTGTGTAAGGCCACGGTGGAACAGGCAAGACCTTTCTTTGGAAAACAATCACGGGCGCCCTACGATCGTAGGGAAAAATGGTGCCACTTCAAGGTGCACACGCTCACAAAAAATACGCGGCTTATGCGAGGGGATCTAACTCCATTTGAGAGGGAAAAAGCACAAGAGTTTGCCACGTGGCTACTTACAGTTGGAAATGGCGAAGTTGGAGAACCAGATGACGAAGAACCAGAAAGCGCATCCTGGATATCCATCCCACCCCAGTACTGTGTGCCTGATGACGCTGGAACGGGTCTTGAGGATCTGATCAGATTTATTTACCATGACGAAACCCTACAAGACCCACTGCAATCAATTTCCAAGAAAAGGCGATTGTTTGCCCAAAAAATGAGACAGCTGATATTATCAACAAAAAGACTATTGTCATTAATTTATACATGGTTTTTACACCAAGTATGAAAGTTCGTATCGTCCTATCTCTTCGAATTGATTTCCGGTTCAATGTGCGACTCAGTTGTTCTTGGTGGGAAAGAAATAGAATGGTTGTCGTTGTAAACTAATTAAAAATTAAGACTTGAAACAAATAAAAATAAAGTAAAGACGGTAAAAAGAAATACTGAAAGATAAAAACTTGACGGGAAATTAATGACGAGAAATTAAAAGGGAAATAAAGTAAATGACGCAAACTAAAACTTAAACTAAAAGGGAAGGCAACTAAAAGTGCAAGTACGGAAAAAGGCGGGAAAAGTAAAGCTTAAAACTAAAAATTGGAAAACATTCATTCGGAATAAAACAGTTCAACCGGAGTATGTCACTTATCCGGAATAAACTATTTGATTCGGAATAAGGCTTTGATCCGGAATAAAAAGAAGGAAAGAGTGATTCGGAATAAAAAGAAGGAGCTTGATCCGGAATAAATTGTTATTCCGAATGGAAAAGTTGATCCGGAATAAATTGCTATTCTGAATGGAAAGATTGATCCGGAATATATGATATTCCGAACGAAAGAACTTGATCCGGAATATTTGATATTCCGAACCAAAGAGCTTGATCCGGAATATTTGATATTCCGAACCAAAGAGCTTGATCCGGAATATTATTCCGAATGAAAGACTTTTATCCGGAATGTCAGATATTCTGAATAAACAACTTCTATCCGGAATATAATCAAAGGTGCTTGGTTCGGAATGAATGAAGGATTTCTTTCATTCGGAATCTGGAAAACAGTAGGATGAACATGAAGAACAGGGGTTGAAGAAAAGGCACGAATTTAATCAAATCTAACCAAAATAAACCAAAAGATTAAACCAAAACAACCAATAAACATCCACTAACAATAATCAATCAAACCAAATCAATAAAACTAACAAATTTGATCAAATCAATCAAAACCCACTTGATTGAAAACCATAACACTCAAGAACATGAACACAAAGATTAAACACAAATAAGAAAGATAGATGAGAGATTAAACAAGAAAAGTAAAGATTCAATAAAATTTACTTGGAATTAAAAGGTGCGATACAAGGAAAATTAAATTGTGCAAGGTATGAAAATGGTGGAAGAGGTGGGTTGTCAATCCACCTAACAACACAAATGGAAGAAAATGAAAACTATATATAGGGAGATTAGGGAGGTGCTTAGGAAGCTTCCTCCCTTCTTTCTTCTTTCTTTAATTGTGTCATTAAGTCCTTAATCTTCTTAATCTTTTGACTTTAATGACTTTGTCTCGGGATTTCTTCAAACTCGTCTTGTAATTCTTCAATAAATTAGACTTGAGTTCTTCGGCTTTTAGTAAACTTCCGTCTTTTGACTTTTTCTTTGATAAATCTTCAGAATTGGTCTTGGACTTCCATTCTTTTTGCACTCTTGATTTCTTGACTTCGTCTTTCGTCTTTTTCTTCGATAAAAGCCTGTGAATGCCCGAGTTTTCTCCACTTTTCACCTTTTCGTCCTAAATCACAACAAAAACACAAACCACGCATAATTCCAACATAAATGACATAAAATACACGTTTTGGCTCGGTTATTATTGTAATTAAGTGGTAAAAAGGATGGGTGTTTACACACCTATCAAATCCCCTATACTTGACCATTGCAATGTCCTCATGCAATGCATTAGTTACAAAGCACGTTTACATTTTTCATCATAATCAATCCACGTTGGCCTTTATTAAAGAGATTAAAATTATAAACATTCAAAGTAAGAAAGAAATCAAAAACATACCTTAGGGTTTTGAAAATGTCATGAATGATCATCATCCTCAAGTTTTCACTTTTTCCAAACCAAGCTTAAAAACGAGATCATTGTTATTATAAGTTAGCAAACTAACACGAACTCATGTGGGCCAATTATTCACTTAGACTCCCTTATTCCTAGGTGTATCTCTTATATTTTATTGTTGTCTTGAATGATCATGAGGATGCATTGTTTGACTTATTTCGATAGTTATTTAGGCTGAAAATAAAGTGGGACGATTTAATCAATAGTTAGCTAAAGGACAAAATCTTTTAAAACTGCTTCTCGGGACCTCATAAAGTTCATATCTTGGCATAACTCGCTTCGCGATTTGAGACCTTTCTTGGACCGATATTTGGCAGCGACTTCATACTTCAAATCTTGAGAGATGTTCATGAAATAATGGTCTTCTCTTCATAATGGAAATTTATTCACTTGAAGTTTTGAGAGATTCTTCATACTTGGACCACGACTTCTTCATTTTTCTCCAATCTTTATTTGGGATTTTGATATACAACGATCCGCCTCCTTTTAGGACTTGGATCTATTTATCCTCATACCTTGATAGGGTCTTTTCGGATAGACTTCTCCATGATCTTTACGGGAGTACCTGCTTTTCGTCATGTGACTCGATCCTTCATATTGATCTTTGATAAATGATTCTTCACATCACTTTTGGATCTTTAGCAACAAAATGTAGCCCTCATGCCTTGTTAGGACCTTTTTGGACTCGCCAATCTTCGCATCCCGCTTCAATAAGTTATGCCTTGGCTATGAACTCTAATTAATACCGAGCAACTTTTAAACGATCTTGGGCTAGAAGCTAAGTAACTTTTCAAATCGTACAACCTTATTTATTGTAGATAAACTTATTAGCAAGCGATGGGAGAATAGGCTTATAAATAACTCACATAAATTCACGAAAGAATACCTGAAGGTCTACGAGATTATTGGCCTATTCTATATCATGGATTTGATGGATTAGGTTGGTTGATTTAGATGATAATCATAAGGAAATGAAGGAAGGAGATGATGGAGTAGAGAGAGAAAGGAGAGAAAAGGGAAAAGGTAGAGAGAGAAAGTAAAGATAGAAATATGATTAAGTGTAAATGACAATCAACAACCCCTCCTAACATGCTAGGAGGGGATATATATAGCCCACCCTACATGTGGGCTATATGGACTATACAATAATTAAATAGATCACGAGCCCATTACATAATTATCGTTGGAGCGACCGATCCTTCATAAATACGTAAAAACGTATTTCTAACAATCTCCCCCTAAGGGAGGTCGCTCCAAGAAACAAAGTTCTAAATAGTCTATAACTCGTGATCTATGCTAACTAAGATGTGACCGAGACTTTATTGGGAAAAACGTATTTCCAACAATCTCCCCCTAAGGGAGGTCACATCTTTTTACAAAATCTTAAACCTAGCATCTATGCTTGAGTCTTCGATCTTGTTCTTGTGAATATGCTTGATGTGATCTTTGACTTTAGTCTTGAGCATGTTTCCTTGCCTTGACCTTGTGCATTCTTCACTTGTGATATTTGCCTCTTTGTGACTTCATGTTCCACATACTTATACTTTTAAATTCTTGAAAGCTTCAGAGTTTGATACAGCGGAAGACTTGACCTTCAGGCTTTCTTGAATTTGTTGAAGTACTAGTTGTATGTAGTATAAGCATGTGGTGACGACTTCTTCTGGATTGTACACCGCAATGCCACCTTCTTGTTACGCTGCATAAAACAGTTAGCAACAAACAATATACACGGATGAAATGGCCTTGAACATTTCATTCTAATTCGGTAGCATTTTACCTCCGGTCGGTGAAGACCGTTGGACGATATTAAATATCGTACTTGTGGCAGGTAGTTTCAATAAAGAACCTCCTTGACCAGATTTCGCGGGTAAACCCGTTCTCTTTACTCGACCGTCCAAAGCTGACTGCGAATGTAAAGAGTGAATCATTTGGATAATATTATCCGCATGATTTGAAGCCGTCAATTCATGTTCCTGGAACAAGTGAAGTTCAATTAAGAACCGCACCATCGTTGCTTTCCAGTTGTCACTAGCTTGATTCATATAGAATCTTGCAAGTTACCTACCAAGTGCTGTTTGATGTTAACACTAGAAGGATTTCCATTCGTCACTGTAAATACTTAATAGTATTACTCTGAATGTTCTGGCAAGATCACTAAGATATTGCGTAGAGGCCTGGAACGTGTTTAAATTCATTTAAGAATTAAACCACTGTTGCTTTCCAGTTATCACAAGTTTGATTCATAAAGAATCGCACAAGTCACCTACCATGAGCTTTTTGATATTCGCTCAAGAAGGATTTCCATCTTCATTGTAAATACTTTCGTATTACTCGGATGTTCAGGCAAGATCATGAAGATTTTGCATAGGACTCTTAAGATCTTTCTTACTTTTCACAATGTGTGAAGAAGCAAGGAATAATGAAAGTGTGTCCTAATGAGATATTTGATGATCTCAAATGGCTCTAGACTCGATTGTGCATTTTGGATTTTTAGTGATCGGAGGCTGGAGAGGAGTGCCACCTTTTCAATACCAATTTATTCGGAGTGAATAAATCAATAGATAATGTGTTGATCTCCGTGTGATTAAAACAAATACCTTTTGAGAGATATTTGAGTTAGCTGGGAAGGGTTGTGCATTGCATCACTGGGTCCATGACGTCTTTCTTCAATATCGAGAATCATTAGCAAAAATGACCTCAATAGCATATGTATAGACCCGGTTTCTGCGTAAAGTTGTAAGGAGGGCTTCTTTCTTTACACCCTTTATCTTTACATTTCTTTTTCATTCTTCAACCCCTTCAATGCTTACCAATACGTCATCACTAGCACCTTGTTGTGATTGTTCCAGTGCTAACTTAAGTACTTGGTCGGCATTCAGCTACGTTCACAATCTTTCTCCATCTTTCCTAAGGACTACTATTTCTAGCTATGGAATGTCCTTGGGAAGATTCCTCCGGTTCTAGAGAAATCATTGGACTTTAACCTATCCTACCATCCTTATGTCACCACAATCTTCACCGTCGTGAATAGAGATGTTTTGGGTAAGTGTATGTCACCATGAAATCCAATTTTAATTGCAAATCCATTTTGCTCCCCCTTAACATATGCCACGATATCCGAAAACATTTTGCACATGTCGGGATGAGCTATCACTTTAAGTCAAACCATTTATGATTAATCATATCCCATATTAAATCACATTTTCTCCCCCATATTAAAAATATTAACCCAATCGATGTTTTTAATATCAATTGATTTAATAGCATTTTAAGAAAATTTGGGAAGAAAAATGCAAGTCCAATTATCTTCATGAATTACACAAGCTCCCCCTCAAATTAATGAGGGTGTGCTGAAACGTAAAATAAATACCTTTAAACACAAGTGTAAGGTATTTATCATGTGCAAAGATCATATATGATAATGAATTCACAAGATTAGCAATTTACGAGGTAGGACCTGAATGATGGAGAACATCATATGAGAGATTCACATGGTTCTTGTTCACGAATGTTGGTCACCTCGTCACGTCCCCGAGAAAATTAATTCCCGTTGTTGAGTCAAAGCTTTCCGGTGAAATGCTTGACTTGATTATGAAAAGCGGGTTGCTATCTGAAATAATAGCAAACCATTTTGAGCATGTTTTAAAATTTTGAACTTCTGCTCGAACTTTATTTACAACCCCGTGTCATTATTGAATGACATTTCTAGGTTCGTAAATATTATCGATTCCAGAAGACATGCTCTTTTTATCAAAACATTTTTGAATACACAATTTTGAAAGATTTAGAAAAACCTTTTGAAAAATTCTTGAAAAATTGTGTTCAAAGTTTTGAAAAAACCAATTACTTGAGCTTAAGATTTGGAATATCTTAGGAAGCTCAAGTCCGAGAAGTTGTAAACTTCTCGTTGTTAAGGATAAGTTTATCATCGGATAAACTTTCCTTTTATCTGAAGAACGAGTCCTAAGCTGACATTTACTTAGAAGTCGTGTTCATGAGCTTGAAAACTTTGACTGTTTTACCGGAAAGCTCATGACCGAGAAAGGTTAATTTCTCGTTACGAGGAAAAGTTCTCTTATTTAAAAGATACACTTTCCTTTCTGAGCTTCGAATGTTTTAATACAAGCTCATGACCGAGAAAGGTGAATTTCTCGTTAAGAGGATAAGTTATCATAAAAGATAATCTTTCCTTTATTTTAAGTTCGAGTTACAGTCTGACATTTAACTGTAAGTCATTGTGCATGAGCTTAAAAACCTTGAATGTTTTTAATTTTAGCTCATGCCCGAGAAAACTTAATTTCTCGTTGTTAGGATAAGTTTATCATCGGCGATAAACTTTCCTTTCTTTGATGAGCGAGTTATAGTCTGTGATATGACTATAAGTCCTTGTGCATGAGCTTAAAAACATGGAATGTTTTTAACATAAGCTCATGCCCGAGAAAAATGAATTTCTCGTTTTTAGGATAAGTCATCATCGGGATGAACTTTCCTGTCTTTGGAGATCGAGTTACAGTCTGTTATGTGACTGTAAGTCCTTGTGCATGAGCTTAAAAACGTGGAATGTCTTTAACATAAGCTCATGCCCGAGAAAAATGAATTTCTCGTTGTTAGGATAAGTCATCATCGGGATGAACTTTCCTGTCTTTGAAGATCGAGTTACAGTCTGTTATATGACTGTAAGTCCTTGTGTAAACTTTACCCATGAATCCCCTGAGATACTAGTTTCTCTGATATTTGCTTCTTCAGCAACCAAACTCTGAGAGTATCCTTAGTTGAACGGTATACAATGATTGGACCGCTTCGTTCTTTTGGAACATCAACTTTGGTACCTGCATTCTTATTAGGAGTTTGTATAATTTTGCATGGATTAGAGATATCTATTTTAGAAGCACGTGGGGGTTCACGGTTTTCTTTTCTTGTGTTAGAGGTGGCCTGAGGGGATGATTCACTTGTCTTAGTCGGCAAACGTTTCCTTTTATAGAAAATCTTAAGTTCAGGCTTAAGTGATGTATCATCCTTTGCAATTTCCTCCCTAGTAGTCTTCGTAGAATCAGAGATAATCCTAGTTAAAGGGCAATCGTTTCCTACAAGAGTGAAAGTTCTACCAGTGGGGCGCCACATCTTACCAAAGGGTTTGATTTTAGCTACCCACTGGGATTTAAGTCTAGCACGGGAGTTCACCTCATTAAGCAATTTCTTGATACAGGAGTCATGATTTGTCGTAAAGACACATTTTCTACATGTTTTACAAGTAGCATATTTAATGTCCGAGTAATTCCTAGATGATTGATCGATGCTCCTAGGAGACGTCATGCTACGGTTAGCAGTGTTGGGTAATCTAGAAGGCATCTGACTAGGTTGGACATTGCTATCTCTTACATGTGTCTTTTGCTTAGCTTCCCTTTGACCAAAATCCTGGCGCACATCAGTTGAAATAGTTCTAGACGTGTTCATTGAGCTATTCTTAGAGAAACTAGAGGCAATCATGTGATTAGGTCTTGCTAAAACTGATTTAGTCACATTAGGCCTAGTTGGTGGAGTGACTGTTCTAGAAATATGTCCCAAATCAACTTGGGAGGCAAACCGCGGTCTCGAGGATTGTAGTCGCTCGGATCTAAATGCAGTAGGTTGTCTGACAATCGGTTGTCTGACGAACTGATTTGTAGGCGGTTTCCCCAAGATTGATGGTTTTTCAAGCTTAGTGTCCACACTAGGTCCTCTATTTTTCCTTAACTCGTTTTTCAACCCAGCTATAGCAAATACCTTTTCCTGAACTTTGGCTTTTAACGTTTCATTTTCTTTGAGCAAGTTATCTTGGGATGCCAATTTAGATTCAAGCAGTTGAATTTGTTTCAAAAAATTATCCTTTTCAGCTTTAGAATCTAGAACAGTTTGATCCAATTTTCTTTCAAGAACAACATTTGACTTTTCAAGTTTTTCAAAGTATTTTTCAAATTTGTCCGTTTTCTTAGAAAATTCAAGTTTGGCATCCTCAAGATCTTTTGATTGCCCAGCTACGATCGTTTCGAGCTCTTTAATCTTGGAATCAGAAGCAGTCAATGAAGCAGTTATAGGATAATTATCATGATGTTTAGCATTCTGAACAATCTCTCCCCCATTATGACTTACATCGGATGAATCAGAAGTGGTATTGCTATCACTCGTTTCCATCCCATGTTTGTCATAATTAGGTTCAGAATCCTCAATATGCGGCATATCATCAGCATATACATCATAAACCACATCACATTGTACCATGTTTGCAGGCTCTGCGTCATAAATGGGTAAGGTGTCATCAAGAGAAATCTCGTGAACATTCCCTGACGTGCCACTGGCATCATGTTGTCCTCCTGATTCTGTGCTCGTGCCATCGTTAGGCTCCAAGTTGTCAACCGTATGACCATTCTCCTCTTGCATCTGCGACATTGATTCTTGCACTCCATTATCATACGTTTGCTGAAGTTGTGATTGTTGATAAATCGAAGACGAGACCGATGTCATGAGTTTCAATATTGTATCACGGAAAACACGAAGCTCGGTATGTGTATCTCGAAGAAATGATTGGCAAATCACAGAACTTTCAGGCTTAATGATATTGAATTGGAGGAAAGGCGTGAGTTGTGTCACAAGATCCTTATAGGCAAGTGCCGATGCAGAATGATTAAAGTTTCCATGGTTGAGTTGCTCGGCGAGTTGGGTCAAAGTGGTAAAAATTGAGTCGATGAATATATGACGATCTTGTCCAAAAATTGTCACAAATTCGCTCCCTCCTTGAATCCCCGAAAGAGTGACAAGATGAGACTGGAGCATTTGAAATGAATTTATACCACTTTCTCGAGCTTTGTGATGCAAGTCTCCCTCTTGAAGTGTCGAATTGAACGAATCCATTTAAAATCGAGGAAAGATAAAGAAAAATGATGTGGATGTTGGTGTTGTCGGGTTTTTACACTTCAATTCGGCTCAAAAGATGTTGACGGCTCAAACGATTATGAATTAAACCCGATCAAAAAAATCCGTATTTGCTAAGTATAAATCCCGTCACTTTCACTTGTCAGTTTTGGCTTTACAACCGGCCACAATAACTTTTAATCCGGCAAATGTTTTTCCACTTTAATTCTATCAAAATATTAATAAACAAAATTTTCTTAACTAAAAAATCTGATATTCTTTTTTTTTTTTTTATAAAAAATACCCGCCTCAACACATTTGCTAAAAACCAATAAACAAAAATTTACTAAACCAAAAAGAAAACAAAAGTGACAAAAAACTTTAAAATAAAAAAGTAACTTGACTTAAAAAAAACGTATAAAAACTATAAACGTTTATAACTAAATTAACTTCTAAATGTTGTAAATTAACTATTAATGTTTATAACTAAAAACGTGGCTTTGGTAACCAAATACGTGGCTAAAAATAAGTGAATCCGTGTATCCCCTTGTTTCCTCCGCCCATTAAAAAATCTTTGTTGACTTCCAAAATAAATAAAACCTACTCTCAAAAGCCTTGTTTACTCCGCCTAGTTTAAATCTTTACCTAAATCCTCTCTCTTCCTCACACAGATAACCAAAAACGCAGCCTCAAATAACCTCAATCAAAACTCCACCCAATCTTTTCATCCACACCTAAATAACCTCAATCAGATCTCCTTCTAATCTTAATACACTCAGTAACCAAACTAAACTCTCCAATCTCTTGATCAAACGAATCCCGTAACACAATGTTTTTATGGCTTCAAGATCAATTAAAAATTGGTCTCGGGTAAGGTTTTCTAATTTAAGTTTTTGTTGAGTCTCTTTCTTCTTCTGTAGCGTCTTTCTGTTGTGATGAGGTTGTTGTGTGAGTCTGGTATGGGTGTGTTGTAAGCGAGGGTGAGGGTGTTTGGAGTCGTGAGGGGAGGGTGTTGTGAGAATGGATATGAGTCGAGAGGTGAGAAGGTTCTGTTAAAAAATGTGAGGGTGTTAAGATTGATTCGAGGGTCTGGTTAGGGGGAGTGAAAAATGTGTCGAGGGTGTGTGTCTTGTTGGTCTTGTGGGTTGGTGTGAGACGAGAGGTTGATAGTTGGGTCTAGGTTGATTTGTGTTAGGGTTGAGTGTGATTCTTGTTTGATGGTGTGGGTAGTCGAGAGAGGGTGGGTGGGTAAATTGTGTGAGTCGAAGTCGAAGTTTTGGGGATGCGAGTCTTTTGGTGTTTTTGACGGGTGTTTTTGACGGGTGTTTTTGACGGGTGTGTTTTTTACGGGTGGGTTGTATTGGGAATGAGAGTGGAGTCTGTGTGAGTGTGTCGAGAGAATATGGGTCGAGAGGGTGTCGGTTTGTCGAGAGCGAGGTTTGTCGAGAGCGAGGAGTGTGTGTCTGTCTGGTTCAGGGTTGTGGGTGAGTCGAGAGATGTGTCGAGGATTGTAAGGGTGTGTCAAGGGTCTAGATGGTTTAGGGGGAGTGAGTGTGTCAGTCGAGTCTTCTTGTTTGATTCGAGTCTTAGGTGTTTGGTCTGTTTTGAGGGAATGAGTCTATTTAAAAGACGATGATTTGCCCGTTGAGTTTGAATAGGATGCTTCGTTCGGAAGATTTCCGAATCGGAACTTTTTCAAAAATTGATTCGGAAGTTTTTCAAAAATATTGATTCGGAAGTTTTTTCTTCATCCGGAACTTCTTGTCTTCACCCGGAACTTTTACTTCACCCGGAAGTTTCGTTCACCCGGAACATTTTTTTGTTCATCCGGAACTTTTTTCGTCCGGATGTTTTGTTCACCCGGAACTTGGAGTTTGATTCGGAACTTTTAGAATGACAGATTTGTTGGGACAAATTTTGGACAGAAATGATAGTTGACCAAAAATTAAGAAAAAAATCCAAAAATTATAACTGAAAACTGATAATGATAACTTGACCAAAAATGACGGATAAACGAAAAAAAAAAGATAATAGATATCTGATAAACGACGCAACTGATTAAAAAAATTTAAATAAAAAACTGATTAAAAAAAATAAAAAAATAAAAAGGATAAAAATTGATAAAAAATTTAGAAAACTAATAATAGAAAAAATTAAAGTGGAAACTGATTAAAAAAATAAAAAAAAAGGATAAAATTGATAAAAAAAATTTGAAATTGATAAACTTGATAGATTAAAAAACAAGAAGAAATACAAACTTTTTATAGAAATTGATGATTAAATTTGTGATTAAAAACAATAAAAAAATACAAACTTTTTATAATCTAAAACATAAAAACACAAACTTTTTATATGAAAAATACAAACTTTTTAATGTAAAAGCATGATAAAATCAAAAAACCCACCAAAATCAAAAAGAAATAAAACAAGAATAAACCAAACTAACCATGGCTCTGATACCAATTGAAGGTCTACGAGATTATTGGCCTATTCTATATCATGGATTTGATGGATTAGGTTGGTTGATTTAGATGATAATCATAAGGAAATGAAGGAAGGAGATGATGGAGTAGAGAGAGAAAGGAGAGAAAAGGGGAAAGGTAGAGAGAGAAAGTAAAGATAGAAATATGATTAAGTGTAAATGACAATCAACAACCCCTCCTAACATGCTAGGAGGGGATATATATAGCCCACCCTACATGTGGGCTATATGGACTATACAATAATTAAATAGATCACGAGTCCATTACATAATTATCGTTGGAGCGACCGATCCTTCATAAATACGTAAAAACGTATTTCTAACAATCTCCCCCTAAGGGAGGTCGCTCCAAGAAACAAAGTTCTAAATAGTCTATAACTCGTGATCTATGCTAACTAAGATGTGACCGAGACTTTATTGGGAAAAACGTATTTCCAACAATACCAAACTTATAATTGACTCTATCATCTCTCGTTCTCCACAGTTTAAAATCTCAAGGAATGAGACTCGTGGATGCTTAGCCTATTAAATCAAAGTTTTGGGTTTTTGAGTCGTCTATAGGATCTTGCAAATTCTTAGTCTTTTTTAAGTTTAGAAATCGCACTTTAAAGTTCCCTTGATAGACAACTCTCTAGGATCAATTATAGGAACTTGCAAAAAGTTCTTGTTCTTAACCCGTGAGAGTTAAGACTTTCGCGTTTAATAGCTCCCTATATAAAAGCCTAGCAAAACTTGACTTAAACACGTTAAGGATACTAGCTAGAGTAAACTTAGATAAGTAAACTCGGGTTGAGTCAAAAGATTGACAACGTTAGAAAATTAAAACCACTTTATTAAAATTTATTCTAACAAAGAGAGAAAATAACTATACAAAGGTAAAACTACTAGGCCAAAATAGATCAAAAATTTTGAAAAATGTCAAAAAATTGATTTTCCGGTTAAAATGAGGACAAATACAAGGAAAAGGCCACTTAACTTCGATAGAAGTCCCCCCTACACTTGATATAAACATTGTCCTCAATGTTTAAGCATGTGGGAGTAAACTCCCCTACACTTAGGATATTGTGCACTTTGTTTATATCTCGCTAAGACAACTAAAGAGATTCCTATTTTAATATTGAGAAATATAAAATAGTGAATAGAAAAGAGTTTAGGATAGAACCGGGAAGACAGGAACACGGAATCACGGGTCGTCAAAAGTCATCAAGAGTGTGTCTTTGAAGCTCTAATCCCTGCACATGATAAGAAAGAAAACAAGAAACACCAACGGGGCTCCCCCTACACTTATGTTGAAAACAGGTAAAGATAGATAGATAATTGGGTTGCCTCCCAAAAAGCACTTGTTTATATTAACCGAGTCACGGGCCTAACTCGTCCCCGAATTAAATGGTCCATGTGGAAGCCTCGAATTTAATACCGGGATCAAAGACCTTGTCCTCGTTCCCGGAGGACATCAAAGAAGGAGAGGCGGGGGGATAAGTCTTGAATGGGAGAAAGGTTCTTTCAACATAGAAAAAGTATGTGAAATCAAGATCCACGGGAGGTGGGGTGGGTAAAGTAAGCATATTGTCATCCCCCAAAGACAATGGATGCTGAGCACTCGGCAAAGCCGTAATATTATCAATCATGACATATTGAATGTCACCTCCCAGGTCAAAGCACTCATCCTCCATAATAGTGGCTAAAAGGGAGGATGAAAGGTGCTCGGGAGGGGGACTTGGGACAATACCTTCCTGCAGCAAATTATCAAAAATAATATCCCCCTCCGTGTCATCATCATCAATACCTGGAGGGATGGAGTGAATATCGATTTCTTCCAGCAATGGTTCATTATCTTCAACGGGAGGAATAGATGGAGGTAAAGACTCGGAAAGAGGAGGAGAAGTCAACTCTTCGATTTGAGCAATAAGAAGATGCACTTTCTGTAATCTATCGCGAAGAAGCACGTCTTCCACCTCATCCACAAGATCAAGTTCATCGGTGAACTTCTCGTAAGCCGGAGAGAATAAATCGTCATCTCCCGGTGGAGATTGAGAAATTTCAAAAGTGAAATTCTCATAGCATGGATAAAAATCGTCATCACTAGGATCGACCGCTTGCGTAAGAGCAACGTCGTCCTCAAGCTCCATAGTTGGTAAGTCAAAAACCTCATCATCCAATAATTTCTCGAGACCAACATCACTAAGCTCATTCAACGAATCAAGATCCTTAGACACAGTAGGAATATCGAGGGTAGGAGCAGCAACTTCAGTAGATGGGTCGAGAACGTAGACATCATCGTCGTCATCATCATCATAAAAGACGGGACCATTCCAATTAGGAGTGACATAGTCGGCTAACTCTTCCTTGATAACCTCCACATCTTTAAGAAGCTCATGAAGCAATTTTTGTTGTTCATCTCCCCGAGTATGTTCAATTAAACCAATTCTATCCCACGCTGTAACTAAACATTTTGGTGTAGAAAAGAAGGGAAAACGACCAAATTGGCTCAAAAAGGTGATGGTGGTTTTCAAGGTTTCGTCCACATCAAGCAAAGGTTGCCTTTCCTGATGCAAGTCAGCTCGGATTTGAGCTAAACTTTCTAGAACATGGTTCAAAGAAGTGAGTTGTTGGTCAAGGCTAATTTGCTGAGAGGATTGATGATTGAGGGTGTGATGTGGGGGCTCAAAGTTATACACACTGGGATGATAGCACGGAACTTTCTCAAAGACTTGCGACGGATCACAAGAAGAAGCATCGTGAGGGCTCCCACAAATATAGCACCACGGGTATGGAGAGAAACTGGGTGCGTCATGTGGATAGCTATTACCATTTTCATAATTGTAACCTGGTTCTTGCCCGTGATCATACGGGTATCGAACCAGGCACGAAACATGCCAATGAGAATCGCTTCCACAATAGATGCACGGGGGAACAGGAGGTGGATTCAAAAAGGACAAATTAGTCGAGTTGCACCATGGACAAAATCCGAATTGTGTGTTGTCGATATCGTTTCCGCACCGCTCACATGTACACCATTTGACATGAGTCGTTCCCGTATAATCGTCTCCCACACCCGACGCAATGGACAAAAGAAGCCATAAAGAAAAATAGATAAGCAAGAAGAATATTTTTGGTGCAAAACTTTGAAAAAGAAATGCTTTTTATGATTTTTCAAATGTTTTTGGATTTTTGAAAATTTTGGACACGAAAAATAACGTTCACGAGTGAACGGTTCCCAAAAGCCAACGCGTCTCTCGCAAAAAACCGTTAATCTTTACGAAAAGAGCCGGCAGCGGCGCCATTTTATACATGGTTTTTACACCAAGTATGAAAGTTCGTATCGTCCTATCTCTTCGAATTGATTTACGGTTCAATGTGCGACTTAGTTGTTCTTGGTGGGAAAGAAATAGAATGGTTGTCGTTGTAAACTAATTAAAAGTTAAGACTTGAAACAAATAGAAAAAAAGTAAAGACGGTAAAAAGAAATACTGAAAGATAAAAACTTGACGAGAAATTAAAAGGGAAATAAAGTAAATGACGCAAACTAAAACTTAAACTAAAAGGGAAGGCAACTAAAAGTGCAAGTAAGGAAAAAGGCGGGAAAAGTAAAGCTTAAAACTAAAAATTGGAAAACACTCATTCGGAATAAAAAAGTTCAACCGGAGTATGTCACTTATCCGGAATAAACTATTTGATTCGGAATAAGGCTTTGATCCAGAATAAAAAGAAGGAAAGAGTGATTCGGAATAAAAAGAAGGAGCTTGATCCGGAATAAATTGTTATTCCGAATGGAAAAGTTGATCCGGAATAAATTGCTATTCCGAATGGAAAGATTGATCCGGAATATATGATATTTTGAACGAAAGAACTTGATCCAGAATATTTGATATTCCGAACCAAAGAGCTTGATCCGGAATATTTGATATTCCGAACCAAAGAGCTTGATCCGGAATATTATTCCGAATGAAAGACTTTTATCCGGAATGTCAGATACTCCGAATAAACAACTTCTATCCGGAATATAATCAAAGGTGCTTGGTCCGGAATGAATGAAGGATTTCCTTCATTCGGAATCTGGAAAACAGTAGGATGAACACGAAGAACAGGGGTTGAAGAAAAGGCACGAATTTAATCAAATCTAACTAAAACAAACCAAAAGATTAAACCAAAACAACCAATAAACATCCACTAACAATAATCAATCAAACCAAATCAATAAAACTAACAAATTTGATCAAATCAATCAAAACCCACTTGATTGAAAACCATGACACTCAAGAACATGAACACAAAGATTAAACACAAATAAGAAAGGTAGATGAGAGATTAAACAAGAAAAGTAAAGATTCAATAAAACTTACTTGGAATTAAAAGGAATTAAAAGGTGCGCTACAAGGAAAATTAAAGTGAAAGAAATTAAATTGTGCAAGGTATGAAAATGGTGGAAGAGGTGGGTTGTCAATCCACCCAACAACACAAATGGAATGAAAATGAAAACTATATATAGGGAGATTAGGGAGGTGCTTAGGAAGCTTCCTCCCTTCTTTCTTCTTTCTTTTATTACGTCATTAAGTCCTTAATCTTCTTAATCTTTTGACTTTAATGACTTTGTCTCGGGATTTCTTCAAACTCGTCTTGTAATTCTTCAATAAATTAGACTTGAGTTCTTCGGCTTTTAGTAAACTTCCATCTTTTGACTTTTTCTTCGATAAATCTTCAGAATTGGTCTTGGACTTCCGTTCTTTTTGCACTCTTGATTTCTTGACTTCGTCTTTCGTCTTTTTCTTCGATAAAAGCCCGTGAATGCCCGAGTTTTCTCCACTTTTCACCTTTTCGTCCTAAATCACATAAAAACACAAACACGCATAATTCTAACATAAATGACATAAAATAGACGTTTTGGCTTGGTTATTATTGTAATTAAGTGGTAAAAAAGGATGGGTGTTTACACACTTATCACTAATCCCTAGAGAAACATTTACATATCTAAGTGATGACCAAGCATATCCAACAGGAGGCAATACATCTGAAACAGACATGTTATACCCACCAGAGTTTTTAAATACGTTGCAATTCCATGGGTTTCCACCTCATGAGTTACAATTAAAGGTAGGGTGTCCTATCATGTTGCTTAGGGACATAAACTTGGCAGGCGGCCTATGCAACGGTACACGGATGATTATCAAGTCCCTGGGGTCCAAGTTAATCTAGTCTCAAATTATAACCGGGACACGGGTTGGAGAAAAAGTATATATACATAGAATCCCCTTGGCACACCACGATCCTAACATGTCTTTCACATTTAAACGGAAACAGTTTCCAGTTAAGTTATTTACGCTATGACTATAAATAAAAACCAAGGTCAGTCGCTATCTAAAATAGGTGTGTACCTGCTCGAGCCCGTGTTTAGCCATGGGCAGCTGTATGTTGATCTCTCGAGAGCCACTTCACCGAATGGACTGAAAATTCTTATTCAGAATGTTGACACCAAACCTCACAACTGCACTAAAAACATTGTGTACAAAGATTCCTCAAACAGATATAAACAACACGATTATAGCAAACCACAAATAACATGGACTTCAGCCATATGTTGCTATACTTGCTATGCTACTTGCTAACATGCTTTGTTTATGCTTGCTATCCTATGTGCGTGTAAAAATAATTGTTGTAACCCACATGCGCTTTCCTATATTGTCTGCTAAATACTTATGTTTTTACCAATAGATGAAAAAATATATGAAATTAACCTTAGAATCAGAAACATGGTACCATTTCTTTTTTTTATTGCCTACTTCTCTCAGGTTATTCTTTTTATATAACTCCTTACGAACCATAGTTTGACAAAAAAATATAGCTGATCAGTTATCGTGCAAGTTGTCTCACGTGTTATCTTCTTTAAATGCAGTTAGGTATTCCGTATGGCTGGTACAAGCAGCATCGCGTTAGTCGTCACCCCAGCACCTATTTCAGAACTCGCTCCTAGAAAAAGAGGATGTGTTCTCGAAGCAAAAGTTTATCGGAAACGGATGGCCAGAAGCATCCCAACCGAAAACAACCCGGCTCTGAAAGATCTTAATTTCTGTTGCATGTTCATTGACAAACAGGTAACTTTTTCGTGCCTCAAGTGTCTAAAAAACAATGAACTATGAAATTGTTGACCGCCTTACATTTTCGTCATCTACGTGCAGGGGGCACAATAAATGCAATTATGGATGCCTCGAATGCCACGTACTTTGATTCGTTGCTCACTTATGAGAAAGTTTATCGCATCAACGGGTTTTTCTGTGAAAAACAAATCCGTACCAGCAAACGCTTCGAAGGGAAACCACTCAGCGGTTTGGAAAAATCACAAAATTTGAACATCTCGAAGGCCATGATTAGACTTACCCAGTACATTACTTTGACTTTTTTCCATACAACCAACTCAATACAAGGTTGCCAATCAAACGTGAACGAACCAACCCACCTTTGGCATGTACCAATACCACCTCTCCTTTCTACATTCTTATTAGAAGTTGATAACATATTTTCGTTTAATGGTCCAAGATTACTTAGGTTGCATCCGTTCAATCGGGGATCTGCCTACACACGGCAAAATTCGCCGTATGCTTGACATAGAGAACATAGAGTAAGGGCCAGCTGTATTTTTTTGTGTTACATACTGTCATTTGTTCGTGCTTACAACCAATTAACTTTTCATTGTTTCCCTTGGCAACCCGAACAGTGGGATCGTTATTGAGTTAACTCTATGGGATACACTTGCCATACAGTTTGACAAAGAAACGTACGATAAGCTCGAGCCCCCTGTCATGCTTGCAATTACATCATGTCGGCTTGGCACTTACAAAGGTTCGTTACAACATAAATCACGATCCTAACAAAACTAATACCACATACATTAACAAACATTTTACTGCTACAGGCACACTTGAAATCTCATCCTCACCTGCTACATTCTATTACATCAATCCTAGAACACCCAAGGTTGACGAGTCCCCCGCCACAAACGTATCTCTAAACACCTACCATTAACACCTAGTGACACCCATTATTAATTTGTAACAATCGCAGATCTAACAGCTGTTACAAACATAGGTTATGGAGCGTTTCAAAACAACACCAATGCTACAAGTTGCCAAATACCACTTCAAGGATTCTGCTACTAATAAGTGTGAAAACACTTATCCTTTTACCACTTAATTATAATAAAACCGAGACCAAAACGTGTAATTTATGTCGTAAAAGTCGGAATTATGCGTGGTTTATGTTTTTATTGTGTTTTAGGACCAAAAGATGAAAAAGGAAGAAAACACGGGCTTTCACGGGCTTTCACGGGCTTTTATCGAAGAAAAAGACAAAAGACGAAGTCAAAAGATCAAAAGTGCAAAAAGAATAGAAGTCAAAGGCTTGTTCTGAAGATTTATCGAAGAAAAAGACTAAAGACGGAGGTTTAACGAAGTCGAAGAACCAAGTCTAATAAATGAAGTAAATTAGAAGACGAGTTCATTTTATATCGACAAATCCCGAGACAACGTCGAGAAAGTCGAAGAAATTAAAAGATGAGAAGACAAAGTGAAAGAAGAAAGCAACAACACCTACCTTCCTTCCTCCTATAAATACCCTCCTAATCTTTCATTAGGAGGTGTTAGTTAGTTAGTTTTTCATTATTAGATAGATTAGAGTAGGAGTAGGAGTAGGTGTAATTAATTTCTCTCTCTAGATATATTTCATGTTCTTAAGCTTTCATCTTTAATCTTGTAATCTTAAATCTTTAATCTTCATTTTAGTTTCAAGATTTTTATAATCATTCTCATTCTACCTTTCTTGTTTTTGAATCTGTTGTTTTGGTTTGATTAATCATATAGTTTGTTTAATCTTTATGATTATTTCCTTATTGATGTGCTTATTCCATTGTTTATTGTTTTTCATGTGTTTTATGTTTTAGCTTATTGTTCTTATAGCTTATTGTGTGTTTGTCTTATTTTTAATTAAGTATATTTTATAGATTTATCTTTTAAAAATTCATTTTTAATATTTTGATTATTTAGAGTTTTTAAAGTTTTTAAATTGTGGCTTATTAGCTTTTTCCTAAAATTAGTTTGGTTTGATCTTTGGTTAAGTACTCCTTTGATTTTAGCTTATTAGGGTTTTGCTTATTTTATGTTATCCGGGTTTTATAAACCCTTATTCCGAATAGTGTGTACTTATTTTTCTCGAATTACATTGCATTTCATAGTTATTCCGGATTAGATCCAAAACTAGCATATTCCGAATTACTTCAATTTTAGATATTCCGGATTACTAGCAACTTCATTTTTCCGGATTATGTGCAAGATGAATTCCGGATTACTATCCGGGTTAGTATTCCGGATTGTGTAATGTTGAGGATTTCGAATAAGGATCAATGCACACATTCTGGATGGTGTGTAAACTCACATTCTGGATTGTGTTGAGATCTTAGATTCCGGATTAGCAAAACTAACACATTCCGGATTGCTTTAAATGTTAGTATTCCAGATTAGGGTTAAATGTTTATTCCGGATTGTGTAGAATTTATTCTGACTTATGTTTATTTTTAGTTTCCCGAATTAGTTTTTGAATTTACATTTTTCCCGCCAATTTTCTTAAGTTTCATTTAAAATTGTTTTGACTTAGTTTAATTTTTAAATTAATTTTCATAAAGTTTATATCTTTTGTCATTTATTTTTAAAGTTTTAATTTCTAGTTTAAAATATTTAAAGTTTTCAACTTTATTTTAAAATAGATAATCACCTTTCTTTCTTTTTACCAAGAACAACTGAGTCACACTTAAAACCGGGTCAATTCGATTAGACTATTCAAAGAACCAAAATCTTTATATTAAAATGGCGCCGCTGCCGGCTCTTTTCTTGAAGATTAACGGTTTTTTTGTGAGAGACGCGTTGGATTTTGGGATCCGTTCACTTTTGAACGTTATTTTTCTTGTCAAATTTTCAAAAATTTTCAAAAATCCATAAAAATCATAAATTTCAAAAATCCTAAAACATTTAAAAAATCTTAAAAAGCATTTCTTTTTCAAAAAAAAGTTTTGCACCAAAAATATTCCTCTTACTTCTCTATTGTGTTTAATGGACTCGTTTGTTGATTGTGTAGGTTGTGGAAGACCATCTTCTGGTAGTCAATTGTGTCAATGGTGTTCATGCGAACGGTGTGGAATGGATATCCCTAATTACGAATTTGGACATTGTTCATTTTGCAATTCGATCAATTCATACTTCACCTCTACTAACACTATCTCAACCTCTTCAACCAATAACGATCCTTATCCGCAATATGCACCGGGTTTTTCTCAATACCCGTGTTGCAACAATTGTGGGGGCCCTCACGATACTTCTTATTGTCAACCGATGAATTATTATGAACCAACTCCGTGCTATAATTCCGGTTTTCATAATTTTGAGCCCCCACAATACACCCTCGATCATCAATCTTCTTTGCATCCGAATGACGTAACACAAGCACTTCTTTTGAAACTTCATGACAGTCTAATTCGACAAAAAGAAACATGTGAGGAGGAACAGTGACAGCGACAAGAGCAAGTATCTAATCTTAGTGATTATACTCCTCCTCTTGTGCGTCCCTTTTATTATGATGATGACGAGAAGAGTACTATTTCTTTCCGAGATCTTATTGCTCAACATCCTTCGTCTAGTGCAATCATACTTCCTTCTCTTGTCTTGTCGGCTATGGAGCCCGATAATTCACCCATCATAGGAGCTGAGGATATCATCACAAATCCTACAAAGGAATCATACAAAGTCATAAAGTCTAGTGTCGATAACCTTGTCGC
This sequence comes from Glebionis coronaria, assembly GCA_025667525.1. Taxonomy (NCBI): domain Eukaryota; kingdom Viridiplantae; phylum Streptophyta; class Magnoliopsida; order Asterales; family Asteraceae; genus Glebionis; species Glebionis coronaria. The sequence goes on along the minus strand of CM046881.1, from coordinate 480,106,213 downwards.
GATCCCAAGTGAATCTGAGGTGACATCCGACAATGACGATGAGTGTGATGTGCTTTCTTGTGATGATGTCCATTCCACCGACACTTTGGGAGATGATTATTTGGCTTTCTCTAATCCTCTTTTTGATCAAGATGATGATTTTACTTCTAGTGATGACGAGTCACTATCCGATGAAGACGTTCTAAAGGAAAATTTCAAGATTTATTTGAACCCTTTATTTGATTTTGATGACGTCTACATCTCTAGTGAGGTGAGTCCTCTTTTTGAAGAGGGGATTGAGGACATTGATAGCCCTGACTCTCTTGCTATTGATGAGCATACTTTGTTAGCCATGACACCTCCTATCGCGGAGGTGGAGAGATTTGACTCTACTAGAAAGGTGACGCGGGAGGAAGGTAATTGTTCTTATACTTCTCATACTATGTTGCCACCTCATCCTACTGCGTGCACGCCCAATCGGGTGATGTATCGGTTTTACTCTCCCCATTTCACACCGGGAAATGTGGATGAGTGCTTTGACCCGGGAGGTGAAACTGACCATTCTATTATTGACACCTTTACGGCTTTGCCGCTTAGTGACCATCAACTGTCTTGTGGGGATAACAATTCACTTCCTTTACCCACCCCACCTCCCGTGGATCACGATTTCACGTACTTTTCGTATGTTGAGAAGACTTTTCTACCCTTCAAGACTTATCCTCCTGCCTCTCATTTATTATGTCCTCCGAGACAGAGGACAAGATTTTTGATCCCGGTATTACATTAGAGGCTTTCCCATGGACCATTTAATTCGGGGTCAAGTCAGGCTCGTGACTCGGTTAACAAAAACACGCGCTTCTCGGGAGGTAACCCGATTATCTATCCTTTTTATCCATTTTAATAATAAGTGTAGGGAAAAGCCCCGTAGGTGTTTGTTGTTTTCTTTCTTATGATGTACAGGGATTCGAGCTTTCAAATTTCCACTTTTGATGACTTTTGACGACCTGTGATTCCGTGTACCCATCTTCCCGGTTCTATCCTAAACTCTTTTGATTCACTATTTTATATTCTTCAATATTAAAATAGTAATCACTTTAGTTGTCTCTTCCTTAGCAAGATTTGAACAAAGTGCACAATATCTTAATTGTAGGGGAGTGATGAGACTGCTTTTATACATAGTCTCATCGTCCAAATCGGGCTTAAAATGCATAAAATATCATTAAAACTGCCAAATATATGCTCGTGTTTGTTACTTGTGCATTTTAAGTACGGATATTGAGGAAATGGCAAAAGATCACAAGAATCATTCAAAAACGAACACGAGAAACGAAGCCGCACAATGAACCGGACCCAAATCTGGAATTTCCAAAATGGACCTTGAAGAATTGAAGATTGACAACATTGGTCCCTCATTTTTGAAGACTTGGCAATTTATACCCTTGCAAAACTCATAAAATGCATTGAGGTCCCTAAATTATCAAGATATTACAAGTTTAGTCCTTGAAGAATGAAGAAAGTACAAAAGAAGCCCTTGGAAAAAGTTTATAAAAAGATTGTGCCAAAAATGACAAATTAGCAAAGTTATTACAAAGGGAATGGAAGATGTTGCTGATTTTATACAAAGTGAAAGAAGAAAGGAACCTTAGGGGCCAAACATGCCAAGACAACCAAACTTCATCCACCACCCAGCTCCTGACACGTCACCATACCCACCCATTTACCCATTATCCATACCCTACCCAGTCCAAACCCGTAACCAACCCAACCCAGGTTTATTAAATAAACCTGGTCAAAACCCACCAGTCAACCCCCACTTTTTCCCCCCTTAACACATATTTAAATTAATCTTTCCCCTTTTAAGATTAAACCCCACCCTGTTTAACATTCTAATCCCATGAACCCTAAATCCTAATCACGCCCAAATCAAAGGGTTTTTATTTACCCTTTTCTAGATCATTAATTAACACCCTCCTAAACCCATCCCAGCTCACAAAACATTGTCATGTGACTCCTATGGCCCACCCCGTACCTCCCCTGCACCCATCACTTTCCCCCAAACCCAATACCAGACACATCCAACGTCTAGATGGCTCTCCTTGGTCCCCAAGTTCAAAATAGACGTCCAAGATCAAAGTTGCAAGCTGGCACATCACCATCATTCACGTGAAGCCTCAAGACCAGGAATCAAGACTTTTTGACCAAGGGCATTGTAGGAAATTCTAGCATTAGGGTTTATTTTTCTAGACTCTTCTTTTAGTTGTATAAATAGGGACGACATGTGTTCCTATTTCTTTGTTCCAGATTTTTTTTCAAGTTGATGTAATTCCTTTTTAAATTAATTAAAAGTTTGGTATTTTCTTGAGTTGAAATTGTAATTCCTTTTTACTTGTTTTAAAAGTTGGTAGTGACTTGTGATAAAAAATCTGAGTTCCATTTAAACATTTTGCAAAACATTTTATGTTTTTAATTTTCAGAAAAGGTTTCTGAAATTGGAAAATTTTTGGTGAAAAGTTGGTTCAAGGTTTGAATTTCCTGGATTGAAAGTATTTGGTTGAAGTGTTTTTGAAAGGAAAAACATTTGAGAAAAGATTGTGAGAAAGGTTTTAAAAAGTAAAAAAATCAGATATTGTATATTTGCTTGTTTCATTTTGATTGTTGCAGGTTTTCATTGCTTGCTTGTTAATCAAGGCTCAGCATAGGCCCGGGCCTATTTGGAGGTGGTTAAGCAACCACTGAGGGACCTGGATGTAGGTCCCTCTTGGTAAAAAAATCTTTTCCCATTTTCATTTTTCAGTTATTTGGTGTTTATGTGATTATTGCATGAAAGTTGTTTAGGTGTGTTTAAATGGTTTGATTTGAGAGTATTTGATGTTGTATGCATGTTATAAGTAGTTTAAATCAGTTTGGATAAGTTTTGTATTGATTTGGTTTGAAAATTTCAAATTTAGAAATTTTAAGGGGTGTTTGGATTAGGGATTTAGTAGGGTTAAATGTTATGAAACTTGCTTGAAATCCTGTTTAATTCATTCACTAAGTAGTATTTAGGTTGTATGCTTGCTTAGTTTTCATTTTGGGAGTTGGAAATCAGATTTGGATGCTTATTTTTTTGATAATACTAGTTAAAATCAGTAACTGCCATTTGTGCCTGTTTTTGTGCAAATTTTGCCATGAACTTTTGATCACAGCTAGAATCTAGGTTGTTTGAGGATTGTGAATTGATTGTATGTGATTTGGTTGATTGTTATGCAATTTATTAGCCATTGAAAATCATTTTAGTGCCAAGTGCATCAGTCAAATCATATCAGACCTGCTCATAGCTTATTCAGCAACTTTTTGTGATCATTGTGCTTGATTTGTGAGTACTTGCTTGTTTTTTTGTTGTTCTTGACTTCCCACAACCCAACTGGTTGTGGGAGTGCCCCTATTGTCCAACAAAACACCACAAAAATCATAAATCAAGCCCTCTTGATTCTATCTACACAAGTGAAGAAACTGTTTCCTTGTGTTCATCAGAAAGTTGTATCTGAGCACGTTTTTGGTCCAATCTTGTTTTAATCTTGTTAAATTTGGTTTTGTACTTGTGTTTTTGAGATTAAGTAACTTAAGGAGTAGTTTTTAAAGTTTAAAAAAAAGAAAAAAAAAATAAAAAAACAAAAAGGACATGCCCAGGACTCGAACCTGCGCCACTCCTCCCACACACCAACGCGTTTACCAAATGCCCTAGGGTCTTTGACTGGTAACTCTTTGGTTTATTTGATATATAAGTAGTGTTTGTTTTCTAGCTTATTTAACAAAAAGCTTGTTTATAAGCTGATTTCAGCTTATTCCTTAGGGCTTTTTACCAATTAGCATTTTTCTTTGGTTTTTATTAGGTTTTAGGACTTTTTGGTGTTAAAAGTTTATTTTTCCCTTAATTAATTAATTTTCTAGGATTATTTTTAGTTTAAATTTTAGAAAGTAATTTAAAAATAGAAAAATGTAATTTAAAAATCTGAAAAAATAGTTTTTAAGTTTTTAATCATATTTTTGAGGTTTACAGCTATTTAAGTTTTCAATTTAACTTATTTTTGATTTTATAAGATTTTAGGGTTTTTAACCAACTTTAAAATTTAATATAAAATTATTAAATAGGTTTCTGAAAATTTTGATTGCATTTTTGTCTTAGTTACATTATTCTAGATTTTTGGTAATTTTTTTGAATTTTTTTATGGACTTTGAATTTTTTTTTGAATATTTTAATATTATTTTATTATTAAAAATTGAAAGTTTGATTTTTTAAGTTTTTTCATTTTTCCTATATTTTAGTCACTTAATTAGGAGTTTTGTCACTTTCCAAATATTTTTAGGACTTTTCAATTATTTTTTAGAATTTATTTAAGTTTTAATTGATTTTAATAGTTTTTAAGTGTTTAAAAATAGTTTAATTTGGTTTTAAAATTTTAAAAAATACTTTTTAGCTTAATTAGGTCATTTTTGAGGTTTACAAACTTTAAGATCTTGTTTAGGGCTTTTTAATAATTAATTGTGATTTTTAGGGCTTTAATTAGCATTAAAAAGTCATTATCTAATTAATTAAAAGGTTTTAGCAAGTTTGGATTTTTTGTAAACTCTTAGAATTCTATTGTGGATTTTTAGTGATTTTTAGGAATTTTTAGGTTAAAATTTTAAATTTTGTAGTTTTTACGGTTTTACGTGAACGCGTTTTCGTCTTAGCTCGATCCATCTTCGTAACCGTCTTTTCTTTCTCATTTCTATTTTCTTTTCTTTTCTTCTTCATATAATCATCAATCAAAATCAACTCATTACACAACACACGTGCCTCCTCGAGAACGAACTCACTTTTAGGGTCATTCACACACGGTTTTCCTAAATCGTCGTGCTCACTTGCCCTATTTATTGCTCTTTTCCTAAAGGGTAGTAAAAACACTACATCAGGGAGTTTACTCTCACATGCTTAAATATTGAGTACAATGTTTATCTTAAGTGTAGGGGGGACTTCTATCGAAGTTAAGTGGGCTTTTCAATGAATATGTCCTCATTTTAACTAGAAAATTGATTTTTCGACATTTTTCAAAAATTTTGATCTATTTTGGCCTAGTTGTATTTTCCTTTGTTTTTATTATTTTCTTTCTTTAATAAAATGGTTTTAATAAGTTTAGATGTCTTTGATATATTAGGCCTGTCATGAATCTTTTAACTCAACACGAGTTCACTTATTTGAGTTTACTCTAGCTAGTATCCTTAACGTGTTTAAATCAAGTTTTGCTAGACTTTTATATAGGAAACTTTAAAACGCAAGAGTCTTAACTCATACGGGTTAAGAACAAGAACTTTTCGCAAGTTCCTATAATTGATCCTAGAAATTCGTTTATCAAGGGAACTTTAAAATGCGAATTCTAAACTTGAAAAGTCTAAGAAGTTGCAAGATCCTATAGATGACTTGAAAACCTAAAACTTTGATTTAGTAGGCTAAGCATCCACGAGTCTCATTCCTTGAGATTTTAAATTGTGGAGAACGAGAGATGATAGAGTCAATTATAAGTTTTGTATTCTTTCATGAATTTATGTGAGTTAATTATGAGCTTTTTCTCCCATCGCTTGTTAATAAATAATTGCAATAAATAAGGTCGTACGATTTGAAAAGTTACTTAGCTTCTAGCACAAGATCGTTTACAAGATGCTCGGCAATAAGTAGAGTTCATAGCCAAGACATAACTTATTGAAGCGGGATGCGAAGATTGGCGAGTCCGAAAAGGCCCTAACAAGGCATGTGGGCTACATTTTGTTGCTAAAGATCCAAAGTGATGTGAAGAATCATTTATCAAAAATCAATATGAAGGATCGAGACACACGACGAAAAGCAAATACTCCCCTAAAGATCATGGAGAAGTCTATCCGAAAAGACCCTAGCAAGGTATGAGGATAAATAGATCCAAGTCCTAAAAGGAGGCGGATCGTTGTATATCAAAATCCCAAATAGAGATTGGAGAAAAATGAAGAAGTCGTGGTCCAAGTTTGAAGAATCTCTCAAAAACTTCAAGTGAAGAAATTCCTATTATGAAGAGAAGACCATTATTTCAAGAACGTCTCTCAAGATTCGAAGTATGAAGTCAATGCCAAATATCGGTCCGAGAAAGGTCTCAACTCGTGAAACGAGTTATGCCAAGATATGAACTTTATGAGGTTTCGAGAAGCAGTTTTAAAATATTTTGTCCTTTAGCTAACTATTGATTAAATCGTCCTACTTTATTTTCAACCCTAATAAACTATTGAAATAAGTCAACAATGCATCCTCGTGATCATTCAAGACAACAATAAAATATAAGACATACACCTAGGAATAAGGGAGTGTAAGTGAATAATTGAGCCACATGAGTAAGTGTTAGCTTTACTAACTTATAATAACAATGATCTTGTTTTTAAGCTTGGTATGGGGAACATGAAACTTGAGGGTGATAAACATTCATGACACCAAAAGCCCTAATGTAAGTCTTAGATTTCTTTACTTGTCTTTTCTTTCAAGCATTTTGTAATTTTCTATCTTTTTGTCTAGAATTTAGTAAAGGCCATTGTGGGTTAATTATGATGAAGAATGTAAATTTTGCTTTGTAACTGATGCATTGCATGAGGGCATTGCAATGGTCAAGTGTAGGGGATTTAATAAGTGTGAAAACACTTATCCTTTTACCACCTAATTATAATAAAACCAAGACCAAAACGTGTATTTTATGTCGTAAAAGTTGGAATTATGCGTGGTTTGTGTTTTTATTGTGTTTTAGGACCAAAAGATGAAAAAGGAAGAAAACACGGGCTTTCACAGGCTTTTATCGAAGAAAAAGACAAAAGACGAAGTCAAAAGTGAAAAAGTGAAAAAAGAACGGAAGTCAGAGGCTTATTCTGAAGATTTATCGAAGAAAAAGACTAAAGACGGAGGTTTAACGAAGTCGAAGAACCAAGTCTAATAAATAAAGAAAATTAGAAGACGAGTTCATTTTATATCGACAAATCCCGAGACAACTTCGAGAAAGTCGAATAAATTAAAAGACGAGAAGACAAAGTGAAAGAAGAAAGCAACAACACCTACCTTCCTTCCTCCTATAAATACCCTCCTAATCTTTCATTAGGAGGTGTTAGTTAGTTAGTTTTTCATTATTAGATAGATTAGAGTAGGAGTAGGAGTAGGAGTAGGTGTAATTAATTTCTCTCTCTAGATTTATTTCATGTTCTTAAGCTTTCATCTTTAATCTTGTAATCTTGAATCTTTAATCTTCATTTTAATTTCAAGCTTTTTATAATCATTCTCATTCTATCTTTCTTGTTTTTAAATCTATTGTTTTGGTTTGATTAATCCATATAGTTTGTTTAATCTTTATGCTTATTTGCTTATTGATGTGCTTATTCCATTGTTTTATTGTTTTTCATGTGTTTTATGTTTTATCTTATTGTTCTTGTAGCTTATTGTGTGTTTGTCTTATTTTTAATTAAGTATTTTTTATAGATTTATCTTTTAAAAATTCATTTTTAATATTTTGATTATTTAGAGTTTTTAAAGTTTTTAAATTGTGGCTTATTAGCTTTTTCCTAAAATTAGTTTGGTTTGATCTTTGGATAAGTACTCATTTGATTTTAGCTTATTATGATTTTGCTTATTTTATGTTATTCGGGTTTTATAAACCCTTATTCCGAATAGTGTGTACTTACTTTTCCCGAATTACATTGCATTTCATAGTTATTCTGGATTAGATCCAAAACTAGCATATTCCGAATTAATTCAATTTTAGATATTCCGGATTACTAGCAACTTCATTTTTCCGGAGTGTGTGCAAGATGAATTCCGGATTACTATCCGGGTTAGTATTCCAGATTGTGTAAGTGTTGAGGATTCCGAATAAGGATCAATACACACATTCTGGATTGTGTGTAAACTCACATTCCGGATTGTGTTGAGATCTTGGATTCCGGATTAGCAAAACTAACACATTCCAGATTGCTTTAAATGTTAGTATTCCTGATTAGGGTTAAATGTTTATTCCGGATTGTGTAGAATTTATTCCGACTTATGTTTATTTTTAGTTTCCCAAATTAGTTTTTGAATTTACATTTTTCCCGCCAATTTTCTTAAGTTTCATTTAAAATTGTTTTGACTTAGTTTAATTTTCAAATTACTTTTCATAAAGTTTAAATATTTTGACATTTATTTTTAAAGTTTTAATTTCTAGTTTACAATCTTTAAAATTTTCAACTTTATTTTGAAATAGATAATCACCTTTCTTTCTTTTTACCAAGAACAACTGAGTCACACTTAAAACCGGGTCAATTCGATTAGACTATTCAAAGAACCAAAATCTTTATATAAGGTACCAAGAGAAAGGCCAACTTCCAAACGTTGTCTGCTTTGTTGCTCCAAAATCTAGCCAGATACAAGGTATATCCAACTCCTAATCCATGCATTACTAAAAAAACCTGCACACCCATCCTAACAGATTACCTTTTTAGGGGGTCCAATTCACGGTCGACGCCACAATTACTATAGTATTTCAGAACAGGAACTGGTATTATGTAAGATGCAAGAAATGCGATAAACATCCAATGGACTTTGGTGACATGTATGTGTGTGAAGACGACGGGGAAGTGGAAAGCCCTGATTTCAGATGAAAAAAATTAACATAAATTACAATATCCGTGAAACTGTTATCAAGTCTGTTTAACTAACTCTATAAATACAAAAAAAATTACGCAGGTATAGCTTCAAAACATCTGTTCGCGATGGGACCGCAAAAGCCTACATCACTTTATTTACAGACTCTAGTCTTCAGATAACAGGCCATGAATGTTCTGACCTCGCCGCCAAATACCGAGGTATGGACGCCAACACCATTCCTAGCAAAATCAATGCCATCGTTGGGAGGACCAAGAAATTTGTGATATGATTTTCTCCCGGGACAAAGAAAGGTTAAGCAGAATTCAGCGTCGACAAACTATCTACCAAAGTGCCCCTGCTTGAAAATGCCGACCAAACAACACTTGGAAACACGTCTGCCACTTTACCTATGTCAGTTGAAACCAAAAGTTTACCCGCTCCAGAGACTATCCAACAGACACCGCCACGTGAGGTTGATGCATTACCTTATGGTATGTTGCTTTCGTATTAACGTTCTTACTGCATCCTTACATTTTATATTCATAACCCTCTAATAACACAGCAGGCAAAGAAGACATATACGAAGAAAAGAAACCTTCCATTGGCCCTAGTACTACAACACACAGCCCACCATGTACCCCTGCTCAGGACATGAAAAACATAGAACCAGGTGTGTTTCTCTCACTTAGATTTTAAATAAACGCACCTATTTCGGTTTAATTTGATAATTAGAACAAAATTTTAAAATTAACACCTTCAAACTCACAATACATTGCCCGCAAAGCGCACAACCCGCGCATCACGTACTAAACAAATAATAACATGGGTCAACACAAACTCCCCTTAGTTATTATACATACACGCTCTCTAGGAGCTTTAATATGACACCTCGCCTCACGGATACATAAACGTAAAAAAACACGTGCGCCATCGACAGAAACACCCCACTTTATTAACATTACACACAAACAGACCTTCATGCAACTTCAGCTAACCTCCTAGACACCACACTTTATTACACTTGCACACGACGATATTTTCACACATTTCTAATTAGGGGCCTCAGCCGGACCCATTACCAGTCACCTTTGCCATGTATGCTTCTTTTTCACGTAGGTGCTTTGTGGACGCCTCAACCTCTGCCTGCAGTTTATCACGGAAACGACACTCCGTGTCCATAGTTTTGCTCAAGTACGCGACCATCCGGTCAACGACCTGGTCACCTTTGACTGTCCTAAGCTCCTAGCGTAAATGCTCGCGGGCCACAATCCCCATGTTCACATCCTGATACATACTTTCAACCTTCGACTTCCAAGATGTCTCCTCTTCGATGTCATTGGAAACATAGCATACAAACATATCAGTCCATTCGTCCGACTGGGCTTCAGCCTGTAGCGCAGCACACCTACGGAGATGAGACATGTCTTTTCTTACTTCTTTATTTCCTAATACAAGAACTACTAGAAATGTGAAAAAAACCAAGTCGGGTTTCACCCCTTAAATACATAAACATCCACTCCTTTCTACAGCTATTTCACACAACCCACTAACCTTTTATCTCCGCCAACAGTTCCCACCAACAACACACAATATCACCACTCACCATTTGCAAGGTTATCGGCTGCCCTTTCCAAAAGTGGTCAGAAAAAGTAAAGCCTCCAAACAACCATATCCGCATTTAGGGGGGGATTTGCTTTATATGGGAAAACAAAGAAACAACAAGACACAGTACCAGCACTCACCATTTATATGGTCATATGCTAATCTTTCCAAAAGTAGGATAAAAAGGTAGGGAAAATTTGCTTCTTTATATGGCCAAACACGCATGTCTGAACTAGTATTAACATTTCTTACTGTTATCACATCCTTTTGCCTTTTCAGCCATTGCATTTGTTTGATATTTACTAAATTTACTTTATTTGACAACATATATGCACAAACACATAAGACATTAAACTGAAAACATGCATCCAATTAAAATATGTCCAACTAGGACTTAAAACATTTCACATTACAAAGCCAAGTTAGATGGCGCGTTCTAAGATACCACAAAGACACACAACAACAAACAAAACACACAAAACAGAAACAACCGGTAACGTTCTCAAGGAGCAACAGAAACATGAACCATCCACCCCACACACGAGTCACAGCTACCATTTATTCAAATTTACAAACCACACAACACTCACTGACCATCCACAACAACGCCTCCAACCGATCACAGGCCACGCATGATGAACTCCATCTCATGCACACGCGCATCCGACACGTCCATCAATCCTTGCAAACGCAAGAGCTCGGCCTCGTCACGGTGTTGCATCTCCAACAAAAGGCAGACCATCCGGCTCATAAGGTCGTTTGGAGAAGTGTTGGACAGCTCACTTATAAATCCATCCCTTGCTGTAATTGCATCCCTCTTCTTCCCATACATACACCCAAGGTTTCTCCTCCAAACACTCTCCTCTTCCACACGATCACGCAGATAGTGAAAGAAACAGCTTCGAAAGTCATCCGAACCACATTGCTGTCGCAAAACTTCTAAAATTTATCTCCAAGCCATTTTAATTGCACCTTATTAGTTTCTATATTTTGTGACATGTGTTGCCAATACATTGACTTAAAGCTTATATAGAGGTTCCCAACCAACTGTTGACATAGAACATTGGATGCCATACAATATTTTAATCTACATAAACATATAATAGCCAACCAAAACTGCCACCCCTTTCCTAACAGCAGCTTTAAGTGTTATGTCACAAACAACACACACTCCAAGTCACCCATCCAGCATGTGCATCCACAGTAACAACACTTGATAGATGTTTGACTGGATTGTAACGACAAGCCAACTCTGTCAACCACAGCTATGATTTAGTGTTCAGTAAAGGCTTCATGTGCATGACAATACAATTCATATACACATGCCATTTATTTACAAAACAGTTAATGCCTTAACACTCACTACTTGCAACTAACTGATTATTATGTTTATCAAGCAGGTACCCAACAACCCATGTTGTTTGCCAAGTCGCGGAAACAATTATCAAAAGCTTCAAGCCTTCCGAACCTTCAACGAAAACAAGCTCCTCCAAAAGAGCTTTGTTCACATACTTAGAACACCCATCAAAGAAACCAAAAAAAGTAGACCAGCAACAGCAACGACTGAAGGATCTTTTGTCAAAAACCCCTTACTATGTAGACTTTTGTAATGTATCTATTGTATGACTAACTACTTGACATGCTGCGAACGTAGACCAACAAACTACACTAGTCGACTCTCTTTTAGGGAAAACGCTTACTTTGCAAACTGTTAACTACACCAGTCGACTCTCTTTTGGGGAAAACACTTACTTTGCAAACTGTTAGAATATATGTAATGTATAAGCAACCTACTCTCTTTTGGGAAACCCACTTATTTTGCAAACTGGTAGAATATATGTAATGTATAACCAACCCACTGTTGGGCATGCTATACTTTTGATGTTTCATAGAACAGTTAAATTTCCTTTTCCAACACAACGTTAGCCAGCAACCAGCGCAAACGACTACGCAGATATGAAAACACCATAACACCCTACCCAACAACGCCCAACCCTCGTCGCGGCGAAGCGCGAGCAAAGATCCTAATGAGATATAAACAAAAGGAACTCATTTGTATGTAAACAACTCGAAATGCAACTTCAAGTCTCCAACATATGGTACTAAAATTTTTACAAAAGCTCTAGATGACATCCTGGTCTCCCATAGATTGCCATCTTAGTCGTCTTACATTGACGTGAATGGCTACATCTGTGTCAGTTTTGCATTAACATCCTGAAAACCAATGTATATAAACAGAGGAGGTGCGAAATGTTGCTGCTTTTATGGCTTCACCACTCGCTTTAGCAATCACTGGGACAGTAATGTACGTAGATAATGGTCTGAATATAATGGGATTTGTAGTTGATAGCCCTAATTTTATATCTTTGGGCCTAAAAGACTACACACTCTAAGGTGGAAAGCAAGCACGCTATTGTTTTGAGTTTTCAAATAAATTTCTGGTTCCTTGTTCAAAGAGTCATCATTTGGATCATAGTTAAGAGTTGAAGTTTTCCTAGTTTTTTTGTTATATATATATATATTCATGTTTGCAGTCCAAAGAAAATTTAAGAATTAGGAGTTGAGAATGGGTATTCTAGTTGTTAGTCTCACAAGCTGCCACTGAGTTCAATTTGTATTTGCAAAAACGAGGGTTATCACTTGTTTGGAAATAGCTCTCTTTAATGATTTTCAGTCTTTCGCCCGTGTCTGTTTATACATTCCTGCGATTTGAGTCAAGTAGTTTAAACATATGCGTATTCTGAACTTTTCCTTTCGCATAATAATACCAATATCGTCAACACATCAGGTTTTCAAGTACGACATTACCAATGATAGCATCAAACACCTTTTCTGGTCTCCCATAGATTGCCATATTAGTCGTCTTAATAGTCTCCCAGTTATTGACTTGCTGAAGCTTTGATTTGTTGTTACTTAGATGAAATTTCATTACTATGGGAATCATGCTTCTCAAATATGTTAAACTGCTTGCATATAAACTACTTCTCAAAAAAAATTTTGACAGATTTATGGGAATTGAGCATTTTCTTGACTAAAAAAGTGTAATGGGTCAAACCCACTGACCAGTAATACAAAGTTACACATTTTGACTTGTTACACGTTGCCACCTATTGGAAATACATGGTTTCGGGAAAGTTAGAAGAAAAGGCAGTCGCCACAAAACTTTACATGTACTGAAGCTTCTTAGTAAAATGTAGAAATGGACACCATAAAATAGAATATTTGAACATTGAGTCGCATATAAAGATTGAAGCATACATACCTTTACAGCAAACTCACTTCCATGCTCTTTAAGATCCTCAAACTTCATTACATGCCACATATTAGATCAAGTCTCAGATCTTCATCACTGACACCAAATAGACTTAGAATCAAAACCTTAGGATAATCAAAACCTCAAAACCTTGGGATGTTGAGGGTTTTTGGCTGTGTTGCCATGATTCCTTGTCGACCATTATCGACGGGGAAAGCCCGTTAAACGACAAACCAAGTCCGACGTGGCAAAGATTTGGGGCATAATATTTGGTCAAATGTTGACTAACTTTTCTCCGGCGACACGTCGACGGGGAAACGTTGGTCAATGTTTGACCAAAAATTGTTAGCAAAAAAATGGAGGGAAATTGTCCCGCCAATGTATCCCGGCGACATGTCGGGGAAACTTTTTTAATATAATTTAGAAAATGATTAGTGTTAAACTTTTGGATTAAAAACGGGACAACTTATCCCCGGCGACACGTCGCCGGAGAAAAAAGCACTACACGATAAAATTGAAAATAATGCATCGAATATATGAGCGGGAAATTATCTGCGAAATTATCACGGAGACACGTCGGCGGGGAAACTATGACATATATTTTTTTCTTTTTAAAAAAATATATATATAATTATTATATAAAATAAAGTTTAACAAATAATTATTATGTTAAGATTATATAATTTCTTTTTAGACACTATCTTGATAAATGGTAACTCAACGAATGAAGTGTTATTTTATTTCGCGTCGTTTATAAACTACAAAATGAGACTTTCGTAGAAACAAACATTTATTTATTTAAAATATCATACATACCCCTTTTGGAAACAAATGGAAAAATTACAAACAGACACGCGTAATCATAGTTTTATTCTACACGGACACTTAAACATGCATATTACAACGATAATAAGAAGAAAATGGACATCTCATAAACTAGTTCAAACTAATGTTCCCCGTGTCATCATAAAGGTCGTGTAGTAGTGCAGCTGAATCCATTGTGTATTTCTCTGGATGGCTATAAAGCTCTATTGTTTCCTGAAGTACCTTTATCTTTCTATTCAAGTGCACGCAGTTTGCACACGTTAAAGAGCTTGGAGAATAAATTGGAGTCGTTGAAGGTCTCGAAGAAGAGCTTGGAGAAGAAATTAGAGACGTTGAAGGTCTCGGAGAAAAGCTCATTGAAGCTCCAAGAGAACTGACTAGTAGTCTGACTCGTTCGTCTTTACATAAAAAAGTTGCATCCATATGAAACTGGAGGTTTCACCCGTTAACGTAGACATGCATAGTATGGTCTACCACGGGATTCAGGTTGCCACGATTCTCGTAAAACTACATCTATATCTCCACAACTACACGGAAAGCTTCATGCTCCAACATCTTCATAATAACAATGTGTTTGTAATGATAATTGTGTGTGTGATTTGCTAGTGGTTGTGTTTGTAAGAATGTGTGTTGTTATAAAGATAACATGTGTTTTTATGGTAAAAAAAGTGAGGGAAATAGCCAACATTTTCCCACCAACGTTTTCCCGCCAATGATAAGTGTGTGTGTGTGATATGCTAGTGGTTGTATGGTAAGAATGTGTTATGGTTGTAACACCCCACTTTGATAAGTGGACTGTTACATGATAATTATGGTGTGTCATCAAAGCATGCAAGGTAAATGTCCTAAAACATAAATGACCATAAGGAAAGCTAGAATCAACCATCAGCCCCCAAACATAAACTCAACATATGCATAAAGTAAATGAAGTGCAAAGGGAAAGAAGTATAAGGCGGCTCCCATCCTATGCACGTCCTCTCCAGGCTCGAGTCTGTCCTTGGGTACCTACCGTTTGGGTCATGGAAAGAAAACATACGACTGAGCAAAACGCTCAGTGAACGGATATATGACAATGAAATGAATAGCATAAGCATAAGCAAGTATGAAATGAAAGTATGAAATGATAGTGTAGCAGAATAATGTAAGTCCTGTAAACCAGGCATATGTTTTATAGACTGGTTTATATTCTGAAAACACTTACGTTTATGTAAAACCCGCATGCTTTTACCATGAATAGTACCCTTATAATCGTACATACATGATTAAAACTTTCCTTTTATAACATGTTTACGTTTCACGAATATTAATTACGAAAATTATGTACGTATTATTACACGATAAATATTAAGTATGTATTAATACACGATAATTATTACCAAAAATAATTATAATCACGGAACATGAAAACATGAGCGTAAATAATCACGAGCATATTATTATGTATTTACGTAATTATGATTACGATTACGTATCTTCTATCTATATAAAGCACAGTTTTGTCAAACTACATCTTGACCAAAAATTCTGAAAAAATGCCACCTGTAAAATACTAAATAATCAACGACTGAGAATGAGTTTCGGTTTTAAGCATTTAATGTGAAGAAAAAATATCTGCAAAGAAACCATAAACCTAAAGGTTGATCTAATCAGTCATCATCTACAAAACTCACATAAACATACATTGTTACAAAGAACAAAAACCAATAAATCAATTAAAAACAGCCAATGAGTCAATCCAACAAAAAAGGATCGTTTGAAAGAACAAAAAATATTTTAAATGAAATAATACTAATCCATTCAGCTGAAGCATTTTCCAATTGGATTATTAATCCAGGTTTGAGATTTGTTTATAATTTAATATGATATACGATGATATGTTCTAAATTAGTATTTATTTTATGTTATGAATCATACAATCGGTGTTATATGTTATGAATTATTTAGTCTATTATTGGTTGGAGTAATATTCATACAATCCGCCTATTAGTTATGTCATAAATTATGAATAACATAATCAGTATTTATTGATGTTATGAAACCATATATCTTATGGTTTTAAACCATATTAGTTATGCTATTACATGTTTTTTTGTGGCGATATGATATATGATATTTCTTAGTTTATGCTATGAATTCTTGACAATCACGATTCAATTCTTGAAACTTCAACATCACACACCTTAATTCTTGAAACGACGATGTAATTGATGCCGAAACTTTGATTCAGGGGAGAGGAGGCTTCTTTCGAGAAAAATGAAGGACAAGCGCAAAAAAAAGAATGGTACGTGTAATTTAATTGATGTGCCAAACAGTCATCGTGTGTGATTTTACATCTTTGAATAATATTTGTTTCTGAATTTTTTTGCAGACTCGCAAATGGGATTATCTGTGGCACGGAGCTAGCTGGGAGAGGTTTTACTCATCAAGAGTTTTTAATGGTATGCTTTCAATTATATCCTGGATTTCGCATTTACGCCTATAGACCATAGTAAGTTCATATATGTGAAATTTGAGGGCAAATTAAGGCAAATTAATAGGGAACCTTTTATACCTAAATAATAAGTTATTCGAATCGAGAATAATAATTATCTTTTGGTTAACTGATGATGTAGGTGAATACAAGCAAAAAAAGATGAAGCAAAAAGAGCAAGGAATTCATATATAATAATATTGTCGAGTAAGATGCTTCCGAGTACTTTAGAGGAACAACTGCAATATAACTTTCGTAAGGTAACATTATATTCAATTAATAAGTTTAGCTTAGTTTAATTTAGTCACTATTTTAAAATTGCTAACAGATAAGTGAAGCTTACAATGTCTATTATGAATTCTGCAGGGAAGTGTACAATGGCTTGTTATGCCAAAGGTAATCAAGTGACGGGGCATATTAGTAAACTCTCCAAAGTAACCAACTAGAATAAGTTAACTTCTAAAAAATACATCTTGCTTACTTTTTTATAATTATCTCCACTATTTGGATATGCAGGTGTCAAGGGCTATGCTATGCAAGGTACTAATGGCCAATCATTTAAGTAACTAAGGCCTCCGAAAAGCGTAAGCCGAGGAGCTTTATCCTGCAACAAGCTTATAAATGAATGATAATTTTTGGCAGGTGCATGAGGCAAGGCATTGGTTGTCATATTCGTCTTTGGCCTTAGCGTTCTACCCACCATTTAATGGTATGATGACAGATTGTGCATGCATTTTACAGTGTGCAGCTTATCTATGAAGCTCTAATAACAAGCTTTTATATGTATCAGGATGACGCCATATGTCATGCAACCCGTAGGACTCCTAAGTATGCAACTCCCGAAATTCTCAACAATAGAGGCTATGATGGAGCCACATCAAATATGTGGTCATGTGGGGTTATGTAAAATGTGATCTTTATGGGTATGTGCCTTATGATGATAAAAATCCGGTATTCTTTAGAAGAAACTAGAAAGTACGCATATGAATTAAAGTTGTTTTTCTTGAGTTACATGTGGCGAAGTTTATTTGTAGCATAATGGATTTTACTGATTTGCATTGCATACTAAATAGGGACGCCCGAATACAAGATTTTGAAGGAGTAGGGGGTTATAAAATCAGTTCGAGCTAAGGTTTTATTGCAAGTTTAAGAATATCGGCTAGATCAGTATTATATTTTATTGATATTAGAGTTTTTGTTTTAGTATTAATAGTCGTGTGGGTTAAGTAGCACTTGAACTGAACATTAAGATGATGTCTCGAGCAGTTTAATATTTTAGTTAAATTTAACTCGAATTTGACGCGATGTTTGAAGTTCTTATAGTCCATTATCTAAAAACGATGTATTGCGAATCACCATGCCAAAAACCCAAAGTAAATTAGCTTTCTATTAACGGATACAAAACCATGACCTGGATAAAAATGTTCAACTTCAGCCATTAAACATGATATACTATTGCTTTCGAAAGTATGACATTATAGCAAAATCATACATGATACTGACATCATGTGGTAGTTTCGGGAATCAGCATGATAATAATTGACCCTTATAGTCTTCATTAAATTCAGTGTGAATGCATAGTGTCGTTCCATACGTGTTGGATGCTGTAGGAAGCGACTGTCTAACTTGTGCTCAAACTGAGTATATATTGGTATACATTATTAGATATTAGCTCCCTTGAAGATTTTGATCATTGATTTACAACCTTCATCATAATTTAATAAAAACAACACATTTATGTTGTATTTGATTGATGTGTTGTTTATTAGACACCAGATCTCTCACCATCTCACGGTACCTGCTGCTGAAAATCCTGTAACGTGGTGACAAGCAGCCAATCTGTATCATGTTTTTTTTCGTGTGTGATGTGCAGCTAGCTAGCGAATGAAACAACGTACGCGGTTCAGTTTGCAGGCCAAACGAGAGGACATAAAGAAACTAAAAGCGATAATGTAGTAAATATATTTATAAATGAATTTGTAAAGTGAGAATGTACTCCGATCTTCTGACTTTGTTATGTATAGTTTAATTGTACATCAGTGTTATTGTATACCAATGGACAGTGGTTAAAGTGCGCTTGAGCAGCTTTCATAATCCGTTATTGTCATGTGTTATAAGCTCGGTTTGTTTTCGTTATGTGAGAAATGTAAAATTAAAAATACGTTTTGTATGGCATTACCTTTCGCCATATCTATTACGTTTCAGTTCTATTAAATCTTTCTATGGCGTTGGTGGATCGTTAGATGAAAGGTTATACTTTCAACTTTTCTTTTCACTTTGAGAATTGTCAAAACGTTTTACACTATGCACCATGTATTAGAAGTATGGTCATGAACCCACTCCTAAGTATGATTAATTTGTTTTTAATAATTAGTACAATATATGATATCATAAAACTATTGATGCAACAAGGAGAATCAACAAATGCAGTAGATGGAACAAACAAAACATTGTCGAACAACTATTAAAATAAGTAATATTTTTCGAACAAAATTTTAAAGCTCGCCGCCCAACGGGCGGGCCTTGAAGCTAGTAAGTATATATATAATAACACGAACATTTAATTATAAGTCACGTAAGTATGAACACGAGAACACGTAATAAGTTAGAACACGAAAAACGTTGGGTTTCCCCTTGTAGGCCCCACATACCCGCGGACACAAGACAAAGGGTGCCAAGCCCATGATATTTTTAACAATATAAGAAAAGGGAAAAACACATTTTCATTTTTACAGAAGATTTATAAAATTACAAAACTCTAGCCCCTTTTTCCTCTCCCTTTGGCCGCCAGTTATACCACCACCAAGGAAGGGTGTTTGTTGATTTTGGTGATTCAATTCAAGTGTTAGTCGTTCGTGTTAGTGTTCTCGTCTGATCCACGCATTGGTAATCCGTTATCCTTTTTCTTTTTACCTATCTATTTATTAAAACACATGAAATCATGAGAATTAATAAACAAGATTAAAAACATGTTGGTTAATCACGGGGGTAATAAACATGGTGGTTTTGGGTGGTTTGGTTCGGCTGACACACACAAACCGAGATCCGAAGCTCTCGGTGTCTCACGTGTGACCATAGTCGAGACCTTCGGGTCTCCGTGTAGTCCTTGTGGTTCGGCAGCAGGGTGAAACAAGGGACCCCGACGTGAGTCAGGGTGGCCTTGTGGTCTTTTGGGTGTCTCGGCTAAAACAAACAAGCACCACCGGCCCAATCCGGTGGCTAAATTGACCAAGCAAGGGGAACTCAAGCTGCTCAGGGGGAACCACCGGCTAACCGCCGGTGGGAACTTTGCATGGGCAGCGGCTAGCCGAGAACCAAGGGAACCACCGGCTTAAGCCGGTGGCAATATTACGAAAGCAGGGGCAACCGGCCGAGCCGGGTGCCACTGTTAAGGGGGTGTTTGTTGGTTCGGTTCAAGGGTAAACAAACGGGTCCGGTTCACGACTTAATTCTACAAGCCTAATTAATTTTTACAAGTTTATTTATTTACAAGATTAATTAATCTAATTTAACATGTTATATAATTAATTTAATTAAAACATGACTTAGGTTTATTATTATTATTAATAATACATGATTTTAACCTAAGTATTTGGTCATAATATTTATACTAAAGTAATTAATTAATTATTAAAACATGACATATAATTAATTAATTTTTGTGACTTAGGTAATATTAATAATAAATATTAATACATGTTTTAACCTAAGTATTATATATACTTTAATTTAATTAAATCATGCTATATTTAATTAAATCTTATAACATATAGTTTATTTAATTTACATGTATTAATTAATAAACTATACTATTAATCACATGACTTAGAATATTAATCAGTAAAACTTAAGCTTATCTTATTAGCTTAATAATCCAGCTTATTTCTAAATATGGAAACTTTATATTTTTAGAAACTTATCTATTTTAAGCAGCTATTCTATTTTTGGAAACTTTCTATTTTTGGAAACTTTTTATTTTTGAAAACTTTCTATTTTTGGAAACTTTCTATTTTAGGAAACCTGCTATTTTTAGAAAGTTACTTATTATTACACAACAAGTATAATAATACAAGAAATACAAGTAATACTTAATCAGAATATACACAATACATGATAAACACAGCATAACGATAAAATCAGTAAAACAAGACATGAACATATAAAACAAGCTAAGATACGATATAAAATCAGCTACGTACACAGTAATCCGAACACTTATACACGTACATTATTTATGTAGCATTAGTGAGATCGAAGTATGACTCTCCTCCGTTCGTCTTCTTCGTTCACTGGACACAAGGTACGGATTCTCCGTCCTTTTAGTATGGACATTCTTTCATTATTAGGATTTCCCCGGATGCAGCGAACTATTTTCCCAGTATATGTTTTATATGGTTTGATTTGCTTATGTTTAATTAAATGCCTAAGCCATATACATGCATGACCAGTTTCACCTAGTTATGGAGGTACCATAACCATAACACTGGAGGCACCAGTGTTATGACTTCACCACGACGGAGTAATAGCTCGTGGCGTCCCTTTCAGCTTTTGGCCATATTATTATATTATCATGTGGGGCATATGGGTGCATCCTAGATTTCATGTTTTTACAGATTATTCAGGTGAATGTGGTGTGTGCCTTGCATCCTTCCCAAGGAGATGATCCCTCCTACCCAAACTTACATTAATTAGAGGCAACCCCTCTAATTGCATGATTAGGTCACTCCTCCAAGTATTCATGCACGTAGATATTTCATGACCTATATTGGCTAATGGTTAACATGTTAAACAGTTTTCATAAGATAAACATAAGGCTTTTCAAACTATAAAACCAGTTTTACTAAGTTATACCAGGTTTTCCAGGACTTAATAAATTCCGCTGCTATATGTTGTATATGCTTATATTATTCACGCTATGCTTGTATATCCGTACACTGAGCGTTATGCTCAGCCGTTTTCCTTTCATGTTCCCAAAACGGCAGGTACTTAGGGACGCTCGTAGACTCTAAGTGTACGTGCATATGGATTGGAAACTTTCTAGCCTTCATTACTTTATGCATTTCTTTATACTTTTTGCTACTCATTTCTATGGTCATTGTTCAGTCATTTTCATTTACAGTACTTATGTTTGTGTGTGATGAGCTTTTACTTTGGGGTATCGATGTTTGTTTCCGGTATTTCCTTTATGGTCATGTAATGTTTAAGACATTTATCCTTGTATGCTTTGATGACACGCCATAATCACGCGTGACATTCCATTTATCAAAATAAGGTGTTACAATTATGGTATCAGAGCCAAGGCTTCGACCTATAGGCTCTCAAAACACGACCTGTGATTAGTGGGTAGTCATTAGGGTCTTCCTAGAACTGACAGTCATTTTTCATGAATTCATTGTTTTCATGCATTCATATATATGTCATTGTCGCAGGTTTATGACTAAGTAATGGTTGGTACAGGACTAGCCCTATTTAGTCGCATGTGCTTTTATCGAAACTTTTAACTTTGGGACCGACACATTGGTGTCCCCTCACCATGTCTTTTGTTTTGAGTGAACTGACCATAGGCGTTCACTCTCGCGTATATAAAAGTTTTCATAAAACTACATCATGCATTCATATACTAGTTTTCCTGCATAAAATTTTTCTCATGATTTATTGGTATAAATTTTTTTCATGTATATATTTTATGTTTTGATCAGTTTAATCATGTATTTTTATATTATACTGTCAGATGGTTCTCATACGCGAGCAGGAACAACTCAATGTAGCAGTCCAAGCTGCGATGCAAGCTATGCTTCCTCAGCTGAGGAACGAAATCAGGGCTGAGGTGCAGGCTGCCAACAATCAGCAATAGCACCCAGTACCTCCTCCTCCTCCTCCAGCAACATTGGTCACACGGCTGGAGAGATTCAACAAGCTACGCCCTCGATCCTTCGATAAAACGGATAGCCCCAACGAAGCTGAAAGCTGGTTGGCTCACATTGAGAAGATCTTCGATGCAATGGGCTGTGACCCCGTCTTCAAGTCGAGCTTGGCCTGTTACAGGTTCGAAGGTGATGTGCTAGCATGGTGGAAGGCACTTAAGCAGTCAGAGGGAGGTGATGATTGGGTGGCTGGTTTGACTTGGGCTCAGTTCAGGGAATTAGTGATGGGACAGTTCTTTCCCAAGGCTGAGCAAGACAAGCTGAAGAGGGAGTACCATGGGATCAGACAGAGAGCTGGGGAGAACAGCAACGAGTTCATGCAGCGCTTTCTACGTTTGGTTGGTTTTCTTAGGGCAGCAGTAGGTACTGCCGAAGAGCAAGCATACCACTTCCGGTGGGCTCTTCGTACATCGGTCGCCAACAACTTGGTGTGTGCTACGTTCAACACGGTGGCATAAGTTGCCGATGCAGCACGTAAGCTGGAGATGCTGTAAGAAAGAGAAGAGTTCGGGGAAGCAGAGACACCCGAGAAGAGGTAAACATTCGTTATTCAGCGGTGACCAAACCGTATTCTTTCAGTATATGTCAATATTTATATCTCTTTTAAACTGCATCTTCCAGGCAGAAGACTGGGGACCGGTCTCAGCCGGCTACTCAGCAACAACCTACTCAACCCAAGGGAAACGGTCAGACTCACGATCGTTCTGCTACGGATAGGCGTTGTGGTAATGATAATTACCGTAACAACGTTGGAAACTCCAACAGCATAAGGTCCTTACACTTACTCATTTTCTTATGTTACATGCAAGAGTTCATAATTCTGACACATTAGCAATCTTCTACCAGGAATCATGGTAATGGGAGGGACCAGAACTAAAGAGGTTCACAGCCTAACCATCCAGCTATCACTGGTATTACATCTTACGAATGTTCCGCATTGTCCTTTGTACCTATTACCATGTCTCATGTATACTGTTCTTAACAGGCTTCCAGCTAACAAGGGCACCTGCTGGAGGGCATACTCATCCTCTTTGCACTACCTGCAACCGTAGGCACCC
The DNA here is from genome assembly GCA_025667525.1 of Glebionis coronaria. Lineage (NCBI taxonomy): Eukaryota > Viridiplantae > Streptophyta > Magnoliopsida > Asterales > Asteraceae > Glebionis > Glebionis coronaria. Next base: position 480,082,461 of record CM046881.1, on the reverse strand, counting down.
AGGGCCATGTCGCCGTGACAGCGACGCATGCTTCAAACGTGGCCTTACTGGTCATCACATGAAGGACTGCCGCAAGGGCGAGATGGAGGGCACATCTGGACATGTTGATTCCAAGCCACCTCCTACTAGTGGATGCGTTTACATGACTTCTCGTGATCAGGCCAACAAGTCTACTGGTACCATCATTGGAATCTTGTATATGTATGGCCAAGCTGCATGTGTTCTATTTGACACGGGTGCTACTCATTCGGTCATTGCTACTGCTTATGCTAAAAATGTTAGGATATCCCCTATGCCATTAGAGAATGTACTGAACATTTCCACGCTTTTAAGAGACTCTGTACGCATAACCTATGTGTACAAGAGCCTTCCCCTAGAGTTTGATGACAAGGTTCGTCCTGGTTGACGCACTTCGCTGGACATGAATGATTTTGATATGATATTGGGCATGGACTGGCTATCCAAACATCATGCTACCATAGACTGCCATTCATATCGGGTCATTTTCGGTGATGTTAATGCACCAAAGTACATCATATCAACCCTGCAAGCACGTGCATTACTTTCACATGATTGCGAGGGCTATCTAGCTATTGTTCATGACATGGATGCTAAATCTCCATTAATTCGAAATCAGCCGATAGTGTCAGAATTTCCAGACGTATTTCCAGAAGAACTTCTGGGCATACCACCTGCACGTGAAGTAGAGTTTAATATCGACCTCATCCTAGGAGGTGAGCCGATTTCCAAGGCTCCTTATCGTATGGCTCCTATAGAATTGAAGGAGCTGAAGGATCAATTGCAAGAACTTCTGGAACGAGGTTTCATTTGACCGAGCGCATCTCCATGGGGCGCACCGGTCTTATTCGTGAAGAAGAAGGACCATAGTATGCGTCTTTGCATTGATTACCGCGAGCTCAACAAGATCACCATCAGGAATAGGTATCCTCTACCACGCATTGACGATCTGTTTGACCAACTCCAAGGGGCCAAACATTTCTCCAAAATTGATCTGAGGTCGGGTTATCATCAGTTATGGGTTAAAGAGAAGGACATCGCCAAGACTGCTTTCCGTACATGCTATGGCCACTATGAATTTGTAGTCATGCCATTTGGCCTTACCAATGCTCCAGCTGTTTTCATGGATCTGATGAACAGAATCTTCCATGAATTTCTAGACAAGTTCGTCATTGTCTTCATTGACGACATCCTGATATTCTCTAAGTCCAAGGAGGAACACGAAGACCATCTTCGTACAGTGTTACGGATTCTTCGCCAGAAGCATTTGTATGCTAAATTCTCCAAGTGTGAGTTCTGGTTAGACAAGGTGGCGTTCTTAGGTCACATTGTATCAGCAGAAGGAATCACCATGGATCCAGCAAAGGTTGAGGCTGTTACCAAGTGGCCAAGACCAACATCAGCAACTGAAGTTCGCAGTTTCCTAGGCTAGCTGGTTACTACCGTAGGTTCGTGGAGAACTTTTCCCGTTTAGCACTACCATTGACCAAACTGATGCGAAAAGGGGAGAAATTCGTCTGGACTGAAGAAAGAGAGAAGAGATTTGAAGACCTAAAGCAGAAGTTAGTATCTGCACCGATTCTTACTCTCCCATCTGGTACAGGTGGATTTCAAATCTACAGTGATGCTTCGGGGAAAGGACTTGGCTGTGTTCTCATGCAACATGGGAAAGTGATCGCGTACGCTTCACGGCAGCTTAAGCCTTATGAGGAAAATTACCCTACGCATGACTTAGAACTTGCATCTGTCGTGTTTGCATTGAAAATATGAAGGCACTACTTGTATGAAGAATCATGTGACATCTTCACGGACCACAAGAGCTTGAAGGACATCTTCACTCAACGTGAATTGAACATGAGACAGAGGAGATGGTTAGAGTTGTTGAAGGATTATGCCATCAATTTGCAGTATCATCCCAGCAAGGCGAATGTAGTGGCAGATACACTTAGTAGAAAGTCCGGAATGATAAATGGCATTAAAATTGAGGAGGAAATTATAAGAGACTTGGAGCGACTAGACATTGAGATCATGGTACGTGGACAGTAAGATTACTGGGCTAATATTAGTGGGGAACCTGAGTTACTCTCTAGGATCAAGGAAGCTCAGAAGGATGATGGTAAAATCTGGGCGATAATTCAGAATTTGGAGAAGCAAATAGAACTTCGAGTAGACGCAGACAGTATCTTATGGCAGGGCACGAGACTTTGTGTTCATGATGATCAAGAACTCCGGGAAGCATTGTTAGCTGAGGCTCATAGCTCCCCATTTTCCATTCATCCTGGTTCGACAAAGATGTACCATGACATCAAGCAATACTTTTGGTGGAGTGGTATGAAACAGGATGTAGCGACTTATGTCTCCAAATGTCTTACCTGCCAGCAGGTTAAGATCGAGCATCAGCGATCTGGCGGTCTTCTACAACCGTTAGATATTCCATAGTGGAAGTGGGATAAGATCACCATGTATTTTGTTATCGGTCTTCCGCAGACAAAGAGGAGGCATGATGCGATTTGGGTTATCATTGATCGACTTACTAAGTCAGCTAATTTCTTACCGATCCACAAGGAAGATTCGGTCAGTAAACTCGCCGATACGTACAAGAAGGAGATCATGAGACTTCTTGGTGCTCCATCCAGCATCATCTCAGATAGAGATCCTCGTTTCACTTCGCGATTTTGGAGGAGTCTACAAAAAGCTTGGGGTACAAAACTTAAGCTTAGCACGGCTTTTCATCCTCAAACAGACGGGCAATCGTAGCGAACAATTCAGGCGTTAGAAGACATTTTGAGGTCATGTGCGTTGGAATGGACGGGAGATTGGGACGATTACATCTGTCTAGTAGAGTTTGCATACAACAACAGTTGGCACGCAAGTATTAAGTGTGCTCCATTCGAGATGTTGTATGGCAGAAAGTGTCGCGCCCCAATCTGCTGGGATCAGGTTGGTGAGCGAACACTTGAAGGACCATAAATTATAGAGTTGACCAACGAGAAGGTCGCAGTGGCTAAGCAGAAATTGCAAGAAGCACAATCACGTCAAAAGAGTTATGCCGAAAAGCATCGTAGGGACTTACATTTTAACGTAGGAGATCACGTCTTCCTTAAGGTATCGCCGGCACGTGGTGTTAGACGTTTTGGAATCAAAGGAAAGCTCAGCCCTCGATTCATCGGACCGTTTGATGTCATCGAGCGAGTCGGTGAAGTATCTTATCGTTTAGCGTTACCTCCGCAGCTTTCTCATGTTCACGATGTTTTCCATGTGTCCTTACTCAGAGGGTACAAGTATCATCCCCTTCACATGGTTCAGTATCCACTGGAACAGATTCGTGAAGACCTTACTTTCATAGAGGAACCCGAACGAGTTCTTGACAGGCAAGAACGAGTCATGAGGAGGAAGACGATTCCATTCGTCAAAATCCTTGGAGGGATCATACCGAGCGGGAAGCCACTTGGGAGACCGAGGAGTCTATCCGGACTTCTTACCCTCATTTCAAGTTTTGAATTCGGGTATGTTCCTCTTTTCTAGTTTACGTTATCTATAATTCGGGGACGAATTATTCTTTTTAGGGGGAAGAGTTGTAAAACCCACATGCTTTTACCATGAATAGTACCCTTATAATCGTACATACATGATTAAAACTTTCCTTTTATAACATGTTTACGTTTCACGAATATTAATTACGAGAATTATGTACGTATTATTACACGATAAATATTAAGTATGTATTAATGCACGATAATTATTACCAACAATAAATATAATCACGAACATGAAAACATGAGCGTAAATAATCACGAGCATATTATTATGTATTTACGTAATTATGATTACGATTACGTATAAGTATATATATAATAACACGAACATTTAATTATAAGTAACGTAAGTATGAACACGAGAACACGTAATAATTTAGAACACGAAAAACGTTGGGTTTCCCCTCGTGGGCCCCACATACCCACGGACACAAGACAAAGGGTGGGCCAAGCCCATGAGATTTTTAACAAAATAGGAAAATGGAAAAACACATTTTCATTTTTACAGAAGATTTAAAAATTACAAAACCCTAACCCCTTTTTCCTCTCCCTTTGGCCGTTGGTTATAACACCACCAAGGAAGGGTGTTTGTTGATTTTGGTGATTCAATTCAAGTGTTAGTCGTTCGTGTTAGTGTTCTCGTTTGATCCACGCATTGGTAATCCGTTATCCTTTTTCTTTTTACCCTTTTTATTTATTAGAACACATGAAATCATGAGAATTAATAAACAAGATTAAAAACATGTTGGTTAATCATTGGGGTAATAAACATGGTGGTTTTGGGTGGTTTGGTTCGGCTGACACACACAAACCTAGAGTCGAAGCTCTCAGTGTCTCACGTGTGACCACAGCCGAGACCTTCGGGTCTCGGTGTAGTCCTTGTGGTTCGGCAGCAGGGTGAAACAAGGGACCCCGACGTGAGTCGGGGTGGCCTTGTGGTCTTTTGGGGGTCTCGCTAAAACAAACAAGCACCACCGGCCCAAGCCGGTGGCTAAATTGACCAAGCAGGGGGAACTCAAGTCGCGGCAGGGGGAACCACCGGCTAACCGCCGGTGGGAACTTTGCATGGGCAGCGGCTAGCCGAGAACCAAGGGAACCACCGGCTTAAGTCGGTGGCAATATTGCGAAAGCAGGGGCAACCGGCCGAGCTGGGTGCCACTGTTAAGGGGGTGTTTGTTGGTCCGGTTCAAGGGTAAACACACGGGTCTGGTTCATGACTTAATTCTACAAGCCTAATTAATTTTTACAAGTTTATTTATTTACAAGATTAATTAAATTAATTTAACATGTTATATAATTAATTTAATAAAACATGACTTAGGTTTATTATTATTATTAATACATGATTTTAACCTAAGTATTTAGACATAAAATTAAGACTAAAGTAATTAATTAATTATTAAAACATGACATATAGTTAATTAATTTTCATGACTTAGGTTATATTAATAATAAATATTAATACATGTTTTAACCTAAGTATTATATACACTTTAATTTAATTAAATCATGTTATATTTAATTAAATCTTATAACATATAGTTTATTTAATTTACATGTATTAATTAATAAACTATACTATTAATCACATGACTTAGAATATTAATCAGTAAAACTTAAGCTTATCTTATTAGCTTAATAATCCAGCTTATTTCAAAATATGGAAACTTTCTATTTTTAGAATCTTATCTATTTTAAGCAGCTATTCTGTTTTTGGAAACTTTCAGTCAACTTTTTATTTTTGGAAACTTTCTATTTTTGGAAACTTTCTATTTTAGGAAAGCTGCTATTTTTAGAAAGTTACTTATTATTACACAACAAGTATAATAATACAAGAAATACAAGTAATACTTAATCAGAATATACAGAATATACATGATAAACACAGCATAACGATAAAATCAGTAAAACAAAACATGAACATATAAAACAAGCTAAGGTACGATATAAAATCAGTTACGAACACAGTAATCCGAACACTTATACACGTATATTATTAATGTAGCATTAGTGAGATCGAAGTAGGACTCTCCTCCGTTCGTCTTCTTCGTTCACTGGACACAAGGTACGGATTCTCCGTCCTTTCAGTATGGACCTTCTTTCCTTATTAGGATTTCCCCGGATGCAGCCAACTGTTTTCCCAGTATATGTTTTATATGTTTTGATTTGCTTATGTTTAATTAAATGCCTAAGCCATATACATGCATGACCAGTTTCACCTAGTTATGGAGGTACCATAACCATAACACTGGAGGCACCAGTGTTATGACTTCACCACGGCGGAGTGATAGCTCGTGGCGTCCCTTTCAACTTTTGGCCATATTATTATATTATCAAGTGGGGCGTATGGGTGCATCCTAGATTTCATGTTTTTACAGATTATTCAGGTGAATGTGGTATGTGCCTTGCATCCTTCACAAGGAGCTGATCCCTCCTACCCAAACTTATATTAATTAGAGGCAACCCCTTTAATTGCATGATGAGGTCACCCCTCCAAGTATTCATGCACGTTGATATTTCATGACCTATATTGGCTAATGGTTAACATGTTAAACAGTTTTCATAAGATAAACATAAGGCTTTTCAAACTATAAAACCAGTTTTACTAAGTTATACCAGGTTTTCCAGGACTTAATCAATTCCGCTGCTATATGCTGTATATGCTTATATTATTCATGCTATTCTTGTATATCTGTGCACTGAGCGTTATGCTCAGTCGTTTTCGTTTCATGTTCCTAAAACGGAAGGTACTTAGGGACGCTCGTAGACTCTAACTGTACGTGCATATGGATTGGAATCTTTCTAGCCTTCATTACTTTATGCATTTCTTCATACATTTTGCTACTCATTTCCATGGACATTGTTTAGTCCTTTTCATTTACAGTACTTATTTTTGTGTGTGATGATCTTTTACTTTGGGGTACCGATGTTTGTTTCCGGTATTTCCTTTATGGTCATGTAATGTTTAAGACATTTATCCCTGTATGCTTTGATGACACGCCATAATCACGCGTGACATTCCATTTATCAAAATGGGGTGTTACAGTTTATATCATAACAACTGTGTTTTAAATATGCCCAAGAGCCCATATAGGTCATGAGGTATCACCGTGCATGAGTACATAGAGGGGTGACCTCATAATGCAATTAGAGGGGTTGCCTCTAATTAAAATAGTCTGGGTGGAGGGATCAGCTCCATGTAACGGATGCAAGGCACACACCACATTTACCATGTAATCTTGCTAAACTTGTCCTAGGATGCACTCATTCGACCCACATGATAATAATCAAATAGGCCAAATACTGAAAAGGGACGCCGCGAGCAATCACTCTCACCGAGGAAGAGCCATAACACCGGTGCCTCAAACAGACGGGCAATCACAGCGAACAATTCAGACGTTAGAAGACATTTTGAGGTCATGTGCGTTGGAATGGACGGGAGATTGGGACGATTACATCTGTCTAGTAGAGTTTGCATACAACAACAGTTGGCACGCAAGTAGTAAGTGTGCTCCATTCGAGATGTTGTATGGCAGAAAGTGTCGCGCCCCAATCTGTTGGGATCAGGTTGGTGAGCGAACACTTGAAGGACCAGAAATGATAGAGTTGACCAACGAGAAGGTCGCAGTGGCTAAGCAGAAATTGCAAGAAGCACGATCACGTCTAAAGAGTTATGCCGACAAGCATCGTAGGGACTTACATTTTAACGTAGGAGATCACGTCTTCCTTAAGATATCGCCGGCACGTAGTGTTAAACGTTTTGGAATCAAAGGGAAGCTCAGTCCTTGATTCATCGGACCGTTTGATGTCATTGAGCGAGTCGGTGAAGTATCTTATCGTTTAGCGTTACCTCCGCAGCTTTCTCATGTTCACGGTGTTTTCCATGTGTCCTTACTCAGAGGGTACAAGTATCATCCCCTTCACATGGTTCAGTATCCAATGGAACAGATTCGTGAAGACCTTACTTTCATAGAGGAACCCGAACGAGTTCTTGACAAGCAAGAACGAGTCATGAGGAGGAAGACGATTCCATTCGTCAAAATCCTTTGGAGGGATCATACCGAGCGGGAAGCCACTTGGGAGACCGAGGAGTCTATCCGGACTTCTTACCCTCATTTCAAGTTTGAATTCGGGTATGTTCCTCTTTTCTAGTTTACGTTATCTATAATTCAGGGACGAATTATTCTTTTTAGGGGGGAGAGTTGTAAAACCCACATGCTTTTACCATGAATAGTACCCTTATAATCGTACATACATGATTAAAACTTTTCTTTTATAACATGTTTACGTTTCACGAATATTAATTACGAGAATTATGTACGTATTATTACACGATAAATATTAAGTATGTATTAATGCACGATAATTATTACCAACAATAATTATAATCACGAACATGAAAACATGAGCGTAAATAATCACGAGCATATTGTTGGAAATACGTTTTACGTATTTATGAAGGATCGGTCGCTCCAACGATAATTATGTAATGGGCTCGTGGTCCACTTTGTAATTGTATAGTCCATATAGCCCACATGTAGGGTGGGCTATATATATACCCCTCCTAGCATGTTAGGAGGGGTTGGTTAGTTCATTCATTTACATCACTTTCATTAATCTAATCACTTTCTCTCTCTACTTTTCATTCTCTCCTTTCTCTCTCTACTCCCCATCTCCATCTTCCCCATTCCACCATTAAATCAATAGATCTAATCCATCATTTACCAAATCCTTAGAATTCGTAGGCCTTCAATTGGTATCAGAGCCATGGTTGAATCTTAGGATTTGCATTTTTTTATCTTTTGATTTGGTGGTAAAAATCCTTTCTTTTCTAATTTTTAATAATCTTTTCGTTTTATTTTTTATATAATCATCTCGTTCTTTTTATTTCTTGAAAATCTATCTAATCAGTTTTTATCAAGTTCTTTAATCACATTATTTAATCATTTTTTATCATTTTTTATCAGTTTTAATCAATTTTTATCATTTTTTTAATAATTTTTTTAAATCAATCATTTTTTACTCAGTTATTTTTTTAATCAAATTTTTTTTAGATCAGTTATCAGTCCACATCCGTCCATATTTTCATCTTTTTTCATATCTGTCCAAAGTCAGTCCAATAGTCTATATCCCATCAATCTGTCCAACATCAGTCTCGTATCTTTGTCAAGTCTCGTATCTGTTCAGTTTTATTCAGTTTTATTGTAAAACTTTCCGTATGGACAAACCTTGAAAATCTTTCCGAATAGACCATTTTTTCAGAATCAGAAAACTTTCCAAATAGATTTTTTCCGCATAGAAACTTTCCGCATAGAAACTTTCCGCATAGAAAATCTTTCCGCATAGAAAACTTTCCGCATAGAAAACTTTCCGCATAGAAAACTTTACGCATAGAAATCTTTCCGCATAGATTTTTCAGATTAGACTCCCCAGACCAAAACTCACCCTCGACTCGATCTCACAACCCTCCCACAAACTCTCACGACTCAACTCTCTCGGACACCCCTCACTCCCAAACAAACAAACAACATCAAAACAAACATCGACACACTCACTCTCTCCTTTTGACTCGACACCAATACTCTAACCCCTCACCCTCTCGTTCCAACTCTCGACACTTTGACACAGACTAAAACACCCTCGCCTACAACCTCCAACCCACAACCACCAACTCACTCCCTCACCACCCACACCACTCCCTCACTCACAACTTCGACTCACACAATTTACCCACCCACCCTCTCTCGACTACCCACACCATCAAACAAGACTCACACAGCCTCACCATACAACCTCTCGTATCAACCAAAGACTCCCTCACACCGACACCTCTCGACACCTCTCGAAAACCACACACTCGGACACCCCGACACCCTCACAAGCCTCACAATCTCTCGACTCCAACAAACCGACACCAAAAAACCCCCCTCGTAACAAACTCACACAACACCCTCCCTCACAACACCCTAACTCCCTCACACCCTCAAACCCACCCAACAAACAGACTCCATCAACAAAACTCAAAAACCGACTCATAACATAACAAAAACACACTCATTTTTTTTTACAGACTCTCGACCAAGACCCCCTCGTCTAAACACAAACACAAACAAACACCTTCTCACTCATTAAACACCCCTCACTCTCTCCCTCGAACCAAACAAACCTACACACGACACCCGACAGAAGGACACAACAGATGAAGAGAGAGACTCGCAATCAACAAAAACACACGACAACCAATTAAAAAACGATCTCAGTTTCAAAAAACTCTCATCGATCCAAAGAAAACATAGAAGTGTACCTACCTGAGACCCCATAAAGGATCTTGAAGACTGTTTTCTTCACAACTGGAGCTCGGTCAAACGAAATCAAAGAGGTGTTTTTGATTAATTTGCTTGGATAAGGGTTAGATCGCTGCGAGGATACATGATGTGTGAGATTGATTCGGTTGCGGAGTTACCTAGATAGGAGCTTGGTGGCTGAGATTGGTTAGACATTTGGTGATTGATGAGAGAGACGGAGGCACTTTAGGTTTTTAGAAGAGAGATAAACAAGAATTGGTGATTTTTTTGGGAAAGCTTTTTATATTATTTTGGGCGGAGGAAACTAGATATGCTTAGTTTGTGCCACGTTTGACTGGGGGATATAACAAAGAAACAGCAAACATTTGGGGCGGTGAGATATTTTGGATTGGGCCACGTGTGGTGAGATACGTGTGTGGACACGTTTTTTAATTAACGGAGAAAACAAGATTTTTTTCTTTATTTTAATATCAGCTTTTTATTTTTTTATCACGTTATTGGAAGATTTATTTATCAAGTTTTGTTAATTGACGCTTTGTTATTGGAAGATTGTTTTTATCACGTTATTTTTTATTATTTTGTATTTTTTTATTTTGAAAATTTTATTTTTTTTTGGATATTAACTTTTATTTTTATATATTTTTTATTTAAATTGTTTTTATTTTTATTTCGATTAACTAAAAGTATTGTGACAAAAGTGACGTAACAACGTGATAAAGTGACTATGTTTATTTTGCCAACGACTTTCTGATCGGCTATTTGTAAGTGAAATCGGATTTTTCATCGATCAGTAATCCTTAACGTCATTCTTTCATCGAACTTCAATGGAATCGTTGCTTTCGACCCCTCAAGAGGGAGAGTTGTATTTAATGCAAAACGAAGTTAGGAAAAGTGGCATCACTTCATTTCAAATGCTTCAGTCTCATCTGGTCACTCTTTCAAGGATTCAAGGAGGGAGCGAATTTGTGACAATCTTTGGTCAAGATCGTCATATATTCATGGAATCAATGTTCACCATCTTGACCCAACTCGCAGAGCAACTCAACAATGAAACTTTTAATCACTCTGCATCGGCACTTGCTTATAAGGCTCTTGTGACACAACTCACGCCTTTCCTCCAATTCAGTATCATCAAGTCTAAAAGTTCGATGCTTTGCCAATCTTTTCTTCGAGATACAAATACCGAGCTTCGAGTTTTTCGTGATACAATATTGAAACTCATGACCTCGGTCTCGTCTTCGATTTATGAAAGATCTCGACTTCAGCAAACGTATGATAATGGAGTGCAAGAATCAATGTCGCAGATGCAAGAGGAGAATTGTCATACGGTTGAAAAATTGGAGCCTATCAATGCCAAGAGCACGGAATCAGGAGGACAACATGATACCAGTGGCATGTCAGGAACTGTTCACGAGATTTCTCTTGATGACACCTTACCCATTTATGACGCAGAGCCTGCAAACTTGGTACAATGTAATATTGTTTATGATGTCTATGCTGATGATATGCCGCATATTGAGCATTCTGAACCTAATTATGACAAACATGGGATGGAAAAAAGTGATAGCAATACCACTTCTGATTCATCCGATGTGAGTCATAATGGGGGAGAAAGTGTTCAAAATGCTATAGTTCATCATGATAAATGCTTTATAACTGCCTCATTAACTAATTCTGATTCCAAGATTAAAGAGCTCGAAACGATCGTAGCTCGGCAATCAAAAGATCTTGAGGATGCCAAACTTGAATTTTCTAAGAAAACGGTCAAATTTGAAACATACTTTGAAAAACTTGAAAAGTCAAACGTTGTTCTTGAAAGAAAATTGGATCAAACTGTTCTAGATTCTAAAGCTGAAAAGGATAATTTTTTGAAACAAATTAAACTGCTTGAATCTAAGTTGGCATCCCAAGATAACTTGCTCAAAGAAAATGAAACGTTAAAAGCCCAAGTTCAGGAAAAGGTATTTGCTATAGCTGCGTTGAAAAACGAGTTAAGAAAAAATAGAGGACCTAGTGTGGACACTAAGCTTGAAAAACCATCAATCTTGGGGAAACCGCCTACAAATCAGTTTGTCAGACAACCGATTGTCAGACAACCTACTGCATTTAGATCCGAGCGACCACAATCCTCGAGACCGCGGTTTGCCTCCCAAGTTGATTTGGTTCATCTTATTAGACCAGTCACTCCAGCAACTAGGCCCAATGTGATCACTCCAGCTTTAGCAAGACCAAATCATATGATTGCCTCTAGTTTCCCTAAAAATACCAAGACCACGTCTAGAACTAGTTCAAATGACGTTTGCCATGAATCTGATCTTAGGGAAGCTAAGCAAAAGACACAGGTAAGAGATAGGAATTTCAAACCTAGTCAGATGCCTTCTAGTTTACCTAACACTGTTAACCGTAGCATGTCCAATCCTAGGAGCATCAATCAATCATCTAGGGATTCTAGATCTTACTCGGACATTAAATATGCTACTTGTAAAACATGTAGAAAATGTGTCTTTACGGCAAATCATGATTCCTGTATCAAAAAATTGCTTAATGAGGTGAACTCTCGTGCTAGACTTAAATCCCAGTGGGTTGCTAAAATCAAACCCGTTGGCAAAATGTGGTACCCCACTGGTAGAACTTTCACTCTTGTAGGAAACGAGTGCCCTTTAACTAGGATAGTCTCCGTTTCTTCTAAGACTACTAGGGAGGAAATTGATAAAGATGATACGTCACTTAAGCCTAAACTTAAGATTTTCTATAAAAGGAAACGTTTGCCAGCTAAGATAAGTGAATCATCTACTCAGGTCGCCTCTAACACAAGTAAAGCCAACTGTGAACCCCCACGTTCTTCAAAAATAGATATCTCTAACCCATGCAAAAGTATACAAACTCCTAATGAGAATGCAGGTACCAAAGTTGATGTTCCAAAAGAACGAAGCGGTCCAATCGTTGTATACCGTTCAACTAAGGACACTCTCAGAGTTTGGTTGCTGAAGAAACAGATATCAGAGAAACAAATGTCTCAGGGGATTCATGGTTAAGCTCATGCACAAGGACTTACAGTCACATAACAGACTGTAACTCGATCTCCAAAGACAGGAAAGTTTATCACCGATGATAAACTTATCCTAAAAACGAGAAATTCATTTTTCTCGGGCATGAGCTTATATCAAAAACATTCCAAGTTTTTAAGCTCATGCATTAAGGCTTATAGATAAATGACAGTCTGTAACCCGTTCTTCAAAGGCAGGAAAGTTTATCGCCGATGATAAACTTATCCTAACAACGAGAAATTAAGTTTTCTCGGGCATGAGCTAATAATAAAAACATTCGAAGTTTTTAAGCTCATGCAAAATGACTTACAGTTAAATGTCAGACTGTAACTCGAACTTCAAATAAAGGAAAGTTTATCATTAATGATAAACTTATCCTCACGAGAAATTCAATTTTCTCGGTCATGAGCTTGTCTTAAAACATTCGAAGTTTTAAGCTCAGAAAGGAAAGTGTATCTTTTAAATAAGAGAACTTTTCCTCATAACGAGAAATTAACCTTTCTCGGTCATGAGCTTTCCGTTAAAACAGTCAAAGTTTTCAAGCTCATGAAAACGACTTCTAAGTAAATGTCAGCTTAGGACTCGTTCTTCAGATAAAAGGAAAGTTTATCGCCGATGATAAACTTATCCTTAACAACGGGAAGTTTACAACTTCTCGGACTTGAGCTCGTTTTATAAGATATTCAACATCTTAAGCTCAAGTAATTGGTTTTCAAAACTTTGAACACAATTTTTCGAGAATTTCTCAAAAGGTTTTTTCTAAATCTTTCAAAATTGTGTGTTCAAAAATGTTTTGATAAACAGAGCATGTCTTCTGGAATCGATAATATTTACGAACCTAGAAATGTCATTCAATAATGACACGGGGTTGTAAATAAAGTTCGAGCAGAAGTTTAAAACATTTAAAACATGCTCCAAATGGTTTGCTATTATTTCAGATAGCAACCCGCTTTTCATACTCAAGTCAAGCATTTCACCGGAAAGCTTTGACTCAACAACGGGAATTAATTTTCTCGGGGACGTGACAAGGTGACCAACATTCGTGAACAAGAACCATGTGCTTCTTTCATATGATGTTCTCCATTATTCAGGTCCAACCTCGTACATTGCTAATATTGTGAATTCATCATCATATATTGATCTTTGCACGTGTTAAATACCTTACACTTGTGTTTAAAAGGTATTTAATTTACGTTTCAAGTACACCCTCATTAATTTGAGGGGGAGCTTGTGTAATTCATGAAGATAATTGGATTTGCATTTTTCTTCCCAAATTTTCTTAAAATGCTATTAAATCAATTGATATTAAAAACATCGATTGGGTTAATATTTTTAATATGGGGGAGAAAATGTGATTTAATATGGGAAATGATTAATCACAAATGGTTTGACTTAACGTGTTAGCTCATCCCGACATGTGCGAAATGTTTTCGAATATCGTAGCATATGTTAAGGGGGAGCAAAATGGATTTGCACTTCAAAATGGATTTCATGGTGACATACACTTACCCAAAACATCTCTTTTCACGACGATGAAGATTGTGGTGACATAAGGATGGTAGGATAGGTTAAAGTCCAATGATTTCTCTAGAACCGGAGGAATCTTCCCAAGGACATTCCATAGCTAGAAATAGTAGTCCTTAGGAAAGATGGAGAAAGATTGTGAACGTAGCTGAATGCCGACCAAGTACTTAAGTTAGCATTGGAACAATCACAACAAGGTGCTAGTGATGACGTATTGGTAAGCATTGAAGGGGTTGAAGAATGAAAAAGAATTGTAAAGATAAAGGGTGTAAAGAAAGAAGCCCTCCTTACAACTTAGGCAGAAACCGGGTCAATTCATATGCTATTGAGATCATTTATGACTCTCGATATTGAAGATAGACATCATGGACCCAGTGATGCAAGGCACAACCCATCCCAGCTAACTCAGATATCTCTCAAAAGATATTTGTTTTAATCACACGGAGACAACACATTATCTATTGATTTATTCACTCCGAATAAATTGGTATTGAAAAGGTGGCACTCCTCTCCAGCCTCCGATCACTAAAATCCAAAATGCACGATCGAGTCTAGAGCCATTTGAGATCATCAAATATCTCATTAGGACACACTTTCATTATTCCTTGCTTGTTCACACAATGTGAAAAGTAAGAAAGATATTAAGAGTCCTACGCAAAATCTTTATGATCTTGCCTGAACATCCGAGTAATACGAAAGTATTTACAATGAAGATGGAAATCCTTCTTGAGCGAATATCAAAAAGCTCATGGTAGGTGACTTGTGCGATTCTTTATGAATCAAACTTGTGATAACTGGAAAGCAACAGTGGTTTAATTCTTAAATGAATTTAAACACGTTCCAGGCCTCTACGCATTATCATATGATCTTGCCAGAACACTCAGCGTGACTCTTTATTGATCACAGTGACGAGTGGAAATCCTTCTAGTGTTAACATCAAACAGCACTTGGTAGGTAACTTGCAAGATTCTTTATGAATCAAGCTAGTGACAACTGGAAAGCAACGATGGTGCGGTTCTTAATTGAACTTCACTTGTTCCAGGAACATGAATTGACGGCTTCAAATCATGCGGATAATATTATCCAAATGATTCACTCTTTACGTTCGCATTCAGCTTTGGACGGTCGAGTAAAGAGAACGGGTTTACCCGCGAAATCTTGTCAAGGAGGTTCTTTATTGAAACTACCTGTCACAAGTACGATATTTAATATCGTCCAACGATCTTCACCGACCGGAGGTAAAATGCTACCGAATTAGAATGAAATGTTCAAGGCCATTTCATCCGTGTATATGGTTTGTTGCTAACTGTCTTATGCAGCGTAACAAGAAGGTGGCATTGCGGTGTATAATCCAGAAGAAGTCGTCACCACATGCTTATACTACATACACTTAGTACTTCAACAAATTCAAGAAAGTCTGAAGGTCAAGTCTTCCGCTGTATCAAACTCTGAAGCTTTCAAGAATTTAAAGGTATAAGTATGTGGAACATGAAGTCACGAAGAGGCAAATTTCACAAGTGATGAATGCACAAGGTCAAGGCAAGGAAACATGCTCAAGACTAAAGTCAAAGATCAAATCAAGCATATTCACAAGAACAAGATCGAAGACTCAAGCATAGATGCTAGGTTTAAGATTTTGTAAAATGGTGTGACCTCCCTTAGGGGGAGATTGTTGGAAATGTGTTTTCCCAAAGAAAGTCTCAGTCACATCATTATTAGCATAGATCACGAGCTATAGAATATTTAGAACTTTGTAACTTGGAGCGACCTCCCTTAGGGGGAGATTGTTGGAAATACGTTTTACGTATTTATGAAGATCGGTCGCTCCAACGATAATTATGTAATGGGCTCGTGGTCCACTTTGTAATTGTATAGTCCATATAGCCCACATGTAGGGTGGGCTATATATATACCCCTCCTAGCATGTTAGGAGGGGTTGGGTAATTCATTCATACAACATTATTCATTAATCTAATCACTTTCTCTCTCTACTTTTCTTCCCTCTCCTTTCTCTCTCTACACCTAATCTCCTTCTTCCCCATCTCTTCCACCAAATCAATAGATCTAATCCATCATTTACCAAATCCTTAGAATACGTAGGCCTTCACATATTATTATGTATTTACGTAATTATGATTACGATTACGTATAAGTATATATATAATAACACGAACATTTAATTATAAGTCACGTAAGTATGAACACGAGAACACGTAATAATTTAGAACACGAAAAACGTTGGGTTTCCCCTCGTGGGCCCCACATACCCACGGACACAAGACAAAGGGTGGGCCAAGCCCATGAGATTTTTAACAAAATAGGAAAATGGAAAAACACATTTTCATTTTTACAGAAGATTTATAAAATTACAAAACCCTAGCCCCTTTTTCCTCTCCCTTTGGCCGCTGGTTATAACACCACCAAGGAAGGGTGTTTGTTGATTTTGGTGATTCAATTCAAGTGTTAGTCGTTCGTGTTAGTGTTCTCGTTGATCCACGCATTGGTAATCCGTTATCCTTTTTCTTTTTACCCTTTTATTTATTAGAACACATGAAATCATGAGAATTAATAAACATGATTAAAAACATGTTGGTTAATCATGTGGGTAATAAACATGGTGGTTTGGGTGGTTTGGTTCGGCCAACACACACAAACCTAGAGTCGAAGCACTCAGTGTCTCACGTGTGACCACAGCCGAGACCTTCGGGTCTCGGTGTAGTCCTTGTGGTTCGGCAGCAGGGTGAAACAAGGGACCCCGACGTGAGTCAGGGTGGCCTTGTTGTCTTTTGGGGGTATCGGCTAAAACAAACAAGCACCACCGGCCCAATCCGGTGGCTAAATTGACCAAGTAGGGGGAACTCAAGCTGCGGCAGAGGGAACCACCAGCTAACCACCGGTGGGAACTTTGCATGGGCAGCGGCTAGCCGAGAACCAAAGGAACCACTGGCTTAAGCCGGTGGTAATATTGCGAAAGCAGGGGTAACCGGTCGAGCCGGGTGCCACTGTTAAGGGGGTGTTTGTTGGTCCGGTTCAAGGGTAAACACACGGGTCCGGTTCATGACTTAATTCTACAAGCCTAATTAATTTTTACAAGTTTATTTATTTACAAGATTAATTAAATTAATTTAACATGTTATATAATTAATTTAATTAAAACATGACTTAGGTTTATTATTATTATTAATAATACATGATTTTAACCTAAGTATTTAGTCATAAAATTAAGACTAAATTAATTAATTAATTATTAAAACATGACATATAGTTAATTAATTTTCATGACTTAGGTTATATTAATAATAAATATTAATACATGTTTTAACCTAAGTATTATATACACTTTAATTTAATTAAATCATGCTATATTCAATTAAATCTTATAACATATAGTTTATTTAATTTACATGTATTAATTAATAAACTATACTATTAATCACATGACTTAGAATATTAATCAGTAAAACTTAAGCTTATCTTATTAGCTTAATAATCCATCTTATTTCTTAATATGGAAACTTTCTATTTTTAGAAACTTATCTATTTTAAGCAGCTATTCTATTTTTGGAAACTTTTAGTTTTTGGAAACTTTTTATTTTTGGAAACTTTCTATTTTTGGAAACTTTCTATTTTAGGAAACCTACTATTTTTAGAAAGTTACTTATTATTACACAACAAGTATAATAATACAAGAAATACAAGTAATACTGAATCAGAATATACAGAATACATGATAAACACAGCATAACGATAAAATCAGTAAAACAAAACATGAACATATAAAACAAGCTAAGATACGATATAAAATCAGTGACGAACACAGTAATCCGAACACTTATACACGTATATTATTTATGTAGAATTAGTGAGATCGAAGGTAGGACTCTCCTCCGTTCGTCTTCTTCGTTCACTGGACACAAGGTACGGATTCTCCGTCCTTTCAGTATGGACATTCTTTCCTTATTAGGATTTCCCCGGATGCAGCCAACTGTTTTCCCAGTATATGTTTTATATGTTTTGATTTGCTTATGTTTAATTAAATGCCTAAGCCATATACATGCATGACCAGTTTCACCTAGTTATGGAGGTACCATAATCATAACACTAGAGGCACCAGTGTTATGACTTCACCACGGCGGAGTGATAGCTCGTGACGTCCCTTTCAGCTTTTGGCCATATTATTATATTATCATGTGGGGTGTATGGGTGCATCCTAGATTTTATGTTTTTATAGATTATTCAGGTGAATGTGGTGTGTGCCTTGCATCCTTCACAAGGAGCTGATCCCTCCTACCCAAACTTATATTAATTAGAGGAAACCCCTTTAATTGCATGATGAGGTCACCCCTCCAAGTATTCGTGCACGTTGATATTTCATGACCTATATTGGCTAATGGTTAACATGTTAA
The DNA here is from genome assembly GCA_025667525.1 of Glebionis coronaria. Classification (NCBI taxonomy): domain Eukaryota; kingdom Viridiplantae; phylum Streptophyta; class Magnoliopsida; order Asterales; family Asteraceae; genus Glebionis; species Glebionis coronaria. The sequence goes on along the minus strand of CM046881.1, from coordinate 480,063,625 downwards.
ACAGTTTTCATAAGATAAACATAAGGCTTTTCAAACTATAAAACCAGTTTTACTAAGTTATACCAGGTTTTCCAGGACTTAATCAATTCCGCTGCTATATGTTGTATATGCTTATATTATTCATGCTATTCTTATATATCCGTGGACTGAGCGTTATGCTCAGCCGTTTTCGTTTCATGTTCCCAAAACGGAAGGTACTCAGGGACGCTCGTAGACTCTGAGTGTACGTGCATATGGATTGGAATCTTTCTAGCCTTCATTACTTTATGCATTTCTTCATACATGTTGCTACTCATTTCCATGGACATTGTTTAGTCCTTTTCATTTACAGTACTTATGTTTGTGTGTGATGAGCTTTTACTTTTAGGTACCGATGTTTGTTTCCGGTATTTCCTTTATGGTCATGTAATGTTTAAGACATTTATCCTTGTATGCTTTGATGGCACACCATAATCACGCGTGACATTCCATTTATCAAAATGGGTTGTTACAGTTTATATCATAACAACTGTGTTTTAAATATGCAAGAGCCTATGTAGGTCATGAGGTATCACCGTGCATGAATACATAGAGGGGTGACCTCATAATGCAATTAGAGGGGTTGCCTCTAATTAAAATAGTCTGGGTGGAGGGATCAGCTCCATGTAACGGATGCAAGGCACATACCACATTTACCATGTAATCTTGCTAAACTTGTCCTAGGATGCACCCATTCGCCCCACATGATAATAATAAAATAGGCCAAATACTGAAAAGGGACGTCGCGAGCAATCACTCTCACCGCGGAAGAGCCATAACACTGGTGCCTCTAGTGTTATGGTTATGGTACCTCCATTACTAGGTGGAACTGGCATGCATGTATATATCTCAGGCAAATCTAAAATATAATCATATAAGTTACTGTTTAGTTTAAAGTAAACTACTGGGGAAAACAGATGGCTGCAAACGGGGAATCCTAAGTATAGGAATGAGAGTGTCCTCACTGAAGGACGGAATATCCGTACCTTATGTCCAGTAACGTGGATGAAAACGAAAACGGATGAATTACTCCGACTTCACGATAGCTACATAATAAAAGGGACTTGAATGGGTTGTCTGATTAACTTATATTTACTGATTATTAGTTTACTTGACGTATTCTTAACTTGTTTTACTTGTTCTTGTCTTGTTTTATTGCTTCATATTTTATCATATGATTCTTAGTGTTTCATGCGTTCTTGATTAGTGTATTTCATGTTTTATGTGTTATAGTACTTGTTATAACATAATAAGTAACTTTTTAAAAATAGTAGGTTTCTATATATAGTAACTTTCTAAAAATAGCAGGTTTCCATAAATAGTAAGTTTCCAAAAATAGAAAGTTTCCATATTTAGTAAGTTTATAAAAATAGAAAGTTTCCATATTTAGCACGTTTCCAAAATAGCATGTTTTCATATTTAGTAATAAGCTTATTTAATAAGTATAAAAGATAAGTTGGAGCTTATTAAGCATAATTTATAAGTCATGGTGATTTAAATTTCCTAGAATAGTAAAGTTTATTAATAATAAAATACTTTAGTCTTAACATGATAATTATTAATTAATAATATAATACATAGTTTATTAAGGATTATTAGTTAATAATATAGCTTGATTTATCTTAATAATACTTTACCATAAAATGCTAGTTGTATAATTAAATTAAGGTATAGTTTTAATTTAATTAAATCATGATTAACTTGTAATAAAATAATTATGTTAGTTTCATGAATAATTATAATAAAATAATTATATCCTAAGTTTCATGAATAATTATATTCGAAATAATTATATCTTACATCATGATTAAATTTAATTAATATTTCATGTTTTAATATAATTAAATTAATAAAATTAATTCAATAAAATCATCCATGTGTACCCGAGCCCCAAAACCTGAGCCTATCGAGACACCCATGCCTCAGTCGCACTTAAACAAATCAACCCGAGCACCAAACCATCACCACATCCGGCGGTAGTGGTTTCTAGCCGGCGGCTAAGCAGCCAAGCCTTGGCTGCTACCGGTGCCACTTCTGGCCAAAGGTTCCTACCGGCTGAGCCGGTTTCCCCCTTTCCATGACCAAACTTCCTACCTAGAGCCATGGGGCTCTCGGTTCCCATTGCTAAACAAACATACCCACTGTCGGGTTTTTGGGTGTTGCGGATGCCAAAGGAAAACCACCACCGACCCCTTATGGGGTGTGGCTGTCAAACCAAAACCACACCGAGACCCTTGGGATCTCGGTTTCCATGTACAACCAAACCAACAACCCATTTTAAATCCCGAAACCTTCATGTTTTAATCGTTAATTTCATGTGTTCATATGATTAGATAAGTGGATTCGTAAATATGAGAAAAGAATAAAAAAGACTTAGGATTTAATTTATTACCAATGCGTATAATAAATACGAATCAAACCCGTAGCCAAGATCAAAATCAAAACAATATTTCTCTCCCTTAATCTTGATGGAGTCGGTGGCCAAAGGAGAACCAATGTAGGGTTTTGTGATTTTTATGTAAATGTGATAAATGAATGAAAAGGTTTCCTCACTTTGATAATTATTAAGTGGGTCGGGCCAAAGGCCCTCTTCTTTCCTTTGTCTTACACGCCGGACAACACACAGATACATAAGGTTTTGATTTTCGTGTTTTAATTATTATCATGTGTGTTCGTGTTTAATTCTAGTGTTTTAATCTTGTCGTGTTATAAGCATTATACGTAAATACTTATTAATAATATACGTAGTATTTGTCGTAGTTAATTGATTTACGTAATACTTGTGTTAAATGTTCATGATATGTGTCATACATTAATTAATTATAAAGTTTTAATTTAATCGGAATTTCATGCATTTAATATTCATGAGTATTATATGCGGGTTTTACAACTCTTCCCCTCTAAAAGAATAATTCATCATCGAATTAGAGATACGATAAGCTGGAAAGAACATGGACGTGGCGTGACTAAAGAGAACATATCTGAATTATGGAAGGAAAAGATGATAAGAAATCCAGATGGACTCCTCCGATTCTAAGTGGCTTTCCGCTCAGAACGGTTCCTCTAAAAGATCTTGACGAAAGGAATAATCTTGGTCTTCATGACCCTGTCTTGACGATACGGAAAAAAATATGGTTTATAACGCAAGATAGATCCTCATAAATCTGATCGAGTGGATAAGACATAACATGTAAAGATACATGAAACGATACGATACGAACTAATCTGAAAATAATGGTATTAGCAATCTCTGAGCAATTAGGCTTAAGACATACTGAAACGTAGTACGTGAACAATTGTGAACGGCATACGTGAGCGATTGTGAACGTGATACGTGGAGATATGATGGATGGAATATGTGCAACATACGGTGAGGGTGATACGTGCAACATATCATGAACGTGATATGGGAATGTAGGGTGAACGTGATATGTGAAACATATCGTGAATGTGCGATAACTGAGGAGGTAACGCCAAACAATACGAAATAAGACGTGAAATGTGACGTACAATGTTCGTCTGAGGATGGAAATTTATGCTAAACTTGAGTCTGGTCTCCCAAGCTTTCTACAAAACTTTCCAGAATGAAACGCGAAACGTAAGTCGGAAGACAGATTATGACGGGAACAATGTCATAAACGTGAGCGCGAAAAGCAAATCGGAAAATAGGACAACGACGTGAACGCGTACAAAGTCGTGAACGTGAAACGTAATTGTGAGCGTCAACGTAAACGTGAAAGTGAACGTAAAAGTGAATGTGAACAAAATTTCTAGCTGATATGTTTGTTGACGGAGTACCGTGAAATCGTACGATCTCTTGTTGAAATGTCTTCGTCAACCCGTTAACTTAAAAATTCTTACGGATAGGGAGGAAATGTGCAGACCTGTCGACAGTCGGCAACAACTCCGATAGCATCATGCCTCACCTGAGTCTGTGGTGGTATAGTAACAAAATCCATGGATATCTTGTCTACTTCCATTCGGAAATTTCTAATGGTTGGACATAAACTACAAGCATGTTGGCGTTCTATCTTAACCTGCTGGTATGTCAGGCATTTAGATATGAACGTAACTGCATCTTATTTCACATCGTTCCACCCAAATGTGGTTTGAGAGTATGGTACATTTCAGTACAGACTGGATACATAGAAGTTTTGGAAGACTATGAGTCTCGGTGAATTAGACCTCTCTTAGCGTAGGATCCTCTTGGAACACATGATTTAGTGTAGGATTCTCTCCTTAACGCGTAAGCTTAGTCATGATAAAACTGACCGTGAAAAACAATGTGATTCAGCGTTTCGCTATAATCAACCAAAAAAATTCGTACTAGAAAAATTTTGGTGCGGATTTTTATTCTGTCGTAAAATTTGTAACATAAAGCGAAGAGGTCTTCGTGCTCTTCTCTAGACTTAGAGAAGGTCAAAATGTTAGCAATGAACAAAATGACAAACTTGTCCAGAATTCATGAAAGCTCGATTTCTCAAGTCCATAATTTATGTTGGCATTCGCGGGACCAAAAGACGTAAACACGAATTCATACTGACCATAACGTGTGCGAAAAGCAGTCACAGAAATGACCTGCTCTTTCACTTTCCACTGATGATAGCCTGAATCGTAAATCGATCTTGGAAAATGTTTAGAGTCTGGTAGTTGATCGGATAGATCATTAATACTTGGGAGGGAATAACTATTATGAATGGTGATCCTGTTCAATTTACGGTAATTGATGCATAACTCCATGCTACCGTCCTTCTTCTTTGATAAACAGAACTGGCGCAACTCAGGGTGATACACTCGGCGAATAAAACCTCGTTCTAGCAACTCTTGTGGTTGTTCCTCCAACTCCTTGAGCTCAATGACAAACTTCACTTCATGAATGGGTGGTATACTGGGTAGTTCTTCTGGAAATGCATCTGGGGGATTTGAAAAACTCAGATGGTCATGGGTTTAAGAATCTTCAGAATCGTACCATAAATGATAGCTAGAAAGTCTTTGTAGCCATAGGATAATAAGCACGTACTGATAAAACAGAAATCATTTGTGCAGATTTTTTTTCCGGTAGGAAACCATGATGAAAGTATTCAGGAGTGAACATCGCTGAATATAATCTGATATGAATGGTGATCAATCGTAGCGCGACGTGAATCAATCCATAAACAGAATCACAATACATGACGAAACGTGGCAGATCTCATTGAGTGTGTTTCGCCCGTCTCACACAAAACGAACACCGCGTGTCCAAACATTAACAATACGTCATCGATGGTACCGAGATTTTAGTGGCCTGATTAGCACATGGATCAACAGGATGGGTATACCCCTTGGAGGATACCTTGAAAAACTGAGGCCTAGTTTAAAAGTTATGCTTGAGTCGTGTGTCGACTCATGTTTTGAGAAAATATACGTATGGCATGTGTCTTGACTGGTGTCTTGACGTGTGTCTTCAGAAAATACACGTGATACATGTGTCTTGACGGATGTCTTGACATGTGTCCTCAGAAAATATACGTAAGACGTGTGTCTTGACGGATGTCTTGACATGTGTCTCCAGACGTGAAAATGACTAGAGTTGAAAGTCTTAGGTTATTATGCCAGGATTGGCGGATCGGTTGGACCGCTGACCCGTTGCATTTCTGATCACGCCTGTCACCGGAGTTTTTCTCGTTTGCAAGGTATATATTGTCACGGTAGTTATCACTGCCTCTTTGTCTGTCAGTTCCATGACGGTCATTATTATGACGGTGATTCATGTAACTATTCAGCTGAGTGGCCAGCTGGTACCAGTTCCACTCATATGCCTAAAAAGACAACTGAATGACATGTGAGTTTAACTAAAAAGGTAAGGACATGGATTGTGATGGAAATCATCTGGTGGTGAAGCGTCTTCCTTGTCAGATTGTTTCGATCTAAGGCCTTTGTCTTCGTCTTGTAGAATCTCCAATTATGAGCAGCATCGGCATTTTGTAAAATCTCCAACTTATGAGCAGCATCAACATTTTGTAAAATCTCCAATTTATGAGCAACATCAACATCTTGTAGAATATTGGCAAGTGGAATACGCCTGATATTATTGAGAATCGACTAGCGAATACTCATGGAGTATTGTAACTAAAATACACATGGATTACGGTACGTGTAATACACATGGGATACGGTACATGGAGTACACGTGTAGTACGGTACATGAAGTACACATGGAATATGGTACATGCAGTACACATGGAATGCACATGAGATGATCGGTATAGGTGTCAATCATCTGACATGCTTTTAAAGGAACTAATTAATTAAACGGTTAGAAAACCAAACTAAAGCGAGCAACATGATAGCCTAGCCCTTCCGGCGTAGACATAAATTCTGGTTGCATAGAGAAACGCAAAAGTATGATTAAACGAAATTCAACGATGATCAACATGAAAGAATGATTAATGAAAACCAACCATGACTATCATGAAAGCAAGATTAAATGAAATCCATCAATGCCTGGCCTGAAAGCGTAATCAACATGATGAAAACGTAATCAACATAAAGAGGCATGAAAAAAAATCGTCATGAAAACGTAATCATGAGAGTATGAAAACGTAGTTGTCATAAAGAACAAGAAAACGTAATCACAGAGATTTAACATTGGCTGGGGTGGACTGCTATGGTTCAATCCACAAAATTCAATGAAAAGACATGTGACTAAATATGGATGATTATGGTTCAATCCATACTTGTCACATTTCAAAGGAAAAATATCATGGATAGAATTTAACAATATGGGACTAAATATGAATGGCTGGTACGGCTCCCATCCTATGCATGTCTTCTCCATGCTCGAGTCTGTCCTTGGGTACCTGCCGTTTGGGTCATGGAAAGAAAACATACGACTGAGCAATACGCTCAGTGAACGGATATACGACAATGAAATGAATAGCATAAACATAAGCAAAGTATGAAATGAAAGTATGAAATGATAGTGTAGTGGAATAATGTAAGTCTTGGAAAACCTGGTGTATGTTTTATAGACTGGTTTATATTCAAAAAAGACTTATGTTTATATCATAACAACTGTGTTTTAAATATGCCCAAGTGCCCATATAGGTCATGAGGTATCACCGTGCATGAATACATAGAAGGGTAACCTCATCATGCAATTAGAGGAGTTGCCTCTAATTAAAATAATCTAGGTGGAGGGATCAGCTCCATGTAACAGATGCAAGACACACATCACAGTTACCGTGTAATCTTGTTAAACTTGTCCTAAGATGCACTCATTCGCCCCACATGATAATAATAAAATAGGCCAAATACTGAAAATGGACGCCGCAAGCAATCACTATCACCACGGAAGAGTTATTACACTGGTGCCTCCAGTGTTAAGGTTATGGTACCTCCATAACTAGGTGGAACTGGCATGCATGTATATAGCTTAGAAAAATCTAAAATATTAATCATATAAATTACTGTTTAGTTTAAAGTAAACTACTGGGGAAACCAGATGGCTGCAAACGGGGAATCCTAAGTATAGGAATGAGAGTGTCCTTACTGAAGGATGGAATATTCGTACCTTATGTCCAGTAACGAGGATGAAAACAAAAACGGATGAATTACTCCGACTTTACGATAGCTACATAATAAAAGGGACATGAATGAGTTATTTGATTAACTTGTATTTACTGATTATTAGTTTACTTGACGTATTCTTAACTTGTTTTACTTGTTCTTGTCTTGTTTTATTGCTTCATGTTTTATCATATGATTCTTAGTGTTTCATGTGTTCTTGATTAGTGTATTTCATGTTTTATGTGTTATAGTACTTGTTATAACATAATAAGTAACTTTCTAAAAATAGCAGGTTTCTATATGTAGTAACTTTACAAAAATAGCAGGTTTCCATAAACAGTAAGTTTCCAAAAAAATAGCATTTTTCCATAATTAGTAAGTTTCCAAAAATAGAAAGTTTCTATATTTAGTATGTTTCCAAAAATAGAAAGTTTCCGTATTTAACATGTTTCCAAAATAGCATGTTTCCATATTTAGTAATAAGCTTATTTAATAAGTATAAAAGATAAGCTGGAGCTTATTAAGCATAATTTATAAGTCATGGTGATTTAAATGTCCTAAATTAGTAAAATTTATTAATAATAAAATACTTTAGTCTTAACATGATAATTATTAATTAATAATATAATACTTTAGTCTTAACATGGTTTATTAAGGATTAGTAATTAATAATATAGCTTGATTTATCTTAATAATACTTTACCATAAAATGCTAGTTGTATAATTAAAATAATGTATTAAATCATGTTTAACTTGTAATAAAATAATTATGCCTAGTTTCATGAATAATTATAATAAAATAATTATACCCTAAGTTTCATGAATAATTACATTTAAAATAATTATATCTTACATCATGATTAATTTTAATAAATATTTCATGTTTTAATTAATTAAATTAATAAAAGTAATTTAATAAAATCATCCATGTGTACCCGAGCCCCAAAACTCGAGCCTACCGAGACACCCATGCCTCGGTCGCACGTAAACAAATCAACCCAAGCACCAAACCATCACCACAGCCGGTGGTTGTGGTTTCTAGCCGGCGGCCAAGCAGCCTTGGCTGCTGCCGGTGCCACTGCTGGACAAAGGTTCCCACCGGTTGAGCCGGTTTCCCCCTGCCATGACCAAACTTCCCACCAAGAGCCATGGGGCTCTCGGTTCCCACTACTAACCAAACGTACCCACTGTGTGGTGTTTAGGTGTTGTGGCTGCCAAAGGAAAACCACCTCCGAACCCTTATGGGGTGCGGCTGGTCGAACCAAAACCACACCGAGACCCTTAAGGTCTCGGTTTTCGTGTAAAACCGAACCAACAACCCATTTTAAATCTCGAAACCTTCATGTTTTAATCGTTAATTTCATGTGTTCATATGATTAGATAAGTGGATTCGTAAATAAGAGAAAAGAATAAAAAAAGATTTAGAATTTAATTGATTACCAATGCGTATATTAAGCACGAATCAAACCCGTAGCCAAGATCAAAATCAAAACAATTTTTCTCTCCCTTTTTCTTGATGGAGCCGGCGGCCAAAGGAGAACCAAGGTGGGTTTTGTGATTTTTGTGTAAATGTGATCAATGAATGAAAAGGTTTCCTGGCTTGATATTTATTAAGTGGGTCGGGCCAAAGGCCCTCTTCTTTCCTTTGTCTTACACGCCGTCTTACAAACACATACATAAGGCTTTGATTTTCATGTTTTAATTATTATCAAATGTGTTCGTGTTTAATTCTCCTGTTTTAATCTTGTCGTGTTATAAGCATTATACGTAAATACTTATTAATAATATACGTAGCACTTGTCGTAGTTAATTAATTTACGTAATACTTGTATTAAATGTTCATGATACATGTCATACATTAATTATTTATAAAGTTTTAACTTAATCGGGTTTTCATGCATTTAATATTCATGAGTATTATATGCAGGTTTTACAATGGTTGTATGTTACATGTTAAATGGATGACTCGGTATGTTACGATTGTATGTTTGATTTTCACTGGATGATTCGGTATGTTATGGTTGTACCTTTGATGTTATATGTATGAGTCGGTATGTTATGGTTGTACGTTTGATATTTAACGGATAAGTCGGTATGTTATCGTTGTACCTTTGATGTTCAATGGACGAGTCGGTATGTTATGGTTGTACCTTTGATGTTCAATAGATGACTCGGTATGCTATGGTTGTATACGTTTGATGTTCAATGGATGACTCGGTATGTTATGGTTGTACGTTTGATGTTCAATGGATGAGTCGGTATGTTATGGTTGTACGTTTGATATTCAATGGATGAGTCGGTATGTTATGGTTGTACCTTTGATGTTTAACGGATGACTCGGTATGTTATGGTTGTACGTTTGATGTTTAACGGATGACTCGGTATGTATTGGTTGTACGTTACATGTTAAATGATGACTCGGTATGTTATGGTTGTACCTTTGATGTTAAATGGATGAGTCGGTATGTTATGGTAGTACGTTTGATATTCAATGGATGAGTCGATATGTTATGGATGTACCTTTGATGTTCAATGGATGACTCGGTGTGTTATGGTTGTACGTTTGATGTTCAATGGATGACTCGGTATGTCGTTTGATGTTTAATGGATGAGTCGGTATGTTATGGTTGTACATTTGATATTCAATGGATGAGTCGGTATGTTATGGTTGTACGTTTGATATTCAATGGATGAGTCGGTATGTTATGGTTGTACCTTTCATGTTCAAAGGATGACTCGATATGTTATGGTTGTACGTTTGATGTTTAATGGATGACTCGGTATGTTATGGTTGTACGTTACATGTTAAATGATTACTCGGTATGTTATGGTTGTACCTTACATGTTCAATGGATGAGTCGGTATGTTATGGTTGTACGTTCGATATTCAGTGGATGAGTCGGTATGTTATGGTTGTACCTTTGATATTCAATGGATGACCCGGTATTTTGTGAGTGTACGTTTGATGTTCAATGGATGACTCGGTATGTTATGGTTGTACGTTTGATGTTCAATGGATGACTCGGTATGTTATGGTTGTATGTTTGATATTCAATGGATGACTCGGTATGTTAAGGTTGTACCTTTGATGTTCAATGTATGAGTCGGTATGTTATGGTTGTACTTTAAAAAATAAAGCGACCGAACCGGAATGAATCGAGAAAATAAACCGACCGAACCGGAATGAATCGAGAAAATAAACTGGTTGAATAGGAATGAATCGAGAAAATAAATTGACCAGACCGGAAGGAATTAAGAAATTAAACCAAACGAGGTGTAATTATTATTTTATTAATAATAGTTATATGTGAAAAACAATTTTTCCTCGTCGACATGTCACCGGAAAAACTTTCGTCAAACTCCCCCCAAAAGTTTCATTATCGCGTCAAAATAGCTAAACGACACAATTGTATAGGAATCCTCGTCGACGCGTCGCCCGGGAAACTTTGTCAGTTTTTTAACCCCAAATAGCAGATCTCTGAAAACCTTATCCAAAAAAACTTATCTCTTCTTCTTCATTATACGAGCAGATCTCCTAAACCACACCACCACTCCACCACATCACCACACCACCACTCCGCCAACGTCACCACACCACCACTCCGCCAACGTCACCACACCACCATAGCGCCACCACATCACCATTCCACACCTGTCATCACCTCTACCACTCCACAGCCACCATCACCACAGCACCTCCGTCATCGCCACCTCAACAGCACCACATCACCACACCACGTCCGTCATCACCTCTGTCACTCCACAGCCACTCTACATCCACTCCACAACCACCACCACAACAGCACCTCTGTCATCACCACTACAACATCTCCTCCTCTAAATTATAATTCTTTCCTTAAACCCTCTAAATGATAATTCTCTAAACAAGTTTGGTGGTGATGGCTTTTGTTTTTTAATAATTCAAGGGTTTTTTTTAATTCAAGGTTTTATTAATTGATTTTTTATATTAATTAAAATTCGTTTTTATATAAATTGATGTTGTATTTGTTTGTTTCATGTTTTTTAGGAGTTGGCAGCGGTAGTTTGCGGTAGGCGGCGGTAGGTAGTGGCAGGAAGTGGCGAAGGTATATTTTATAAAAAAAATTCTGTTTCGTTTCCTTGGGGATATGTCGTCGGTGATGTAAAAAGTTATTTGTTTGTGTTGAACCCAAATCCAAACACTCCCTAGCCCTAAATAAGTTGTTTTTATCATAATAAGCTGAGTTAAGCTGTTTAAAAAAAGCTTATAAGAATAAGCTGTTTAAAAACAGTTTATTCTAATAAGCTATTTAAAAACAACTTATTTTGATAAGCTGTTTAAAAATAACTTATTCTGATAAGCTGTTTTTAAACACCTTTCTGATAAGTTTTTTTAAAACAGCTTATTCTAATAAGCTGTTTAAAAGCAGCTTATTAGAATAAGCTGTTTACAAACAACTTATTAGAAAACCCGTTTATGCGTTTAGTATTTATTTTATTGAACTAAACCTTTAGGAATTAGCGATTAATTTCAGAAAATTCTCGTCTGAAATTAATCATCCTATACAAAACCCGTCCGAAGTTAATTAATTAGAAATTAACTTTGGAAAGTCCCCTGTTTGGGACTGCTTTTTGAATGTTTTGTCTCATTTAGGATATGAATGCGTATAATGGGTTTACTATTTAGGATGATTTCGACAGTTTTTTTCTCCTTTACTCCTACTTGTACAAATGTCAACAGAAGTTGCATGGGGTCACGGCGGAGACGGTGGCGGTGAGGATCGTCGCCCCCATCTCAGAATCCCACCAGGGATTGCTTCAATAACCGAGGTAAGAATTTCTTGATTATTGTAATACAAGCATAAACTTGATACATTAAATTTGCTTGCTTTTAATTTTTATGATTTTATCACACTTGATTTTGCATGTACAGGCAGGCGAAAACCCAACTTGAGTGGAATGGTCGCGGGCAGGTTGAATACCCTCTTAGAGGGAACGGTATGGCAGCGAGCTTGGCTCGCCGTGCCTAGGTGGCAGGCTCGCCGCCGCTCGCCGCCCTTCGCCGCTACACCGACCCCCCCACTCGCCGGTTCTCAAATGTCACTTTGTGACATTGCTCGTTGGAAAAGAATGTCGGGCCCAAATTTTTTTATAACCGTTACAACGGCTAGATTTTAAAAAAAAAATTTATTATTTTTAAACCCTATATAAACTCATTACCTTATACATTTTTAAACACACAAAATACATTCTACAATCAAAAAAACACTCCAAAAATCACAAAAAAAATGTCAAACCTCCCAAACGATTACCTCAACTACGTTAACATCCTCAACCACGGCACGGATCCGAATCAATCGTCGTCTTCTTCTCCCGCGACGCAATCCGGCCAAGGATCCGGCCAAGGTTCCGGTCAAAACTATTCGCAACAATACTTTACACCATTAACACCCCACCAAATTTATCAACAACAACTAGCGTTTCACCAAAATCAATATTCACCACCTCAATATCCATATCCACCATCTCAATATCCATATCCACCATCTCAATATCCACCATCTCAAAATGTCCCCGAAACTCAATTGAAGAGTATTTTTGGAACACGATTTTGGAAGATTTCAACCGGCGTAACTCAACCAAGCGTACGAAGAATATGCTGACCGGGAAATGGAGTCGTTCGCACCCCGATGTTCAAAAGTTTCACGCTATCTTCAAAAGCCTTAAAAAGGCTAGCGGTGAAAACGAAGACGACGTGCTTGAAGCTGCACGACGTGAATTCGCGGCTTGTAACGAACGCCAAAAATTTACGCTTGAACATATGTGGAGGGTGCTTAGATACTTCTCAAAATGGAACGCACCCGAGGGTCTTGACCAAATTGATCATAGCAACGTATTCGCTCCAGATGCTAAGCGTCGACCACCCGGCAAACAGAGACCCGCCAAGAAGACACGATCAGAAACAACTGAGAGCAGCACGGGTAGTGGATCGACCACTTCGAAGGAAGACATAAACGAGGCTTTACTCCGCAAATTAAACGCGGGTAAAGAGCTGTACGAGTCGAGGAAAGCTAAAGCCGATGCCGAGAAGGCTAAAGTGGATGCCGATATGGAGTTTAAATAGCTGGAGTTTCTCTCCATTCGGACCGACGATTTGCCAGAACCTCAAAAGTCGGTTATCATGAGGAAACAACTACAAATCGCGGCAAAATATCAACTCTATGATTTTTTTTTTGTATTGTTTTTTCTTCGTATTGTCTTTTTTTTCCGTATTTTTATATTCGTAGCGTAATTTTATTTCTCGTATTTGTATTTTATTTTTTAGTATTTTGTAATTTTTAATTTTATGAAATGAATTTTTATTTTGTGTGAAAATTGAAAAATTAAATAAAATGGTGAGTGGTGGGACCCAAGTGAAGAGGAGAGAGACTATTTGTGATAAAGGGGGTGTTTTTGGAGAAGAGGAGAGAGATTAGTTGGTATGACGTGGCGCTGATGTGGCGCAGTGAAGAGGTAAACACCTGTTTGTGATACCTTTCCCTCTTAGACACCCGTAACTTCGCAACTCGCCTCACTGTTGCAGCAAGTGGCCCCTTGTCGATTCAATTTGATATGGATGACCAGAACACCCGGATGCCTACCGGTCTGAATGTCGCAAAATGGGGCAACGTCCTTGGACAAATGACTAGGAAGTTGCCCAAGCACTACCCTTCTTGGGAGGCGATACCGGACCATGAAAAGGCAGCGGTCATCTCGGAGATGGGGGTAAGTGATTTAATTATCATTTTATGTTTATATTTCATTATCATATTTATTTATTTAATTGTGCACATTTATCTAAATTCGTTTATCTATTTATATGAAATAAATATAAATAAATATAGACGACGTTTGGTTCAGTTATTTTGAATTGTGGAATTTAAATAGTCATGATTCGATAGAATATACATTTCAGTTAATTAGATATTTTAACTTGTTTGGTTGGTAAAAGTTTAAGTAATTACAAATATATTGTAGGGTCCAAAACATTTTGAAAGTATGTGAATTTAATTCTTTATTAAGAGTGTGACCGAATATTGTCATCGTGTCATATTTTTAGAAATGTGGGACCTGAATTTAAAAGTATTTGTTGTTTATTATTTGGTGGACCCGATTTTACCACTTAAAGCTAGGAAATTAAAATGCTTCTAATAATGCGAGAATTTAAATTGGTCCACTTTTCGTAATTTATGGAATTTTTATTATCTTCATTATCCTAGCCAAACACTATATTGCAAGAGATTTAAAATACAAATGCTACAAAATCTCTCCAATATACTCCAACCAAACAGCCCCTTAGATAAATTATTTATATGAATTCGTTTATTTATTTATATCGGGTCCGAAGAAACCCTCCCCCGGGCTATGAGCAGGCAGATTAGGACAAACAAGTTAATTTTTGGAATGATCCAAAGAACATTGCCCGGGGCTTAACAAAATTTCAAAAACAGGTCAAAGAGCAAGGTGGTAAGCCGACAAGGATCTCGGTCTGTTCCTGCTTTCCAACATCTTATGGTAATGAACATTAAAATTATTTTATAATTTTTTGTATTTTTTAATATTTTTTGTATTTTTTTGTATTTTTAATTTGTTGCATCTTATATACGTATGTATGTGCAGATGAGTAGCTCAGATACACAGGAGTATACGTCTCTTATTGACACATTCTTCTGTGTTCATACAGTAGGCGGCGTCTTCCAGAACCCCGGGGAGCAAGCGTTATATGTAAGTTTTGCCTCAAATAGTGGCACTTTAATTATTTGTCGAGAAACAATGCCCGGAAAACCTGACTAATATATTAACTAACTTGTGTTTTTTTACTAGTAGAAGAAGATGGTTAGGTTACGGGATTTAGGTTCAGATACCCCAGCCGGTGTCCCGTACACTGAGGAGGAAATCATGCGGATAGCTCGCCAGAGCAAGGGTCGGGGGCACTACCCGGGTATTGGTAGGGTCGTGTCTGAACGCTCCTCTTTTCCTGATCACGCCTCAGAGATTAATAAGATAACAAAGGATAACAAAAAGATGAAGAAAAAGAACAAGAAGATCATGCAAACGCTAAATGTGTTCATAAAGTTCTTCAGGCAAGACGACATATTCTCTCAAATGCTTACACATGAAAACTCGACTCTAGTGGTAGGTACTAGCAGCAGCACCGGAGGGAACGACAACCCGGACCTCTTTATTAATTATGATGATGACGACGACTCGTCGGATGAGGATTAGGTAATTGGTGTCGGGTAAGCATATGGTATTTGTGTCTTGTAGTTTATTTAGGCGTTCCTACCATGAACAATTTATTCTCGGTTTGTTTAATTAGAACATGTTATTGATCTAGCTAGGTGAATACATTGGTCATCCGTTTTGAGATTATTTCTTTGTTTAGTAAGATTTGGGACGATTCTAGGTGTAATATATGAAATGCGTTGATCTGTTATATTGTATTGTTTTTGGTACGAGTTGTGGTGTATTTGGGTAGATTACATATTGGTGTATACAGGTTTCTGGTTTTGGTAGATTTTTTCCCGAAAAAAATCTAGAAAACGCCTGTGTGCAGGTTGTATTTAAAAAAAATGCAGACTTTTCTCCGGCGACATATTGACGGGGAAACTTTGCCAATATTTGACTTTTTTTAATAGTCAATAACAAATAGTTTGACTTTTTGAAAAGTCAAGAAGTTTCCCCGTCGACATGTCGGCGGCGGAAATTGACACTATTTCGACATTTTTAATAGTCGATAACGAATAGTTTGACTATTTGAAAAGTCAAGAAGTTTCCCCATCGACGTGTCGCCGGAGAAACTTTGGACGCGTGGCAGGCTTAGTGTCAAGTTAATTAAGTTTTTGTTAATTCAACGTTATCATTCCCGTCGACACGTCATTGGGAAAACACTGTCTAGCGTGTCACGTATATTGTTGACTGAAAATGGTGTGGTCCCACTTGTCGACGGAGAAACTATCCCCATCGAACTTTGCCTTTTGAAGAATCCCCGTCGATTGTTCGAAGGGGAAACTTTTCCCCATAGACTTGTCGCCGGGGAAACGTCCAAACTTTGACGGGGAAGGCATCGAATGTTATAGTGAATATTTACACGTTAAACAAGGTAACTCAAGCCGAGAGCGGTAAAATGCGTACTTTTCAGGTATAATGCAGGTGTGAAGAGGTACATACTATAATTAAACATCTAAAATATCACATGCAGGAAAAGTTAAATGTAAACCCTATTTTTGGCATAAACCTAATCAACCAATCGCAACCACCCATTTTTCCATCTAACAAAAAATCTATTTTTTAAAAATTAAATATCTCACAAATTATTAATCGTTACACAAAACGAAACATATCATCATGACGAGAATTAAATCGTCTTTCTATCGATGGGCAAATGTATATACTTTCGACGAACTTTTTTTTTAGAAAATCATATATGATTCGTATCACGAATCATATTGATAGGTGTGTAAACACCCATCCTTTTACCACTTAATTCTGGCTAAAACTAGACCAAAACACGTATTTAATATCATTTGTTTGGAATTATGCGTGGTTTTTGTGTTTATTGTGTTTTCAGAGCTAACCGGATGAATATTAAAGAAAACATGGGATTGCACGGGTTTTACTGAAGAAAAAGACTCAAGACAAAGTCTATTGTCCAAGAGATGCAAAAGATTTGAAGTCACTGGGCCTATTCGAAGATTTATCGAAGAAAAGGACCAAAGATGGAAGATTTATATATGTCGAAGAAACTCAAGTCTATTTAACGAAGAAATTAAAAGACGAGTTGAATTTAATCAACGACAAATCCCGAATCAGAATCGAAAACGTCAACTTTTCTGAAAAGACGAGAAGACAAGAAGAAATGGAGAAAGCCCACTCACCAACCAACCACTAGGACTATATATAGGGTTTTCCTTCACATTTTAGGGAGTTAGCTTTTCATTTTCTTCTTTCCCAGTTTTTAGGTTCATTCCATCACCAACACCATTAGGGTGTTTGGTGATTTTCAATTTTCTTTCAATCTTGTAAATGTTTTGATCATTACTCTTGTTACTTTTACATTAATCTTTCAATTCCATCTTTTCATTCATCTTGTTCTTCATCATCTTCTATTGCAAGTTCTTAAGTTTTCTATTTAATTCAAGTTTGATCTTAAAAAGTTGTTGATTTGGTGTTTTTATTGGTGGGATTTGTTACTTATGGTATTTAAATGATTATTGGTTGATTTGGTAAAACCTTTTTGAGTATTGTGGTGATTTGATCTTAAAAACGCTTTGCTGTTACTGTTACTTTTCTTTGCCCAGGAAGATTCCGCATTGCACTTTACGTGTTCCTTCATTCGGAATATTTTAGATATTCCGAATAGTTCAATTGTTTTACCCTTATTCGGAATTTCTCATATATTCCGAATAGGGCCAGCTTTCCGAATAGAGCTTGATTTTCCGAATAGGACCTGGTTTCCGAATAGACATGTTTTTCCGAATAGCCAAATTTTCCGCATAGGGTCTGCTTTCCGAATTGCCCCCTTTTTCCGCATAAGGCATTTATTCCGAATTGAGCATATTATTCCGAATTGGAAATATTTTCCGAATAGAGTTTGTGTTTTTCCGAATGGATATTTTATTCCGAGTTGCACAATATTCCGAATAGGAGAATACATTCCGCATAGAGCTAGTTTATCCTGTATCTTCATTTATTCCGAACAGAGCACGTTTTCAGTAAGGACTATTTTCTGTTTAATCATTTATCTAAGTTTCAATTCAAGGCATATTTCATTTATTGTCTTTGGTTTGTATGTTGATTTACTTCACTCATTTACCTTTTTAAGTAGAATAGATAAGCAACCCCCACTTTTTGTCACCAAGAACAGATCATTCCACTTTTAACTGAGATCAATTCGAGAGGATTCCGAGAAATGAACTTTTTCACTATTAAAAAACGCATGTATAAAATGGCGCCGCTGCCGGCTCTTCTCGTTAAGATCAAAAGTTTTTTGTGAGAACTTGGATTTTGGGATCCGTTCCCCGTGAACGTTACTTTTTTCACAAAAATTTTCAAAGAAATCCTAAAAAAATATAAAATTTTCAAAAATACAAAAAAATTCAAAAACATAAAAACCAAAAATATTTTTGCCTTGTTTTTCTTTGTTCGTTCTTTTGCAGGTGTATGCGCACTCGCTCCATGTCATATCAAGAGCCCGAGCCTCTCGATCAATTAGACATGGCCGGTGTACCACCTCCAAACAATAATAACAACAACAACCCACCTTTCAACAACATGAACAATAACAACAACAATGAGCCCCTTCCGGATAATCGCCCGATGATTGAACTGCTGCAAGCTCATGTAGATGGCAACACGGACCCAATTGTCATACCTCCAATTGCCGCCAACAATTTCGAGCTAAAATCAGGCTTTATCCAGATGGTCTCCGCTCAACCATTTTTGGGACGAACCATTGATGATCCACACGACCACATCAAGAGATTCTTGCAACTCACCAACACGGTCAAATTCAATGGTGTTCCACAAGAGGTTATAAGGTTACAACTTTTTCCCTTTTCTTTAGAGGGACAAGCCCGGCATTGGCTTGCTAAGGAACCGCCACAGAGTATTCTCTCGTGGACGGATTTGGAAACAAAGTTTATCAATTACTTTTTCCCACCCTCTCGTACTACCGCTTTGCGGAATGAAATCATAAATTTTGAACAAAAGTACGATGAGTCGTTCAGTGAATCTTGGGATCGTTTCAAAGATCTTTTAAGAAAATGCCCACAACATGGTTTTACCAAAGTACATCAAATTAATACTTTTTACAATGGTTTAAGCATGAGTGACCAAGATTCACTGAACAGTGCCTCGGGGGGTAATCTATTGGCTAAGACTTCCAATGCTGCTTGGGACATCATTGAGAATAAATCTCGTGTGCAAACCAAGAGTGTTCGGACCAATGTCGCTAGTGCTAGCACTAATGACAGCGACAAGCGACTAGACAAAATCACTGTGCTTCTTGAATCGCTTGTCACCCACACCGTCAGCAACAACAACAGCAACAACGCCAAAAACGCTCAAGTGAACGCTGTCAGCCAACCTTGTGAGATATGCGGTGGTGCTCACTCTTACACAACTTGTACCGCCACCCAAGACTACCCTGCTGAGAATGTGAATGTGGCATATGGCACCTATCCTCAACCTACTTATCAAGCTAGACCTCAAGGTGACAGTAACTTGCTTAGCTATCGATCCAACAACTATCTTTCACCACCTGGTTTCCCTCCTACCAACCCAAACCAACAACAAAACCTTAATCGCCCTCCTCAACAACAACAACAACCTCGACAACCATACATCCCTCCTCACAAGCAGCAACAACCGCCTCAACGTAACAACCAAGTCTACCAACAACCTGCTTACCAACCACCTGCATACAATGCTCCTTCCAACCAAACCACCAGCATTACACCAAGAGGTTGCAACCTACATGAGGACCAATGATGTGATCGTGGAAAATCTACAACAGGAAGTGCGAAACTTGAAGGCAGACTTGGTAAAGCAAGGAAATGATTTGAGAGCCGACATGAGAAATACGTTGGATAGCCAAACTAATGATCTGAGGAACATGATGGCTGGTTTCTTCCAAAGTAATCAACCCTCTTCTTCGGGTACTCTTCCGAGTAATACCGTTGCAAATCCAAGAGGGGAGATGAAAGCAATCACCACTCGAAGTGGCAAAGGTACCAAGGAACCCGAGCTTCCTATACCTCCACCGGTGGTTGTGACTAAGGAGAACGAGTCACCTGCTCCTATTCCTCATCCTTCTCCTTCCCCAATTTCTCCACCTCTTCCTTCTACCCCTCCTCCACCCAAGGATGTGAGTGATCCTATTCTTCTAAAGCCTTCCTCTTCTTCTAATATACCTTATCCATCTAGGTTGAGGAAAGAGAAGCAAAAGAGCAAGGATGATATTCAGGTTTCGAACTTCCTTAAAATGTTCAAACAATTGAATTTCAATATCTCCTTCGCTGAGGCTCTCGCTCACATGCCCAAATACGCGAAAATGTTTAAAGATCTTCTGAGCGACAAGGAAAAGCTCCTCGATATTGCCAATACCCAACTTAATGAGAATTGCTCTGCAGTGCTCTTAAGGAAATTGCCAACCAAGCTTGGTGATCCGGGTCGTTTCTTAATTCCTTGCAATTTCCCGGGAGTAGAGAATTGCATGGCCCTAGCCGATCTAGGTGTCAGTATTAATCTCATGCCTCTAAGTGTTTGGAAGCAATTATCTCTCCCAGAGCTAGTCCCCACCAAAATGACTTTGGAATTAGCAAACCGTACGGTTGCTTATCCAGTGGGGATAGCCGAAGATGTTATTGTAGGAGTCGACAAATTCACCTTCCCTGCTGATTTTGTTGTCGTCGACTACGAGATGGACCCCCGTGTACCACTGATTGTTGGTCGTCCATTCTTGAGGACCGGTCGCACTCTCATTGATGTTGAAGCCGGTGAGCTTATCATGAGAGTGGGTGACGATAAAGTAGTCTTCAACATGGGAAAGTTGTCTAAACAGCCTTATTCATATGAGAGTGTTAATTGTATTGACGTTCTTGATGAGGCTTGTGAAGAACACTTTATTGATGCTTGCAAAAGTATTCCTTCCTCTCTTCCCAATGTTGAGACCGTGTCCTCTATTGATTCATCATTGTCTCTCTTCGGAGATAGTGATTTGTTTTGGAAAGATTTTGAAGACACCATGGGAGATGTGAACTTATCTACTGATGATTCTCCTACCAATAGGGACGAAGACATGCATTTCTTTGAAAGCCTTCTCAACGAAGACAACCCTTCTCCTCCATCTCCCACGGTCATTGCTATCGATACTCCGACTTCGAATACGCCTCCCGTCGAAAATCCTCTGGATTTAGAACTTAAGGAGTTGCCGCCCCATCTTGAATATGTATTCCTTGACGAAGAGAAGAACTCGCCAGTCATCATTGCTAAGGCCCTAAAGGAAGACGAAAAAGCCCGACTTATCACCGTGTTGAAGAATCATAAGAAGGCTATCGCTTGGAAAATCTCCGACATTCGCAGAATTGATCCTCACTTCTGCACACACAAAATTCTCATGGAGGACGACTTTAAGCCCACAATTCAAAGCCAACGAAGGGTGAATCCAAAAATACATGAAGTCATCAAAACAGAGGTTATCAAACTTCTTGATGCGGGTATGATTTACCCTATTTCGGATTCACCATGGGTTAGTCCAATCCATTGTGTGCCCAAAAAGGGCGGAATAACCGTTGTTCCCAATGAACACAACGAGTTGATTTCCACTCGTCTCGTTACTGGGTGGAGAGTTTGCATAGACTACCGCAAACTCAATGATGCCACGAGAAAGGATCATTTCCCTCTACCTTTTATGGACCAAATGCTCGAACGATTAGCAGGTAATGAATATTACTGCTTTCTTGATGGTTTCTCGGGTTATTTTCAAATACCCATCGATCCCCAAGATCAAGAGAAGACTACATTCACTTGTCCCTATGGCACTTTTGCTTACAAAAGAATGCCTTTTGGCTTATGTAATGCGCCCGGGACTTTCCAAAGGTGTATGTTAGCTATCTTCCATGACATGGTTGAACAAACCATGGAAGTCTTCATGGATGATTTCTCGGTCTTCGGGGATTCATTCTCTTCTTGCCTTGCCAATTTGGAACGTATGCTTAAGCGGTGCGAAGACACTCGTCTTGTTCTGAATTGGGAAAAATGCCATTTTATGGTAAAAGAAGGCATCGTGCTTGGACATAAGATCTCGAAAGCCGGTCTTGAAGTAGACCGTGCTAAAGTCGATGTTATCGCCAAGTTGCCTCCACCTTCAACCGTGAAGGGTGTGAGAAGTTTTCTGGGTCATGCGGGCTTCTACCGTCGATTCATCAAAGATTTCTCTCAAATCGCTCGCCCGATGACCCACCTCTTGGAAAAAGATACTCCTTTTATCTTTTCCAAAGAGTGTCTTAACGCCTTCAACTCACTTAAAGATAAGCTAACTAAGGCACCCGTCTTGGTTACCCCTAATTGGGAGCTTCCCTTTGAGTTGATGTGCGATGCTAGTGATTTTGCTATTGGAGCGGTTCTTGGACAAAGAGTGAACAAACACTTCCAACCGATCCATTACGCTAGCAAGACAATGACGGGGGCACAATTGCATTATACGACAACAGAAAAAGAGCTTTTAGCTGTTGTCTATGCTTTTGAAAAATTCCGCCCCTATCTTGTCCTTTCCACCACCATCGTGTATACCGATCATTCCACGCTGAAGTACTTGTTGACAAAGCAAGATTCCAAACCAAGACTTCTTCGCTGGGTTTTGCTGCTCCAGGAATTTAAAATCGAAATTCGGGATAAAAAAGGAGCAGAAAACTTAGCCGCGGACCATCTTAGCAGACTTGAGGATCCTTACCAAGGGGATCATCCGAACAAATAAATCAATGATTCTTTTCCCTTGGAGACCTTAATGTCTATAAACTCAAAGTCGAATGAAACCCCGTGGTTTGCGGACTTTGCAAACTACTTGGCGGGTGGAATTCTCAAGGAAGGGTTGACGTCTCAACAAAAGAAGAAGTTCTTCACCGACATTAAGACTTACTTTTGGGACGACCCTTACCTATTCAAACAATGTGCCGACCTGATTATCCGCCGTTGTGTTGACGGACCGGCAGCGTCTGAAATCCTTGAGGCTTGCCACAAAGGACCCACCGGTGATCACTTTGGTCCCAACTACACCGCCAAAAAAGTGTTTGATTCGGGATTTTATTGGCCCTCCATATATCGTGACGCTCACGATATGGTTAAACGATGTGATGCTTGCCAGAAACAAGGCACGATCACACATAAAGACGAGATGCCTCAGAATTTCATTCAAGAGTGTGAAATCTTTGATGTTTGGGGTATCGACTTTATGGGGCCATTCCCTTCTTCTAAAGGAAACAAATACATCCTTGTAGTCGTTGACTACGTTTCAAAGTGGGTTGAAGCCAAAGCTTTACCCACTAATGATGCAAGGGTGGTTTGTACCTTTTTAAAAGCTCTTTTCGCTAGATTCGGTGTGCCTCGTGCCATTATTAGTGATCGTGGGACTCATTTCTGCAATGACCAATTTGCTAGAGTCATGGCTAAGTACGGTGTACACCATCGTCTTTCCACAGCCTACCACCCACAAACTAATGGCCAGGCTGAAATATCCAACCGAGGACTTAAGCGAATTCTGGAAAGAACCGTGGGAGAGCATCGTGCCGCATGGGCTGATAAACTTGATGATGCTTTGTGGGCTTTCCGTACTGCTTACAAGACCCCGATCGGCTATACGCCTTATCGTCTTGTGTACGGGAAAGCGTGCCACCTCCCCATTGAGTTGGAGCACAAGGCTTATTGGGCCTTGAAGTGGGCTAATTTTGATATCAACAAAGTCGGTGACCTACGCAAGATCCAACTCAATGAGCTGAATGAACTTCGGAATGAGGCTTATGAAAATTCTTTGATCTATAAGGAAAGAACTAAGCTCATTCACGACTCCAAGATCAAAAACCAAGAGTTCCATGTTGGAGACAAAGTCTTACTTTTTAACTATCGGTTGAAAATCTTTTCGGGCAAGCTCAAATCTCGTTGGTCCGGCCCATTCACCATTGCCCAAATTTTTCCATATGGTACTCTCGAGCTCGCTCAACCTAATGGACCTAATTTTAAGGTGAATGACCAACGAGTGAAGTTGTACTTTGGTGAGGACACCTCTCAGGAGGTGATTCCATCCCTCACCACGTTCCCCATGAACTAATTTTGGGTCGAGTCAGGCTCGTGACTCGGTTATCAAAAACAAGCGCTCCTCGGGAGGCAGCCCGAGTATATATCCCTTTAACCCCCTAAGTGTAGGGGAGGACCTATTTTGGTCGTTTGTGTTTGTGTGGTGATGTGATTACAGGGATATATGCAATCTTGGAATTCTTTGAAGAACCGTGCTCCCGTGTTATCCGAAATCCGGTTCTATCTCTCAACTATCGTGATTCAATTTTCTTCATACTCACATTTGAAATTGATCACTTTAGTCGTCTCTTCCTTAACTCGAGTTAACCAACGTGCACAATGTCATAAGTGTAGGGGAGACTTTTCCCACATGCTTAAACATTGAGGACAATGTTTATCTTAAGTGTAGGGGGGACTTCTATCGAAGTTTTAAGTGGACTTTTCCATAAAAATGCCTTCATTTAACCGGAAAATCATATTTTTCAACATTTTTCAAATTTTTTATTAACTTTGGCCATTTAGTTGTAATTTTTTAAATTTTTATCATTGCTTTCATATGTATATATTCCACAATTAAGTCAAAAATATTAATAAAGTGGTGTAGCTAGTTTTGAAATCTTTGACATATTAGGCCCGTTGCGTTTATTTTGACTCAACCCGAATAGACTTATCCAAGTTTATTCTAGCTAGTATCCTTAACCATGTAGACCTTAATTGGTTTATTAGGCTAAGTATCCACGAGTCTCATTACTTGAGATTTTAAATTGTGGAGGACGAGAAATGACAGAGTCAATTATAAGTCGGTATTCTTTCACAAGCTCACTTGGTGTAATTATTTGCCTATTCTCCCATCACTTGCTAATAATTTATCTGCAATAAGTAAGGTCGTACGATTTGAAAAGTTACTTAGCTTCTAGCCCAAGATCGTTTAAAAGTTGCTCGGTAATGACGAGAGTTCATAGCCAAGGCATAACTTATGAAGCGGGGCGCGAAGATTGGCGAGTCCGAAAAGGCCCTAACAAGGCATGAGGATTCCATTTTATTGCTGAAGATCCAAAGTGATGTGAAAAGCATTATTCCTAAAGTCAATATGAAGGATCAAGACTCACGACGAAAAGCAATCAACTCCCATAAAGATCATGGAGAAGTCTATCCGAAAAGACCCTAACAAGGTATGAGGATAAATAGATCCAAGTCCGAAAAGGAGGCGGATCGTTGTATCTCAAATCCCAATTAGAGATTGAAGAAATAATCATGAAGTCGTGGTCAACAAAGTTGGAGTACCCCTCAAAAGTCTCCAAGTGAAGAAACTCTATTATGATGAGAAGACCATTATCTCAAGAACGTCTCTCGAAGATATGAAGTATGAAGTACATGCCAAATATCGGCCCGAGAAAGGTCTCAAATCGTGAACCGAGTTATGCCAAGATATGAACTTTTTGATATCCCGAGAAGCAGTTTTAAGAGATTTTGTCCTTTAGCTAACTATTGATCAAATCGTCCTACTTTGCTTTCAGCCTTAATAAACTATCGAAATAAGTCCAAAAATGCATCTTCATGGTCATTCTAAGACAAAAATAAAATATAAGAGATACCTCTAGAAATAAGGGAGTTTAAGCATTTAATTAAGCCATGTGTGTGAGTGTTTGATTCGCTAACTTATAATAACAATGATCTCGTTTTTAAGCTTAGTTTGGGGAACGTGAAACTTGAGGGTGATAAATCTTCGCAACACCAAAGCCCTAATGTAAGTCCTTGATTTCTTTGCAAGTTATTTCCATCCTTTTTTTATCTTAAAATTTTAATTTCTCTTAGTATTTTGATTTTTATTTAGTAGTATTTGAATAAGGCCAAGGTTGATTAATTGTGAGAAAAGTGTAAAATTGCTTTATCACTAAGCATTGCATGAGGGCATGGCAATGGTTAAGTGTAGGGGATTTGATAGGTGTGTAAACACCCATCCTTTTACCACTTAATTCTGGCTAAAACTAGACCAAAACACGTATTTAATATCATTTGTTTGGAATTATGCGTGGTTTTTGTGTTTATTGTGTTTTCAGAGCTAACCGGATGAATATTAAAGAAAACATGGGATTGCACGGGTTTTACTGAAGAAAAAGACTCAAGACAAAGTCTATTGTCCAAGAGATGCAAAAGATTTGAAGTCACTGGGCCTATTCGAAGATTTATCGAAGAAAAGGACCAAAGATGGAAGATTTATATATGTCGAAGAAACTCAAGTCTATTTAACGAAGAAATTAAAAGACGAGTTGAATTTAATCAACGACAAATCCCGAATCAGAATCGAAAACGTCAACTTTTCTGAAAAGACGAGAAGACAAGAAGAAAGGGAGAAATCCCACTCACCAACCAACCACTAGGACTATATATAGGATTTTCCTTCACATTTTAGGGAGTTAGCTTTTCATTTTCTTCTTTCCCAGTTTTTAGGTTCGTTCCATCACCAACACCATTAGGGTGTTTGGTGATTTTCAATTTTCTTTCAATCTTGTAAATGTTTTGATCATTACTCTTGTTACTTTTACATTAATCTTTCAATTCCATCTTTTCATTCATCTTGTTCTTCATCATCTTCTATTGCAAGTTCTTAAGTTTTCTATTTAATTCAAGTTTGATCTTAAAAAGTTGTTGATTTGGTGTTTTTATTGGTGGGATTTGTTACTTATGGTATTTAAATGATTATTGGTTGATTTGGTAAAACCTTTTTGAGTATTGTGGTGATTTGATCTTAAAAACGCTTTGCTGTTACTGTTACTGTTCTTTGCCCAGGAAGATTCTGCATTGCACTTTACTTGTTCCTTCATTCGGAATATTTTAGATATTCCGAATAGTTCAATTGTTTTACCCTTATTCGGAATTTCTCATATATTCCGAATAGGGCCAGCTTTCCGAATAGAGCTTGATTTTCCGAATAGGACCTGGTTTCCGAATAGACATGTTTTTCCGAATAGCCAAATTTTCCGCATAGGGTCTGCTTTCCGAATTGCCCCCTTTTTCCGCATAAGGCATTTATTCCGAATTGAGCATATTATTCCGAATTGGCAATATTTTCCGAATAGAGTTTGTGTTTTTCCGAATGGAGATTTTATTCCGAGTTGCACAATATTCCGAATAGGAGAATACATTCCGCATAGAGCTAGTTTATCCTGTATCTTCATTTATTCCGAACAGAGCACGTTTTCAGTAAGGACTATTTTCTGTTTAATCATTTATCTAAGTTTCAATTCAAGGCTTATTTCATTTATTGTCTTTGGTTTGTATGTTGATTTACTTCACTCATTTACCTTTTTAAGTAGAATAGATAAGCAACCCCCACTTTTTGTCACCAAGAACAGATCATTCCACTTTTAACTGAGATCAATTCGAGAGGATTCCGAGAAACGAACTTTTTCACCATTAAAAAACGCATGTATCACATATATAATTTTGTAAAATCATATATCATCTGTGATATGAATCATATATGATTTTCTCAGAAAAAAAAGTTCATTGAATGTATATACATGTACCCTCGATAGAAAGATGATTTAATTCTCGTTGTAATGGTGTATTTTTGTCATTTGATGATTTACCGTTTGTAGGATATTTAATTTTTTTTTTAAGGTGAAAAGTTGGTTTGAATGTATGTGATTGGTTGATGTGGTATATGGTAAAAAGATGGTTTACATTAATCTCAATTTAGTCACATGCAGGAACGTGGTATTCAATGAAAGTGTCACGTACAAAGACACGTTGAAAGATTCTAGTGCAGGTAATGATAGTTCTGTTAAGGAATTACAAGTTGAAGTGAAACTGCAAAAGTTTAACCTAGGGAATATCATCCACATCACCATTCGATCACGTGTTTCTGATACCAATTGTATGAATCATAGGCCAAACATTTTACCAATTGGTTTAAGAAGGACTAGCAGGGTACTCGCGTGTTACAGCGAGGGGTACCCTAATTTTCGGCGAACTTAGTTTTTAATTTTACGTTTTTTACAACGAAATATCGAAAAACGACCATTTGAGTTTTGTATAATTGTATGTAGCTGGCTAGCCGAACCCATGTAGACTCCGATTTCTCGGTTGAACTCGTTGGCACGATTCGATTTTTAAACCTATATGTGGTATTATTTTAGGTAGATAACATATGTACATTTTTGTAGATATATGCTTTTAGTTGTTGTACAAAGTATGGTTGTACACAATGCATTAGTAAATGTAACTTTAATTTTCTAGTCTTGTTTTAGTATACACAATGCATTAATAAATATAACTTAAATTTTCAAGTATTCTAGTTCTATATGTACTATACATATATTTATAGCAACATTGAAATAAATGTTCTATATAACGCAATACGTAACGGGATCTCTTCCTACTTAAGTAGTCGAGTGTCTTGTTAAAGTTGTTAAAGTGGTGGTTTTGCTTTTTTTGTTGTATTTTGTTCTTCGGTTTGGTTCATGTAATGATATTGTCTTTCTGAAAAAGAATGTTAAAAAAACACATGTACCATAAAGAGGGAAAAAAAGGTATATGGTTCCTTTATTCTGGATACAAAGTCATTGGTGTGGATTTTGATTAAAATCAAACTATAATCGTATTTGTGGTTTTATAAAAATAAAAATCACATCGTATTCGGTTTTACGGCTGCACCGCACCATTACTTGTGACTTATATAATAAATGTTAATTTTTACGGTTTTTAGTTTAAAATATTTATTTTTTTTGGTGATATATCTAACAAACAGGTGACTTATAACTTGTAAGAATATTAATGATAATATGCACTAAAAATCGTATAACTCGCATAAAATAGTTTATGTGACAATTTTTTAGTATAAAATAATTATTGTTTAGTGCGGTTTTGCGGTTCAGTTTTACGAGTGAAAAACGCAACTGAACCGCATTTACGTTTTTTTCTTTTTCTTAAAACCAAACCGTCGGTTTTTGTCGTAGTACGGTTTCTGCGATACGATTTTTTTTTCGGGTTTCTGCTCACCTAGTCATTGTTTTATTGCATTAACTTTAATTATGCATATCAATTTAATAACAATAAAGTGAATTCACTTATTTGTGGCTTTGGTCTTGAAATTTAATGTTTTGTGTCATATTATTTGTACTATATTCAAAGAAGCTCATTATTAGTCAATAGAATTCTCCTCAGCGTTAATGCATTTTAAGTTGATCAAGTTAATTACTCATTATCTTAAAAAAGCTTTACTCGCTGCAGATGATGTGCACTTTTTACAGTTTGGAATTATATTTGAATCTACTTTCTTTTGTGGTATGCATTCCAAAAGGAAAATAAAAGAGAGATGTGTGCTATCGGGAAAAAACTCCTAATATGTGTCTATGCAGGGTCGTCTTTGAGGATGTGCAAGATGAGCGATCGCACAAGGCCTCAAAAGTTTTAAAGGCCTTCAAATTATTTTCTCGAAAAGCATTATGTAATTTCGCTCAGGGCTTTAACTTTTTTTATAAATTGAAAGACGGCCCTGTGCTCATGTAACGTTATATGTAAACGAGCCGAACGTTGAATCAACATTTCATGAATCGTTCGATAAAATATCCAATAATGTTAGTTTGCTAAATGAACAACATGAATATCAATTTGCGTACATTTAGTTGAATGAACGAACATGAACAAAAATTTTATTTGTTTATGAATGTCTAGTTATGTGTTCATTAACATTTGTTTATGTTTATATATCCTATCTTTTTATACACTTTAAAATTGGGTTAAGTCTATATAATAGCAACATACTTTTCAAAATGTATAAATATCATACTTGAACTTAAAAAAATACTAATATCATATATGTACTTTAAAAGTTCGTCTCAGTATCATACTTTTCTACTTTCAAAAATACTAATATGGTATCATGAGTAACTCAAAGTGTGCAAACGCCTACCAATTACTAACGCTTCTTCATTCCACGTCTTATGGTGTCATCAAAATAGCTTTCCTTAATGCAACGTGGCATTTAGTTTTTATTTAAATCTCTTTAATTTAGAAATCGAGTTTGGTGGTCACCATCATATCTATTACGATATTGGGTTTAATGATACGGTGCTGTGATGATAACGTGAAAGTTGTGGTTTTTGTGATCATTTCGAACACTATATCATTCTATCTTTTAATTCATATCAGTGTGAAATTTAATAGTGATTTACCTCTTGCGACTATGAAGATTTTTTTTTAATCTTAGTTGTTGTCATAGTCAGAAGACAAATAAAATATCATTGTTCATCATGAGATTTGTGATGATCAACTGACCAAATATGAACCAGGTTTTTGGTCACCACCCACACTGTGTTGCAAAAATATATGGCAAAAGCAACGTTGTGTTTGTAGCTACGTTAACCAAGAGATTCAAGCAACTAATCTTGTTAGTTCTTGTGAAATCATCTTTAAGGTACGATATTGAGACGAATTTTGAAAGTACGTATACGATATTAGTATTTTTTAAAGTTCACGTACGATTTTTATACATTTTGAAAAGTAGGTTGCTATTATATGGACTTAACCCCTTTAAAATTGGTTTACTCAAAAAAACATCACTTACAAAACAAACAATATGTATGTTATTTTGTTTATGTTCATGTAATATTTTAGCAAACGAGTATGAACTCATTGAGATTGATATGGAGAAAGAAGAATTTTTTTTTTTAATCTACTACGTGGAGTTCTCACCGCCCTTAGGACGAGTGGACTAATCTCCTGCGGGAGTTTGCTCGGTACCTCGATGGGTAGTATCCCTTCCAAATGAGATTTTTTCCATTCCCAAGGCTTGAACCCAAGACCTTTGGTTAAGGAGCCCAGTGCCTTGACCAACTGTGCCAACCTCAATTGGTTATGGAGAAAGAAGAATTAAGAAGAATAAATGATACAATTGGCCAAGAAGATAATTATGGGGACATATTTTTGGAAAGGTTTAGGATTCGAGTCTCATCACAGTAGGCTCAATTGGCACATGTAAGAAAGTACGTGTGTTTTAATGAGCGTATGTAAAACATCAAATTGGTCACTCGGCGAATTTTAAACAAGTATTAATATTTTTTATTTTTTCATTTTTATATGTTTTTTACCGTTTTAGCCTGCCCGCGTTTAGCTCGAGCCCGTTTAACCCGTCGCCCATTTTTTCTCCGCCAGTGCCTGCCCGGTCTGCCCATTTCACCACCTCTAGTTACAGGTTCAAGTCCCATATGAGATATGAGTGATATGTTTGTTGTTAGTAAAACTTAAGTGATGTATCAGTACTCGCCATATTTTTATCATGGAACATTAGGGGGCCAACACTTGCCTCTTCCCCTACTACTAATATAAGTACATACACAAACATACGTGCAATCTTAAAAAATAAATCAAAAACTGTAAGAAGAGGTTAGTCAGTAAGCCACACTCAGTTTATCTAAGTTCGCCTAATATTGTCATAAATGTCGTGAAGCCTTTTAGCTTTAAGCTAGATAGCGCGGGCAGATTTAGTTATGTGAATTTCATAACTTATTTTACAGTGATTTGTTATTATAAAAGCTTTGTTTTTCAAAATTTTCAGGTTTGTCGTGGAATTAGTGAAATGACAACTACTGCTACGTGTATGCACATTGCTATATCAAGACCCTCTAACGGTTCTTTTCGTGAAGTTTTAAAGTCGAGCGTTGCAGTTTTTAGTAGTGATGCTAGAAGGGCATCAAGTGCGAAGCTTAATAGCTCATGTCATTTATCTTCTACACAATGGTTATCTCAAAATGTGAAATCCATGGCTTCAAGATTTGGAAAGAAAACCACAAAAGCCATGTCCGATTCCAGTGGTACAAAAGTCCTTCCAGGGCTGCCAGTTGATCTTAGAGGTTAGTTTGTAGAAGCACTGTCGATTATATATTAATGTCTCTTGTTGATAACTGTTTTTAAACTTACGTACGTGCAGGCAAAAGAGCATTTGTTGCTGGTATAGCAGATGATAACGGGTATGGTTGGGCAATAGCCAAATCCCTAGCAGCTGCCGGTGCTGAGATTCTTGTTGGGGCATGGGTCCCAGTACGTTACTCGTCCTAGCCATAATACCTACTTGTTTGCTAGATATAAGAAAAATGGCAAGATGGGTGGGTTCGGTAATGGGTAGGCGGATACTGGTTGTCATTTACAGTAATAAATACCAAACAAGTTTGGTCGACTTGTTCACGAATGTGTCTAGTTTCTTCAATTTATTTTGCTAAATAAATTATGTTTCTTATGATTACAAAGCAATTTTACAACGAAGGTAATTTAAATCCTTGAATAAAATGATTCAGGAGATGCATTGAAGTGGCTCATAAACCATTCCCTTTTTAGCTATTACGGAGTATTATTTATTTGAACCATTCAAGATGAAACAATATAAATCGACATATTTTTTATGCACAAATGATTTCCGCATTAAGTGTGGATGTGTTTCACCTTTGTAGGCACTCAACATATTCGAGTCTAGTCTTCGAAGAGGAAAGTTTGACGAATCACGTGTGTAAGTGTGACTATGTCCCAGCAATTTTTTTCTTTTATCTTGGGATTAATATGTTGATTTATCAACTAACCAGCAAGTGAAAATGTTTCTCAGGCTGCCAGATGGATCTTTGATGAATATTACTAAAGTGTACCCCTTAGATGCTGTTTATGATACTCCTGAAGATGTTCCTGATGATGTGAGTTCAAACTCTCATAAATTAATCCAAGATAACCCATATACTTATAATGCTTAATTATGTAGGTAAAATCTAATAAACGCTACGCAGGGTCCTCAAAATGGACTGTTAAGGTACCAACTCATTAGTTATGATTCGAGTTAACTGATTAACATTTTGTATGTCACGTAGCTTATGCGATTTTTATGTTTTGGTAGGAAGTAGCTGAATCTGTGAAAGAGGACTTTGGTAGCATTGACATCCTTGTTCATTCCTTAGCCAATGGACCTGAGGTATATGCTTTGGATTTTTTGTTATTTTTTAATAAAGAATTTCACGACATGCTCACTTATCGAACTTAGGAATGGTCAGTGTTAGAGATGCTAATGAAGCATGGTTTTCAGGTTACTAAACGTCTCGCTGACACATCAAGAAACGGGTATCTTGCGGCCATCTCAGCATCAAGCTATTCTTTCATATCTTTGATCCAACATTTTGTCCCAATAATGAACCCTGGTATCATTTTCATCTCATACTTCATTTGTCGGTGGGGCTGTGGTGGGTTGAGTAACAGAAGCAAGGTTATTTTTCGTTAAGAATGAATCGGGTAGAATTTGACCAAACACTTTCGTCCAATATTTTAAATTTTTACATGTAGTGTCTCAAATATATACAAGAGAGTCATATAACTTTTATAACCAAAAGATACGCTTTGTGCATTCCGACCCACCATTTGACCTTTTGCCCTTTTATATTAACTGATCTTACTCTACACCTTTTTCCCGGCGGTAAATGAAACTGAGGAGCACCTTAACTACACCCTGATACAGCTAGGCCAAAGGCTTGTTGGGAGACTTGTTTCACTTTTAGCTCCTTCATAATTTACCTGTTTTGACATGTTAAAATAAAACATAAGCAAATTGTTTAGTCATGTAAGTTGAGTATGATTACTATTGCAGGTGGTGCTACAATTTCTCTGAGCTTCATTGCTTCTGAAAGGGTCATGCCTGGGTAGTTACTTTTATTTGACATTTCAAGCTTGTTTTGCCTGGAATCATTTATAAGACAATTTTTAACTAAATGTTTTATAATGCAGATATGGTGGGGGTATGAGTTCAGCGAAGGCTGCTTTGGAGAGTGACACAAAAGTTAGTATTTTCTTTTCTACGGAAAATACTGGCACAAGTACTTCAAAAGTTTTTTTCATAAAAGCTTTTGTAAATAACCTTTCATCATAGTGGTGTTTTATTGATTTCTAATTAGTGTCACTATTTCGTTTAATGCACACAGGTGTTGGCGTTTGAAACTGGAAGAAAATATGGAATCAGAGTTAACACTATATCTGCAGGTACTGCAATAACTTTGCATCTGTTTTACTCTATACAAACTATTACAAAACTCCATAATAATACTGTATCGATGTATCTTGAGAATGTACCAGGACCACTAAAAAGTCGTGCTGCTAAGGCAACTGGTCTTGTTGAGAAGCTTGTTGATTATTCATTTGAGAATGCTCCGCTGCAGAAAGAACTTTTCGCAGGTCAGCGTGAATCTCCCGCTGGAACTTCAGTCCGATTTCTTTTTTGGAAACTTTGTTAGCTGCAAGTTTTTAGTACGGGTCGACCAATGTTTTTGTCTGAAACACTAGAAAATGTCCTTCAGAATATGTTTTATTATATTATAACTTATAGTACGTGTTACCAACTGTGAAGGTAAAGTTGTCACATTTGACCGGATCAAACACACTGTTGGGACTTAACCGTATTTTGAACGACAGTATTGAGGTTTTTTAGTAAACAGGTCAAAATGTCACTTCAACATAGTACTAAAATTTGACAAAAGCTCTGAATGACTTTCTGGTCTCCCATAGATTGCCATCTTAGTTGTCTTACATTTGATTGGGAGTGGCTATATGTGTGCGTCAGTTATGCATTAACATCCTGAAAATCAATGTATATAAACAGAGGAGGTGGGAAATGCTGCTGCTTTTCTGGCTTCACCACTCGCTTCAGCCATCACAGGGACAGTAATGTACGTAGACAACGGTCTGAATATAATGGGAGTTGGACTTGATAGCCCTGCCTTTAAATCTTTTGACGTCCCAAAAGACTACAAATGTTAAGGTGAAATCAAGCACACTGTTGTCTCGGTTTTAAAAATCAAATTTCCCATGCCTTGTTCAAAGAGGCTTCATTCGGCATTGTAGTTGGAGTTCAGAATGAGTATTCTAGTTGTTAGTCACACCAACTGCCACTGATTTCACTTTTTAATGTTTATTGAGCATTTGTGTTCGTATTATCAAAGGTTATTGGGAATAGCTCTCTTTGATGATTTTCAGTTTTTCGCCGATTGTTTATGCAATCCCACGATTTCAATCAAGTAGTTTGTCTGAACATTTCCTTTCGCATAAAGAAAAAGATTCAAGTAGAGTTGCTTGTTTGCTCATATTCATAATACCAATATCGTCAACACATCAGGTTTCCGGAGTGTTAAAAAAATGGTTTTAACCAACTACGATGTTCCATTATGTTCTCACAGCCACTTGAATATGTAAAAAATACCTTCAAACATCCTTAATAGTCTCCCAGTTATTGATTTGCTAAAGCTTTGATTTGTTTTACTTAAATGAAATTTCATAACTAATGGCATGGCATGTATTGCATTCTCTATTACGTAAAGATATTCAGAATGTAGCACCATCATCTTCATAGCATAGCATTACAACTTGTGTCAAAGAAAACATTAGTGCCAAAAAAACAACCTGCTTCGTAATACTCAATACAACGTTGGTACAATCCAAACGACAGAAACAAATCCTTCACTAATGATTTTGCTATCAGGCCAGTTGGTAAAAGTACCTCACTTCTTCCCACCACCAGAGACATTAAATTTGAAAAATATAATATCGCCATCTTGAACCACGTAGGTCTTTCCTTCCTGCTTGTACTTCCCAGCAGCCTAAAAACATGAAACAAGTCATTATAATACATTTTAGTTTGAGAAATTCTCATCGTGAGAAACTAGTTAAGGTGGTAAAAATTGCCATCCATCACTTATGAATGGGTCGATTCTTGTTCCAATTTAGATGTAAACTGTCTCGGTTAAAATGAAAGGTTAACTGGTCAAATAAACCATATCGCCTAAAATGTTAAACTGCTAGCATATAAACTTCTCGAATAAAACCCTTGACAGATTTATGGCAATCATACTTGGCACCCTTATTTATAAGAATTGAGCATTTGCTTGACTAAAAAGTGTTGTGGGTTTGATCAAACCCACTGACCAGTATACGAAGTTACACATTTTGACTTGTTACACATTGCCACCTATTGGAAATAGGACTAGTAAAGCATTACGTGGTTTTCAGAAAGTTGGAAAAAAAGGCAGTCGCCACAAAACACTACAGTTACTGAAGCTTCTCAGAAAATATAATATTTTAACATCGAGTCGCATATAAAGATTGAATCATACCTTTACAGCAGATTCACTTCCATGCTCTTTAAGATCCTCAAACTTCATTACCTGCCACATATCAAGTCAAGTCTCAGATCTTCAACATTGACACCAAATAGATTCAGAATCACAGCCTTAGGATGCCTGATAAAAATTTCAGGCTCCTGAATAACTAAATGGGATTTGCATGTGTGACACCTCAAAAATATACCAAAAGCAAATATACATTTGTAAAAATCACCAAATCGAGAATTTTTTAACTGGCAATGTATAAGAATAAAATAAGTTAAGGGGACTCTTGGAGCAAGCAAGGACCTCAGCACAAATAAACCCTCTTTCAAAATCAGTATGAATTGCTCCTGCAGCTTGAGGAGCTTTACTTTGCCTTCGAATTTGCCAGCATTTCACCTGCATGAGAAAATATGAACTAGATTTATTTACATGACTAAAGCATAATCATATAACCCGTGTTTTCAAGGGCAACAAAAGAACCATCGTATATATTTTGTGCATGCGAAATGCAAACCGAAGAAATTTTAGTAGCTAGAAGAAAACCTGGTATATAATTTAAGCGCAATTTCAGGAAATTTGATGTGTAAGAAATAATATCAGTTTTGTAACAAAAAGGATTACCTCGTCGGGTCCAGCAGTGAAAAAGTATATGAGGTTAATAGCAGAGAACCCAGTCTTTATGATCTTTGGAAGAGCGCTGCGACACAAAAACAATTAATCAGATAATCAGTTGTTGTCAATCGAACACTGAACGTCTTTATATATTCAAGTAGTATTTCACCACTGGATTTATTAGAGCTCAGAAAAGTACTTTAAGGGAAAGATCTTAAAAAAAATGATCTTAAGTTCTAAGGATATATCAATGAGCAAATACTAAATTGCAATTTGACCACAAACACCTGATAATATATATGCAAGTATAATTAAATAACTACTCAGGCGCATGAACAAGTACTGACCTTTGAATCTTGTTCTCTTCACAGTATTTTGCTGCTTCATCTTCTGGCAAATCAGCCAGATTTCTCTCCAAGGAACAGCTAAAAGGGATAATTTGCTCGCCCCCATGCTCTTGCACCCTACAAAACAGTTCTAACTTGATTTTGCGAACAAAGAAAAAATAGGTTGATGCAGGCATTATAGAACCTTGTGAAATATAATAGACTTTAAATCAACAATTAAATCATTATGAAATAGGGTCCCCACTCAAGCGCATACGACAACACAAAACTCCCTAAAGTTACTTTCTGATTGATCTACCTCAAAAGAATGTAACAAGTTGATCAAACATACCAGGCATGAATCTTGGGAAGAAACTTGTTCTTTTTCCTAGCGTAATCTTTCTCGTTCATATTCACCTGCACAAAAGAGTATCCTGCTTAATACCGAAGCCATTTCAACAAATAGTGAAGTATAAACTGGAAACCAGAACATCTTTAACAGCATAACAATCATCAATAAAGCCATTTCAACAAATAGTGAAGTAAAAAAAACTGGAAACCAGAACATCTTTAACAGCATAACAATCATCAATACATGCATGCCCCAATGCCCTTCTAATTCCCTTCTCTTTAAGTTTTCTATAACCACCATCTCCATCATGATAAATATCTAATATTACATCCTTCACTTAGGCCATCTCATTTCTCCATCACAAAATATGCAAAAATAAGTCTTGCTAAAAAAAATTATCCAATACTCCTCACGTCAGAATTTGTTATAAAATTTTGTATATCTTTACATAACTCTTTGATTTTATTAACATTTTCTTTTTGAAACTCACTATTTTTCTTTATATAAAACAGGTTTATAAATTATTAAAAAAATAGTTAAAATGA
This sequence comes from Glebionis coronaria, assembly GCA_025667525.1. Classification (NCBI taxonomy): domain Eukaryota; kingdom Viridiplantae; phylum Streptophyta; class Magnoliopsida; order Asterales; family Asteraceae; genus Glebionis; species Glebionis coronaria. The sequence continues at coordinate 480,025,287 of CM046881.1, read as the reverse complement.
TATGTTAATCTTTCTTTGTCTGTTTTTCTCAACCTTATTTAACAAAACCAAGCTTGTTGATCCAGTAACATATTATCTCCTCAAACTCATTCTCCTCTAAAACTCCATATATGGAGATGGAGTAGATTATTTAGTTACCATTTCATTTCTCTTTTTCCCAATCTACTCAGATAAAGTAATCAATAGTTGACTAAGTTGCAAAGAAACAAAAAAGTGTGTCCACGATCGGCTTCAGCTGATACAATTGTACTGCAAATCCTTTCTGGTCAGATTTTAGCCAACCATACTTCATTGTAACAAAATAGGAGTCGATAATAAAAAGACAAGTGTATAAACATCCCTATAATATGGTATTAACTCCGCCTGACCATGTCCCTCAAAACTGCATCTCCTCACAGCTGTAACACTCTACAGCGTAGAAGCTCAAATGATCTTCGGTGTGATCAACATTGATCATGATTACCATGTTCTCCTGCTAGTCTTGATGCAGCATGCAGCTGTTGACCCTCGTTTAGGTAGACAGGTTCATCACAATACCTGACCACCGATGCTATTGAAGTGATTCTTTGCATATACGTGTATCTCACCCTCGATTTGAGAGTGAAACTGTGACAGCTCACAACTCCAATATAATAGCCAGTATCTTTATATCAATCACATAATCATTTGCACGAGGCCTTGACCTTAAAGAAGAAACTAGTTGGGATCTTTAGCCTGAAGTCCTTTATGATGTTATAATGATATCCCGAGATATAGGCGTTGTTTGTTGATCCCAATAGGTGACTAATGTTGGCTATAAAAGTCGAGATGAGAGATTTGTGATTTGTGTGTTGACTTGTTTAAAACAGAATCAAACCGATTTAGGGGTGAAAACAAGCATATGCAGAATTAGCGCCCAGGTACGAGTCACCTAGCCGTAATAGACCAGCAATCCAGCATACCAAGACAAGGATCCACAATTCCAGGCTGCACCATAATGGGCAAAGCCCCTGGTAGCTGCAGTCAATGTGACTTGTACTTGGGTTCAGGCAAGCATCTATGCTGCAGATCGTGAAAATGTGATCCATCATTTTCAGTTTTATGACTCACTAATGCCAATGTGTCACTCAATCTGGTAAAGTGAGCAGCCAAACTATAGAAACTAAATTACATTTAAGCCTATTAGTCCTTGCTATACCCCAAATTCTTGGTCTTTTGGTTATTTTTTTCATCATGTATCTATATTAAAGCTGTAAAGGCGAGATCTCATTACTTTGTTGATGATACATGCAACTTACTGGTTTAAATTTTGTTATGATACAATGAATAATTTGCAGTTAAGCTACATTCAATGAACGATGTTCTCTTTGTTTTTCCCTCACACTTTAGAAACATATGTCCACTCTCAAATTAGCATAAACTTAAAGCAATATGTCTAATATAATTTCCCTTATGTGACGACTATTTAAACTTAATTAAAAAACCCATGTAAGTCATGTAGATGATTCCTCAAATACCATGTGTTATATCACATATGGTATGATGAAAGGCGCCCATATATCACAAAATTATAAGAAAATGCTCGAATTTATTTTTGCAAAAATGAATCGTCATAGTACAATTATTTCTCTTATCCCAAAGAGCCTAACTTATAAAAGGTTCTTAACCTCATCAGGCTACCTTCATTGTCCCTTTTCCAGCACGCATACATATACATCAAGAGAATCACAGACAATGGCACGGTATATAAAAGAATATATGCACATTCAAAAGACTAATGGTTTTACCAGATAAACAACAGGTTTGGCAGTGAGCAGTTGAAAAACATTCAAGATTTCAATCTCAGCAGCTTTCCAATCCCCTAGTCGGATATCTTTTTC